>CM033643.1:103540341-103692454 GCA_019512145.1 Engystomops pustulosus | reverse complement strand
CCTGCCTTAAACTTAAGCATGAGGTCCTAAAGCGTAGTGCACAAATGACCCTGTAGAGATAATGTCCAATGAGCAATTAGCCTGTTCAAGCATGCCACCGTATTCATGAGTGGGAGGCACAGCCCAACCCCCCAGTGCTTGACGGACAGCGTGTATAAGTATGTGAGGTGTAATTATGTGTCCCGGTGCTGGCAGCCCCGTGTCCGGGTCTGTGTGGTGTATAGGAGAGATACAACAGCTCCAGGCTGCAGCATGTTTATAGCAGAACATGTCAGTACTTTGTGTATGATGTCTGTGTCTCTGTGTAGTCAGGAGGATGAATCACATATCAGGTCGATGCAAGCAGCACAGCCACTAGCAATGCTTTACGTAGTGCTTACACACAAGACATGAGCGGGGGAGGGAGAGGTATAGGGGAGAGATGAACAGGGGGTGGACATCACTGCCTTTGACGGCATGAGTGATAGCGCTCATTTAACATGTATAAAGAATAGATGATTTTATATGATTAATGTACGAAATAACTAGATAATGGCTGGGATGGGATCCTTGGTGAGCGCTCCACAGGTAGTAGTGACAGGACCAAGGACACAACCCTTGCGGGAGACAGATTGTCGACTTTAATGATATATGCAGCATGATGGCTCGCTTCTATACATTTTTCATTAATTCAGATGGAGTTGCACCTTGGCTCTGGGGGACGTAAACTTCGCCACCTGAGACATCATTTTAGAAGGTGTGGTCAGGGAATCTGAAGTATTTCACACAGGATCTTTGCTCTGATGGGCGACCCTGTATGAGACTGTTGGAAGTATGCAGATTATTCTAAAGAATAACATCTGCAACAGCGTGAAGCTTGAAGGATTCTTATAATGACATTTTGTTGGGACAGTGGATGTAAGCTAAGGGAATTCACAAAATGTGTCTTAGGTTGCAACTGCCTTGAAGCCAGAGGGGTCATAGACTCACCATCTACATAACATTTATGTTATTTGAATCAATATCACGACAGAGCAGGACACATCTCCAAGACCAGAAAATGATACACATCTGCTGGGCTAAGTATTTTGATGAGTGTGATTTTATATACAGATCCACTCCACACTATTTACTGTAGATCTCTCTGGTAAATTGGCATCTAAAAAAGCAGTCTGGTGCTCTAATCCTCCGCCTTGTCACCAAGTTACTGTGTTTTTGGTGCCAGGGTACAGAAGCTAGAAGTGTTTGAAATAGGGATGGCCACTTTCCGTTTATATTTAAAAAATAAACAAAAAAATTTATGGAAATGTGAAATTACTCTAAGTAAATAGGCATATTTTCTAATTTTTATTCAATTGGGTTTATGATATATATGCTGTTCCAGAGATGTGATCATTTAAAGGAAGAGCAATATAGAAACGACCAAATGGACCTGGACATCCAGGCACCACTTACCAGTGACGGAAGGGCTGAAGTCAATGATCAATTTTCATGTGGAAACTGTTTGGTTACAAAAAGCTAAAAATGGAAGTCTGAGTTTTTTGGCGTCAAAACACACAACCCTATGTTTAGCCCTAGACAACCCGCTAGTTTTATGGCATGAAACTTGGTACTTTCTAATTTTTTTTTTTCTTGCATAATATGACGTTAAGATATTTTCAATTTCAGTAAATCTCGTGTATAAGCCGAGATTTGTTCAGCACAAAAAATGTGCTGTAAAAACCTCGCCTCGGCTTATACCGAGTCAATGATAAAAAATAATACTTTATACTCCCCTCCGGTGTTCCCCCCGTGGTTCCTTGCGCTTCCCGGCGTCTATCCGATCCCTGTCGCAAACGGCAGCTCCTGGCGGCTTCTTCACTTCTTCACTGGCCGGGAGATCGCGCATGGGCCGTCGCACACTGTGATGACTTTCACAGTGCGACATTGCGGCATCCACAGTGTACGACGGAGGTAAGTATTAAGGTATTTCTTTATCCTTGATAGGGGCCTTCTGTATACTACTGAGGCAGACTGTATACTGAGGGAAGTGGGGCAGGCCTGTATACGTCAAGGGGACAGCTGTATCCTACGGGCAGGCTGTATACTATACTGGGGGGCAGGCTGATTACTACTGGGGCAGGCTGTATACTACTGGGGGCAAGCTGTATACTACTGGGGGCAAGCCGTATACTACTGGGGGCAGTCTGTCTACTACTGGGTGCAGGCTGTATACTACGGGGGGCAGCTGTATACTCCTGGGGGCAGCTGTATACTACTGGGGGCGGCCTTTATCCTGCAAGGGGACAAGCTGTATTACTACTGGGGGCAAGCTTGTATACTACTTGGGGGGCAGGTCTGTATACTACTGGGGCAAAGCTGTATACTACTGGGGGCTGGTGATACTAAAAGGGGACCTGGTTGGGCTGATACCTACATGGGGGCTGTCTGTATACTACACCTCGGCTTATAACTCGAGTCAATAGGTTTTCCCCCAGTTTCGGTGGTAAATTAGGGTCCGGCTTATATCGTCAATGATAAAAAATAATACATTAATACTTCACCCTCCGGTGTCCCCGATGTC
The DNA here is from genome assembly GCA_019512145.1 of Engystomops pustulosus. Classification (NCBI taxonomy): domain Eukaryota; kingdom Metazoa; phylum Chordata; class Amphibia; order Anura; family Leptodactylidae; genus Engystomops; species Engystomops pustulosus. Next base: position 103,689,912 of record CM033643.1, on the reverse strand, counting down.
CTCGCGGCTCCCGGCGGCTCCCGATCCCACTGTCGCATCCCAGCTCCCGGCGGCTTTCTCACTCTTCATCTTCAACTGTCCGGGAGATCACCTGGCCGTCGCACCACTGTGATCGACGGCTGTGTCGCCGCGGATGACGTCAGATCATTGCTCCTTATCGTCATCACAGTGTGCGAATGGAGGGTGAGTATTAATTATTTTCCTTTATCGTATAGGGGCTGCTTGTATACTAACCTGAGTGCAGGCCTGTATACTACTGGGGGCAGGGGTGTAATACTCAGCTGGGGGCAAGCTTTATACTACACTGGGGGGCAGGCTGTATACTACTGGGTGCAGTCTGTATAACTTACGGGGGGCAAGCCTGTATACTCTGGGGGCAATCTGTATACATATACTACTGGGGCGAGGCTGTATACTGCAAGGGACAAGCTGTATACTACTGGGGGCAGGCTGTCTACTACTGGGGGGCAGGCTGTATACTAACTGGGGGCAGGCTGTATACTACTGGGGCACGCTGTATACTACTTACTGAGGGGGCTGGCTGTATACTACAAGGGGACTGGTGTCTGTAAACTACATGGGGGCTGCTGTAATACTACAAACAACCCCTCGGCTTATTCTCGATCAATGGTTTTTCCCAGTTTCGGTTGTAAAATTCGGGGTCTCTTCTCTGCTTATACTTCAGTATATCGGTAGGTTTTCATTCAGTAATATTGTGTTCATGTTTATATACTGCTCTCCTTATTTTTGGCTAAACATAGTTTACTTAAAAGGAAAGGACACATTCTTAGCAACTCATAAAAGGGGAAGTTTGTACATGTATAATAATCCATGTTCCTTTTAATACTTTGTTTTTCTAGCATAGCAACTATAATTTTTAAGATTTATTTGTAAAGTATAAGTTGAGTAATATAAAGTTTTATCAATAAGTGATTAACCGTTTACTAAAATCATAAATATGCTTCAATATGGCTCCTAATCGCACTTTAACTAAAAATGCCTTACTAAAAACTGGCAAAGCCACTCAACAATCAGGACAGGAGCAGATCATAGAACCAAGATCAACTTCTATGAGCAAGCAGAGCACAAACCCAACCGGATATATAAAGGTTTGGAATGGAACTAACATAAACTTGTGTAAAAAGGAACTGCCTTTAACAACCCTTTTCCCCTTCTTTAATAATACATAACATTTTATTTTACATGTATGGAGCTTTATTAGGGCTTGTTTTCTGAGTAACAGATTGTACTTCCTAGTGGCAGTATTGAATATTCCATATAGTGGACATAAAACTAATTTGCTACAGTTCTTGCTCCATAGGGCACTGTTTTTTACAGCTTTTATTGTTGCTCTAATGATACTCCTTATTGGTAAGATCAAAGGTATATCAACCATGTTTATATGTGTTATTAGGTTTTATAGGTTTTTTTAAATGTAAACCTTTTCTAACTAAAAAAAAACAAAAAAATTATTTGTGGTGTAATATTCCAAAGCTAATAACACACACGCTGTAAGTGTGAAAAGTATTTGTAACTTTTTGCGGGTCATGATGACATTTTCATTTCTAAGATTTTTTGACTTCACACCTTTTGATAATTTTTCTATAAAATTTTTAGTTGCTAAAATGGCAAAGAGTGACAATCGGACATTTGGCCACTATTTTCTGTGGTTTTATATTTTGATTTATCGGACTGGCATATCGAACATATTTAAGGTTTTTCTTAAAATTATTTTTATATCAGTTCTAGGGAAACGTGGATGATTTTGAATTTTTTGATTTTTTATCTTTTTACTGTAATTGCGTCTCCGAAGGTATTTTAATAAAACACCTAGGGTTCTAATTGTTTCCTACCATCTACTGCAATCCAGATTGTTTTTTGCTGATGATCTGTTTACAATGTCCTTTACACATAACAATGCCTGGAGTCTTGTACGACGCCAGCGTTCATGGAGAGAGATCATCACTGCCTGATGACATCACAGGAAGCGCAACCCTTTTTAGCTGCAGCGCCTAACAACACCATAGATTTTAATGCTTTATTGCGAGCATTTAACAGGTTAACACGCACGATCGGTGCGAGCACCAATTGCTGTTTTTTTCAGGCGGGTGTTTTTGCCTTTTTTCATAATGCAGGCAAACATCTGGTATGTTTTGGGAGTGCTTAGCCTCTAGGCCCCAAGCATCCTTAACAAACCTTAGGCTCATTTACTTACCCGTTCCTTCGGCGATCCATCGGCCGCGTTCTCCAACAGTATTCGGTCCTTCTGGCAACTCACTAAGGTCGTGCGCCCGATGTCCACTGCGTCAAGGTTTCGCTGGAGTTCACCATCCTATTCCTGTTGCATGTAATTGTGTCAAGCGCACTTGTCTCCCCTCTTCTAGTCTTCTGTGGTATCGACCCAACTTCGTGCTCTCATCCATGGGCACCGTCATGCTGCATAAGAGGAGCCGCGTATTGCGCTGAAAAGTGAGTACTTAGTTGTTTTTTTTTTAATGTGCTGGGGCAAGTGGCGCATAGCTGTCCTATGAATGAAAGGAGGGTGGGATGATTGCAGTGTGCTGGGGTAACCTATATACTTGGGTGTGGTGGCTGCAATGTGCTGGGGGCTACATATATATATATATATATAGATATTCGGGGTGGGGTGGCTGCATTGGTGCTTGAGCTACCTATATACTGGGGGGGTCTGCCTTGTGCTGGGGGCTCCAGTAAATACTAGGGGTACACTACAGTGTGCTGGCTGCCCATATACTAGGGGGCCTGGTGATCAGCTGGTCACCTATATTGCCTGAAACTGCCTTAAAAATTAACAAACACAAGTTCATAACGGAATTACGCAATTTTCTTTCTAAGATGGACTATACTGATTTTCCTCGGCAGTTTGTTGAAAGGCTACCTACCTTTAATAAAACATTTTTATTAGTCAAAATTCCATATTAAACAATACATACATTAAAAATATGGCCTTCAGGAGAGACCAAGTTCACATAAACAGCAGCAGGTACTCAGATCATATTAGTATAAGGCATAATAGGGTAAACCACCGAATTCTACTATGCCATCCAGAACCACAAAAACAATCATCTTTCAGATCGTGTAGTTAGCGCCAAAATAACAGCATGCAGCATTAGTTAGTATAGTGGTCTGGGTCCTTGAGACCATGGTTTACCTGGCTAGCAGAGTTTTTTCCAATATCTTTAATTAAACTAAAACGTTTAAAAAAACACATGCATTTTTAAATACCATGCGTTGTTTTTTAGCAGACTGCTTAAAAAAAACGGAATAAAATCGGCTCAAAACACCACATGTGGCCACTCATGGGCGTTTTGAACCGTTTTTGTGACGTTTTTGTCATTCCATAAACAACGCCATCCATTTTTTTAAAAAGGCATGCGTTTTTTGAACATGCATCTCCATTTTTGACAGGTTTTTAGCAATTATCTTTTATTAAAATGGTCAAAAACGGATGCATTTTCAAAAAACGCATTCCTTTTTAAAAAACAGATGCGTTTTTTAACGCATTGCATTTTTTAACGGACAGCTTAAAAATGGACGCAAAACAGGCTCAAAACGCCTGTGTGGGCATCACCCTTTTTAAGATTTAAAGAAGAGCAATATAGAACGACAAAAATGGACCTGGACATCCAGGCACCAATTACCAGTGACGGGAAGGGCTGAAGTCAAGATGAGCAATTTTATGTGGAAACTTTTGGTTACAAAAGCTAAAAGAATGGAAGTCTGAGGTTTTTTGGCGTCAAAACACCAACACTATGTTTTAGCCCCTAAGACAACCTCGCTAGTTTATGGCATGAAACTTGGTACTCTAATTTTTTTTTTCCTGCATATATTACGTTAAGATTATTTCAGTAAATACTCGTGTATAAGCCGAGATTTTCAGCACAAAAAATGTGCTGAAAAACCTCGCCTCGGCTTATACACGAGTCAATGATAAAAAATAAATACATTAATACTCACCCTCCGGTGTCCCCGATGTTCCTTGCGGCTCCCGGCGGCTCCCGATCCCTGTCGCAGCTCCTGGCGGCTTCTTCACTCTTCACTGGCCGGGAGATCGCGCTGGCCGTCGCACACTGTGATGACTTCATCAGTGGCGACAGTGCGGCATCACAGTGTACGACGGAGGGTGAGTATTAAGTTTATTTCTTTATCTGTATAGGGGCTGCAAGCGTGCTTAGGCCGCAACTGCCAGCCACTCAGGTACTGCGGGCCCAGGCTGTCTCCAGGCCCCGAGAAAAGGCGAGGCCCCGGTGGGGGATGTTGCACTTACTTTGTAGCTCCCTCCTTCTCACATGGTGGCTCTCTTGTTTCTCCATACATTGTGGACTGCTCCTTCTTCTAAAATAGTTCCCCTCCTGATAACATTGTTGCTCTACTGCTCCTCCATACATTGTAGCCCCTTCATTCTCATATTGTAACCCACCTGAACGTCCATATATTGTGGCCCCCCTGATTCTCCATAGTTTTCGTCCTCTTAATGTTGTGTACGCAGCAGAGGCTTAATGATTATGCAGGCACTGATGGCTCTCTATATCATCTTTTCATCAATTCAGATGGAGTTGCAGCCTGGGACATAACTTTCGCCACCTGAGACATCATTTTAGAAGGTAGGGGTTCAGGGAATACTGAAGTATTCCCAGTATCTTTGCTCTGATGGCGACCCTGTATGAGACTGTTTGGAAGTATGCAAGATTTATAAAGAATAACATCTGCAAAAGCATGAAGCTGAAGGATTTTTATAATGACATTTTTTGGGACAGTGGTGAAGCTATAGGGATGACAAAATTCTTAGTTGCAACTGGCCTTGAAGCCAGAGGGGCCATAGACTCCTTTTATAATACATTTATGTTATTTGAAGTCAATTGCAAGCAGAGCAAGCACATCTCCAGAGACCAGAAAAATGATTACACATCTGCTGGGCTAAGATATTTTGATGAGTGTGATTTTTATATACAGATCCCACACCCAACTTTTACTGTAGATATCTCTGGTAATTTGGCATCTAAAAAAACATTCTTGGTGCTCTATCCTCCTCTTGTCACCAGTACTTTGTTTTTAGGTGCCAGGGTACAGAAGCTAGAAGTGTTTGAAATAGGGCCACTTTCCGCTTATTTAAAAAATAAAAAAAATTATGGGAAATGCGAAATTACTAAAGTAATGCATATTTTTTCTATTTTTTATTCAATTGTTATGATATATAACGCTGTTCCAGAGATATGATCATTTAAAGAAGAGCAAAATAGAACCGCAAAAATGGACCTGGACATCCAGGCACCAATTACCAGTGACCGGAAGGGCTGAAGTCAAGATGAGCATTTTTATGTGGAAACTTTTGGTTACAAAAGCTAAAAGAATGGAAATCTGAGGTTTTTTGGCGTCAAAACACCAATACTATGTTTTAGCCCCTAAGACAACCTCGCTGGTTTATGGCATGAAACTTGGTACTCTTTTTTTCCTGCATATATTACGTTAAGATTATTTCAGTAAAGATATGTTTTCAGTAAATATTGTGATCATGTTTTATATACTGCTCTCCTTATTTTTAGCTAAACATAAGTTACTTAAAAGGAAGGACACATTCTTAGCACCATAAAAGGAAGTACATGTATAATGAATCCATGTTCCTTTTATACTTGTTTTTATAGCATAGCACTATATTTTTAAGATTTATTTTGTAAAGTATAAGTTGAGTAATATAAAGTTTATCAATAAGTGATATACAGTTACTAAAATCATAAAATGCTTCAAATATGGCTCCTATATCGCCTTTACTAAAAATGCCTTACTAAACAACTGTGCAAAGCCAAGCACATCAGGACAGGAGCAGATCAGAGAACCAAGATCAGCTTCTATGCACCAAGCAGCAGCACAAACACCGGATATATAAAGGATTTAGAATGGAACTACCATAAACTGTGTAAAAAGGTAACTGCTTTTAACCCTTTTCCCCTTCTTTAATAATACATAACATTTTATTTTTACATGTATGGAGCTTTATTAGGGCTTGAATATTCCATATAGCGGACATAAAACTAATTTGCTACAGTTCTTGCTCCATAGGGCACTGTTTTTACAGCTTTTATTGTTGCTCTAAATCTGTGGTTCTCAACCTTTCTAATGCTGTGACCCCGCAATACAGTTCCTCATGCTGTGGTGACCCCAAACCATGCAACTCACCATAAAAACACAGTAAAATTGCGGCTCCGATGGCTTTAGGCGACCCCCGGTTTTGGCCGTTCGACCCCCGCTGGGGTCCCGACCCACAGGTTGAGAACCACTGCTCTAAATGATAACTCCTCATTGGTAAGATCAAAGGTATATCAACATGTTATAGGTGTTATTAGGTTTTAATAGGTTTTAAAAATGTAAACCTTTTGTACTAAAAAAAAAAAATTATTTGCTTTGTAATATTCCAAAGCTAATAACACAACGCTGTAAGTGTGAAAAAGTTATTTGTAACTTTTTGCGGGTCATGATGACATTTTCATTTCTAAGATCTTTTGGACTTCACAACCTTTTGATAATTTTCTATTAAAATTTTTAGTTGCTAAATGTCAAAAAAGTGACAAATCGGACATTTGGCCACTATTTTCTGTTTTTATATTTTGATTTATTGAGACATGGCAATATGGCAATAAAATATTTAAGGTTTTTTAAAAATTTTTTTATATCAGTTCTATGGAAACGGGGATGATTTGAATTTTTTGATTTTTTAAATATTTTTACTGTAATTGCCGTCTCCCGAAGGTATTTTAACCCTATGGGTTCTAATTGTTCCTACCATCTACTGCAATCCAGATGTTTTTGCTGATGATCTGTTACAATGTGCTAGATCTTTACAAATAACAATGCCTGGAGTCTTGTACAGACTCCAGGCTGTCATGGAGAGAGATCATCACTGCCTGATGACATCACAGGAAGCGACAACCCTTTTAAGATGGCAGCGCCCAAGCAACACCAGAGATTTTAATGCTTTATTGCGAGCATTTAACAGGTTAACACCAGCGATCGGTGCCAGCACCAATTGCTGTTTTTTTCTGGAGGGTGTTTGCTTTTTTCATAATGCAGCAAACATCTGGTATGTTTGAGGAGTGCTTAGCCTCTAGGCCCTCTTCAAGCATCCTTAACAACACAATGGAGCTCATTTACTTACCCGGTCCTGTCGCGATCCAGCGGCGCGTTCTCCGACAAGGATTCGGGTCTTCCGGCAACTCACTAAGGTCGTGCGCCCGATGTTCACCAGGTGTCGCTGCTGCGTCAAGGACCGCCGGAGTTCACCATCCTATTCCTGGTGCATGTAAGTGTGTGTCAAGCGACACTTGTCTCCTCTTCTATCTTCTGTGGTATGTGGTATCGGACCCAACTTCGTGCTCTCATCCCATGTGCACCTCATGCTGCAGAAGCGGAGCCGCGGATTGCGCTGGAAAGTGAATACTTATTTTTTTTTTTTAATGTGCTGGGGGCAGTGCACATAGGCTGCCTATATAATGAAAGGAGGGTGGGATGATTGCAGTGTGCTGGGGTAACCTATATACTTAAAGGTGTGGTGGCTGCAATGTGCTGGGGCTACATATATATACACTCACTTGCCACTTTATTAGGTACACCATGCTAGTAACGGGTTGTGGCATAGATTCAACAAGGTGCTGGAAGCAGTCCTCAGAGATTTTGGTCCATATTGACATGATGGCATCACACAGTTGCCGCAGATTTGTCGGCTGCACATCCATGATGCGAATCTCCCGTTCCACCACATCCCAAAGATGCTCTATTGGATTGAGATCTGGTGACTGTGGAAGCCATTTGAGTACAGTGAACTCATTGTCATGTTCAAGAAACCAGTCTGAGATGATTCCAGCTTTATGACATGGCGCATTATCCTGCTGAAAGTAGCCATCAGATGTTGGGTACATTGTGGTCATAAAGGGATGGACATGGTCAGCAACAATACTCAGGTAGGCTGTGGCGTTGCAACGATGCTCAATTGGTACCAAGGGGCCCAAAGAGTGCCAAGAAAATATTCCCCACACCATGACACCACCACCACCAGCCTGAACCGTTGATACAAGGCAGGATGGATCCATGCTTTCATGACGCCAAATTCTGACCCTACCATCCGAATGTCGCAGCAGAAATCGAGACTCATCAGACCAGGCAACGTTTTTCCAATTTTCTACTGTCCAATTTCGATGAGCTTGTGCAAATTGTAGCCTCAGTTTCCTGTTCTTAGCTGAAAGGAGTGGCACCCGGTGTGGTCTTCTGCTGCTGTAGCCCATCTGCCTCAAAGTTCGACGTACTGTGCGTTCAGAGATGCTCTTCTGCCTACCTTGGTTGTAACGGGTGGCGATTTGAGTCACTGTTGCCTTTCTATCAGCTCGAACCAGTCTGCCCATTCTCCTCTGACCTCTGGCATCAACAAGGCATTTCCGCCCACAGAACTGCCGCTCACTGGATGTTTTTTCTTTTTCGGACCATTCTCTGTAAACCCTAGAGATGGTTGTGCGTGAAAATCCCAGTAGATCAGCAGTTTCTGAAATACTCAGACCAGCCCTTCTGGCACCAACAACCATGCCACGTTCAAAGGCACTCAAATCACCTTTCTTCCCCATACTGATGCTCAGTTTGAACTGCAGGAGATTGTCTTGACCATGTCTACATGCCTAAATGCACTGAGTTGCCACCATGTGATGGCTGATTAGAAATTAAGTGTTAACGAGCAGTTGGACAGGTGTACCTAATAAAGTGGCTGGTGAGTGTATATATATTACTGGGGGTGGGGTGGCTGCATTGTGCTTGAGCTACCTATATACTGGGGGGCTGCATTCTGCTGGGGCTCCCAGTATACTAGGGGGGTACACTACAGTGTGCTGTCTCCCTATATACTAGGGGGGCCTGTGATCAGCTGGTTACCTATATTACCTAGAAACTGCCCTTAAAAATTAACAACACAAGTTAATAACGGAATATAGCGCAATTTTCTAAGATGGACTACTGATTTCTGCAGTTTGTTGAAAGGCTACATACTCTTTAACCCCTAATGAGTTGACCCTTTATTGTTATTGTGTTTTCACTCCATTTTTCATGTTCATGTACGGGGCACCGGTGGTGTGTTTTTACGGCTTTCACTGTATGCTCCAAATGACTCCTTTATTCATTAGGTCGGTATGATCTTGGGATACCACATTTTGTACAGATCTTATTGTGTTTTAATGCATCTTTAAAAAATTAAAACCTTCTGGGATGTGCTTTCATTTTTACAATTTTGTGGACTTTATGACCTTTCAATCACCTTTTATAAAATATTTTATATACTACAAAATGTTGAAAAAGTGGCATTTCGGACATTTGGGTGCTATTTTCCCATACGGGGTTCAACACCAGGAATGACTGTGTAATATTTGTCCTCTGTCTTCAGATTGCAGCTAAGAAGACATTGATGTCTGTTTGTGTCTTCCATGTGTGAACTGTGGTTTAGCCTTTTTGTTTATTCAGCTACACACAGCTCCCTCCAGTTTAGTCCTGTCCAGCAAAAGGTTACTGGTATGATAGACAGCTTCTCCACTCTGCTGAGGGAGGTGTGTTATCAGACCTTGTTTGGTAAAGTTTTACTTTACTTCAGCACTGTGACTGGAAGGGAACGAGTCCTCGTTACTGCCCACTGCTTAGGGTGGTGGCACACGTGGTGTTTTGAACCCGTTTTTAGGCAGTTTGTAAGTTGTTCCTTAAAAAACACATGTGTTTTTGAAAACGCATCCATTTTTCACCATTTTTGTCCGTTTTCCAATTATCTTAATTAAAATGAAAACGTTTTAGAAAAACACATGCATTTTTAAATACACATGCGTTTTTTTTACAGACTGCTTAAAAACGGAATAAAATCGGGCTCAAAACACCACATGTGCCACCACTCTTAGGGTGATGCCACACATGGCGTTTTGAACCTGTTTTTGGTACGTTTTTAAGCAGCCCGTTAAAAAATTTGAACACGCATCCATTTTTGACAGGTTTTAGCAATTATCTTAATTAAAAATGGTCAAAAACGGATGCATTTTCAAAAACGCATGCCTTAAAAATGGACCAAAAACAGGCTCAAAACGCCATGTGTGGCATCACCCTTAGGGTACGGCCAGTAAGTAGGTAGGTGACATCCTAGAGCAGTGGTGGCGAACCTATGGCACGGGTGCCAGAGGTGGCACTCAGAACCCATTCTGCGGGCACTCAGGCTATCAGAGTTCACCAAACACTGAATCTTCCTACAGTCCCAGGCAACTTAAGAGATGCTGCTCTGAGCGCTAGCTATATTAAAGTGACACTTTATTGGCTGTTTGGAACTGCGGGAAAAGTGAGAGAGCACCTTTACTGAACTCCCATGGCCTCGGGAGTGCTGTGGTGGCCTAACTCTTCTCAAAGGTCCTAAGAAGACTCCTCATTTAGGAAAACCATTTGGCCACCACTTTACACTAATGGTCACCAACCCATACTCCAGGTAGGTTATTATAGTGATGTCACTTCCCCCTATATAGAAAGGGGTTGACCAGGTTTAGATGTTTAGTAACAAAACCAAAAAAGAGCACACGAGAGGAATGACATGCACAGTAAATGTAGAAAATTAATAAACATATTTTATTGATCAAAATTTATAGTAAAAATACATACATTAAAAATATGGCTTCAGGAGAGACCAGAGTTCACATAAGCAGCAGCCACGGTACACAGGATCAATATTTAATATAGGCATAATAGGGTAACCAACCATTGCTACCTATGCCCATCCATACCACAAATAACAATCATCGTTCAGATACAGTGTAGTAACGCCAAAATAGACCGCATGCATTACATACATTAAAAATATGGCTTCAGGAGAGACCAGAGTTCACATAAACAGCAGCCATGGTACACAGGATCAATATTTAATATAGGCATAATAGGGTAACCAACCATTGCTACCTGTGCCCATCCAGACCACCAATAACAATCATCGTTCAGATACAGTGTAGTAACGCCAAAATAGACCGCATGCATGCATTAATGAAGTATAGTGGTCTGGGTCCTTGAGTCCATGGTTACCTGGCCTGCAAGAGTCCCCCAACGCGCGTTTCAACCCGCCGCTCTTTCTCAAGGGGTGATGTGACAAACGCTAGATCGGACATATAACCCGGACCTGACCAATGAACAGTCAGGAGCAATCGTGAGCAGTAGTACACCTCGGCTAGCCCGTACCTGCGCTCGCGAGCGGGGCCAGGCAGTGACGTCACAGAGGCGGTGGCATCACCGAGTCATGTGACGGCAGCACCACGCCCCCCGCCCGAGAGCCGCAGGACCTGGAAAGCCAGGCATGCGCACATCAGGATAGCCTGCGGGAACCGCTGTGATGCTCAAGACAAGAATGACAGGTAATGTAAACGGTCAACAAAGAGGTACCGATGGTATGTAACCAAGTCTTAGGCACAGATTATACATGTGTGTCATTTATCAGACAAAGTAAAACCCTATAGTAAGCATCAGCGAGCGCAACCCAGATATTGTGTGTGTAAATCATAATAATTGAAAAGAGTAGTGTTGGGATGTGTAGGAATGGGAGTCACTGAATGGGATGCATCATGTATTGGACCTAGGGATGAAAAGTATCAGAAGTGCATGGGGAACAATATTCACAACATGGATGAAATGTATGGAAATTGTTCATCAGTGTGTGAAATGATCGCTGAATCGAATGCATTGTGATAATGTGATAATGTGAACTGTGTTGTGAAGGAGGTGAAGGAGTGGGAATGCGTGGATGGCTGGTGGGAGGTGAGTGTTGGTGTTGTTGAAGTGCCACGAAACGCAGTTGTGCAATACGTGAAAAGTGACAAGCAAACGGTGAACACATAAGGAAAAAACCACCAAGTGAACAGAGGGTCACACGTGCACAGCATGAAGTGCCAAATACTTATCGCAAGTTACGGTCAGTCGCAGTTGATTCTCTAAATCACAAGCAAGCTCGTCATCGCTTTGGACCTGTTTAGGGTGAGATGCAGAGACACATATATCCTAGGGTGCCCTGACGAAGTACCTCGTCACTTAAAGAGTCACAATGCCTCTAATCCAAACTTATTGAAGGTTCGCGGGATCGATCATGTGAACCTGGACATGAGAGGCGGAGCCCTTAAACGAAAACTGATGCAAATTGAATCCAAATGGATTTGGACATTAAAGACAGTGCACCCATTGGGTCTCAATGAAAATTTCGGCTTCTCTGCTTTTCTTTAACAGCCAACCAGCTCTTGCCCATTGCCCACCAGACCTGTTTACATGGTTCACATGTTTACACTTGTTTGATTTTATGTATGTTTTTAAAATTTGTCTGGCTTATTGTGTCTGTAATATGCGTTGAACAACTAATGCTTTTTGCTACTTACCCGGATATGTTTCCTGGACTTGACCAGGTCTTAATAGAGCTACTGCAGAGTATGTGTGAGACCAAATAGACTTCTCTCAGGGCACCCTAGGATATATGTGTCTCTGCATCTCACCCTAAACAGGTCCAAAGCGATGACGAGCTTGCTTGTGATTTAGAGAATCAACTGCGACTGACCGTAACTTGCTCACGATTGCTCCTGACTGTTCATTGGTCAGGTCCGGGTTATATGTCCGATATAGCGCTTGTCACATCAACCCTTGAGAAAGAGCGGCGGGTTGAAACGCGCGTTGGGGGACTCTTGCAAGCCAGGTAACTATGGACTCAAGGACCCAGACCACTATACTTCATTAATGCATGCATGCGGTCTATTTTGGCGTTACTACACTGTATCTGAACGATGATTGTTATTGGTGGTCTGGATGGGCACAGGTAGCAATGGTTGGTTACCCTATTATACCTATATTAAATATTGATCCTGTGTACCATGGCTGCTGCTTATGTGAACTCTGGTCTCTCCTGAAGCCATATTTTTAATGTATGTAATCAGAGTTCACCAAACACTGAATCTTCCTACAGTCCCAGGCAACTTAAGAGATGCTGCTCTGAGCGCTAGCTATATTAAAGTGACACTTTATTGGCTGTTTGGAACTGCGGGAAAAGTGAGAAGGTGATAACAGAAGTGCATTATCTTTGTAAGGTCCTCCTGCTGGACCCACCATTCTTCCTGTATGGAGAGAAGCTACAATGGTAGTTTGAATTTGCCCTCCTCTTGTCAACTGTACTGTTGGCCTTAGGGGGCTGATACAATTGAAAGATGTGGAAGAACAGGGAGCATTAGGTTATTGTATAAAATTCCATGTTGGCACTTCACGGTAAAAAAGTGGATTTTGGTTGAAGTTTGGGCACTCGGTCTCTAAAAGGTTCGCCATCACTGTCCTAGAGGGCCCAGCATAGGGCTCATTGTCCTGTCTGTCACCCTGCGCCCTCTTGCCACCCTTCTTACAAACTGTTTTTATATTATGTAGATCGGGACATTTGAGACACCCCAATACCTAACAGGTTTAGGATATTATTTGTTTATTTTTATATCAGTTCTAGGGAAACTTAAAAAATGTTAACTATTTTTTAGACACCCTAGGTAGCCCTAACCCTATGGAGTCTGTTTGGTCCTACCATATCCTGCAATACTATTGTATTCCAGCATATAGAGAATTTGCTATAGATCTGTAAAAGTGTTATTTTACTATTATTAGTCTTATAAAGATTCCAGACTGTCATGGCAACTGATTGTTGCTCCCCGATGATGTCAGAAGCGACGATCAAAGCCAATATAGCAGCACTCACGTGAGCCCTCTCCTTACTCCCTTGACAGACTTATCGACAGTCGAATAGGGGATTTCATGTGTACCAGTTGTATTTTTGTCTTTTTTCTTTTGCCTCTTAGAGTAGCACAAAAATATCACAGAGCACTAATAACATTATGTCGAGCTGTTTGCATGTTGCAGGAGGTTTCGTTGCCATAGTTAACTCTGCACACCTGCCAGATCCTTTGAATATTGAATGTATGTTTAAACAGCAGTCTTATTTATTCATCATGTTTGCCCTCAAGGCCATGCTTTTTTAATTGCTACACGTTTTTTTGTTTGGCTGAGGTTCCATGATGTCAAGCAGCAACACATTAAAAATGCTTTTCAACTTACAGCACTGTAAAACAGTCTCTAATGTACAACCTGTAACCCTTCTAAGTCATTGGCCTTGAAAATAATGGAGAACAAAATGTTAACAATGTCTATGCTAGAGATGCACAGCAAACAGTAGTATTGTGTAAAAAATAGTAATCTATGCTACATCTTAATTATAGTGGGTACATAAAGTATTCAAATGAAAATGATATAAGTGAAAGCGGAACTACCTTTTTTCCCAATATTTCTTTTATTATAACATATAACGGACGTATCTCCACAACTGTTACAACTATCTTCTACATTAAGTAAAGTGAAGTTGAGTGTTCTTAAGTAGGGGACCACCTGTACAGTCAACAAGAACCATAAAAAGGAGAAAATGGATGGCACTCACCAATCTTCTGATTATGTTCTTGCTTTATTCGGTGTAAAAAACATTCTCACATACAGGAGACATAACAACAATAGGGAAGGGACGACATCTAAGAGGTTGGGGGGGATCCCTCTATCTGATCACCTTCCTCTGCTATTTTGAAAGTATTGGTGGGGACAACTACGGTATTTTATTAGGGGGCCTTAAGACAGGAATGTTTTGAAAATCCGACAGGCAGTTAGTGACAATGAGGGCGGTAGACAAAGTATGGTAGGTGGTGAGTAACCCTATTCTTGGTATGTAGGGATATACAACTCATACCCCTGTGCGGCCGAATGTTCTTTATTCCGAACGAACAAAATGCCACCATTTACACAATGGATGTATAACGGCATTACTAATTTAATACACATATTGGATGTTTCATCTTTAAAAATGTTTGACCAACTACAAGTAGAGTTTTCTTTACCTCATTCATGCTTCTATCAGTTATTTAGATGCGACATGCAATATCCTCTCAGAACTTAACTAACACGATTGAGAAGTTCGCTAGTAACCCGGTAGCTGAGTGAGGCGATACTAAAGGGGTCATCTCTTCACACAGCCTATAGTGTCACTGAATGTGGCAACTTGTCGCTACTCTATTGTATTTTGCCAGGTTTTTGGGGCTGCTAACAGATGGAAGTGTATTTCTAACCGATTTCTAACTTTCTAAAAAGTGTATTATCTTGTTAATGTAATTAATATTCTGAATTTCTACCTACTTGTTTATTACAGAACTTATGCACATGCCTTGCACGGCAGGTGTCTACAAGATAATGGATGCCACAGACAGTGGTGCTCTGGGGCGGAGTGGTGGTCTGTCATCCCTTGTATGTTGGTGTGTCCTGGTTTTAAACCATTTACAAAACAAAATGAATAAATGGTTAATTTTGACATTAAATATTGAATGGAAGAAAATGTGAGTATTGGAGCTTATTCAAATCTATGCAGAATCTTCTGTTGTTTCAGTTAGTTACAGGAGTAGAACAATGAAAACTAACATTAAGTACATTAAGTGCATTATGTTTAAAACAACAGTCATCAATGGAGCCCAAGAGATCCCACTGAGCTTCAATTCCAGTGTCCATCATTTTGCAGATGTGATCCTAGCATTATTGGGATAAGATGTTCGGTTCAAACTACTTTTGTAACGTAAAGGCTTTACTTACTATGTTGCTAAAATTATCCTTCATGGGTGTTCCATTTTTTTCTTTTTAGTGAAAAACTATTGTAAGGCCCCTTCCACACTAGCATTTTTTTGCTGCGGTGTGGTATCTCCAGGTCGTTCCACAGGCGCGACTTTGTCCTCGGTGGTAGTCAAGGCGAAGTAGAGAATAGTAAAGCAAACTCATGGTCAGAGACAGGCTGCACAGGATCACAGTCGGGACGTAGCAGAAGGTCAGGACATGTGATCGAAGTCAACGGAACCGAGGTCACAACAGGAAATCACAATAACAGCGCAGGGCATAGGAACAAAGCTTTCTCTAAGGCACAAGGAACGAAGATCCGTCAGGGGACACAGGAAGGGGCAGGAATTTATCTTGGCAAGTGGCCAGCCAGTGGCAATTAGCCAGTGTGCTGGTCCTTTAAATCTTATAGAGCTGGCGTGTGCACCCTAGGAGATGGGAACGCGGGCGCAGGACCACGGGAAGCACAGGAAGGTACACGAGTGCGCCTGCGACCCGGAATATGGGTTGCAGAGGCACCCGTAACAGTTACCTTTTCTGTGGTGAGACGTTGTGTACTACAGCTAATTAAAATGCTTTATGGTTGTAATCTAAGGTTAACCTCATCTGTTTTGGAGGCTCTGTTAAGATTGGTACCAAAATCACAAACACAAAAGTACTGAAGGCAGCTCTATTTTTATTCAGCAAAATGAGACTCAAAATAGAAGAATAGAATGATTGTACCACTTCATTTTTGTAAAGGAAAAAAAGAAGACACTCACTGCAGACTTCAGGAAATCTTCAAGTTTGATGCTTCATTATAACACACTATAAAACACGTGCAAACACAGCAAAAGAATAATCAAAACATTTCAATTTCAATTTGATTATTCTTAGGCTACATGCACACTGCCGTGTGCCCACCGCACCGTAGCACGGCGGGCACATGACAGCGTGGGGAGAGGAGGAGGAGGAGAGCGCCGCTCACCCCCGCCCCTCTCCATAGGAACATATGGGCCACGGCGCCGTAATACGGGAAAAGACAGGACATGTCCTATCTTTTCCCGGGCTACGGAGCGGTACGGTGCAGCACGTGTGCTGCACCGTACTGCTCCCGGACCATGCCGTGAGCCCATAGAAGTGTATGGGGGACATGTGTGAATGCAGCCTTAAGCTGTATTGTTTGCATGTGTTTTATACTGGAATAAAGAATCAAATTTAAAGGGGTTTTCCCATGAAGACAAGTTGAACCCTATCCACGGGATAGGGCCTAACTTGCTCATCAGTGGGGGTCT
The DNA here is from genome assembly GCA_019512145.1 of Engystomops pustulosus. NCBI lineage: Eukaryota > Metazoa > Chordata > Amphibia > Anura > Leptodactylidae > Engystomops > Engystomops pustulosus. Next base: position 103,672,930 of record CM033643.1, on the reverse strand, counting down.
CAGTACTGAGACTGAGACCCGCACAGATCGCAGATCCTCAAACTAATGGAGCAGATGGCTGTGCATGACTGTTCTGCTCCATTAATCTCTATGGAGCTGACGGAAATTGCCGCGTGCCGCCCTTTTGATCTACGTCAGCTCCATAGAGATTAATGGAGCAGAACGGTCATGCGCGGCAGTCTGCTCCATTACTCTCATGGAGTGACGAGGAGTCGGTTAAATACTAGGAGTCTATTAAATACAGCCCCCATTTTTTATAAAAATAAAGCACTTACTCAACTCGACTCCAGTAACGCTCCCCTGCCGCCACTTACGTTTTCTGCTTCTTCCCAACTCCTCTGCTGCCTTGTGCTCTGTGCAGGGACGCAGGCAGCGTGACATTATCCCATGCTGCCTGAGTTCTCCAGAGCAGGAGGATCTGTGCTGCTCTGTACATCATTTGCGTCTGTACCATAAAGATACAGGTGCAATAGATTTTTCATGTGGGTGATTCAGGCGGCAATGGCTACTCGAATCGCCCATGTTACCACCACAAAATTTTGCCGCTTCCCTCGGGGCTCAGGCATCTGCAGCCTGAGGTGAGATTTTCATATTGCCTCATGGCAGATTCGTCCCTGCCACTCGCAAGAAATCTTGCCCTTACTTTTCAATTTTCAATTGCAATTTCATGAAGTGACATAGAATCAACTTTTAAATGTGTGCAGTTGAGGAAATTACAGTTAACTTTACAGAACATAGAATTCCATTGTCACAGAGTAGAGTTGTGTAGAGTTGTGACATAAGCTTACACTTGAAAAGTCTCCATTGTTGTATGATGGGAAATGCTTTTTTATACTTTGCAGGAACCTGTCTTTCCAGTCTACAGAAACACAATATGCAAATCATAACTCTGACTATGAACACTATAAACCCTCCACTATGTCCAAAAATGTAAGCACATTTAACTTTCTAGTAATATAAACTTCTATAAATAACTGTATACATTGAACCTATGATGCTCTGGGACATTCCTAGACCGGAGACACTTTAGGAATGGACACACTGGCCTTTTCTATGCTAGCAAGTGTTTGCAAAACCCACAAGAGCCACATCTGGGAGCTAGGGTGGGCCCGAAAGAGGAGTAAGGACCCTGACGGCCATATACATCTCAGTGTTACAAACTGAGATTTTATCTGGGAGTGTACAAGTGTTTTAAATCAAGTCATCAAGTTTATCTTTTGTTCCAAAACAAGAGCTATTTTGAATTATTTCTTTTGAATCTGAAAATCTTTAATATATTGTTTTTGTCTATGCTGAGTATAGGGAAATCATTGGAAATGAAATTGACAGATGGTCACTCCAGGCAACTAGGATGAAGGCTGGAGAAGAAGATTTGAGGATTATCTTCAAATAAATTATGCTGAAAACCGCTAGCTTTCCTAGAACAAAGGAATAGATACAGAAGGACACATCTTACAAGCCACAAACAGATGTATATAGCTAGAGAAGTTAAAGGGGTTGTCCACTTTCAGCAAATCTTTAATATGGTTTGTGTAAGGAAAAGTTAAACAATTTTCCAATACACTTTCTGTATCAATTCCCCACGGTTTTCTAAATCTCTGCTTGCTGTCCAGATATAGAAAGCTTCTTTGCTTACTTCCAGTGGATAGAAATCTGTCCATGTAGAAATAGGAGCTTTGTGATAATAAGGACTTGTGCACCTGCCAGTCCATCACATCGACAGATTTCTATCCCCTGGAAGTAAAAATAGAAACTTTTATAGAAATACAAGAAACAAAGATCTAGAAAACCATGAGGAATTGATACAGAAAGTATATTGGAAAATTGTATAACTTTTCCTTTAGTGGTTTAAGACCAAACTATAAGTGGTCAAAAAGAAAACTGAAAAAGGTGGAAAAATGTGAAGAATCTTTAAGGTGTCAGACTTTACCAGGATCTTTGGCTTAGTGAAAGTTTTATTTGAGGCCTCATTGGCCCAAGGAATCATGTATATACAACAGGTGGAGGATTCTGTGGAGGTTTTCTCAAGTGAATGCAGCAAGTGTAGTAGTTGTAGAAAGGGTTTCACATGTAGTTATAGGAAGCCTCGTGGAGAGGTAAGTTTCACACTGGACCTGAGAGAGCCTGTGAATCTTCCGTACCTGAACTTTTCAAGGTTTTTGAATGGTATTTAGTATGTGAAAACTGGCATTAGGAGGAATGTCAACTACTAGTTGCCCTTGAAGTCAGTATTGGGCCTTCTACAATATACAGAGTAGTCCAAGAGTCCTTAGTCCTAATGTGACCCAGACACCCTACAGCCAAGATTCCAACTTGTTGTGTGTACATCAATATATTACATGTGCATTTTACTTAAAGCGGTTTGCCCATGAAAGAAAATTCTCAAATTTCTATCCCCTAGTGATAGTTACACAATAAAATGATTTTTAACCTCCTAGCTTCACAATTATACTCAGTTTTATTGCTCCTATTACTCCCTAGGCTGGTCAGTGTAAGATTCCAGAGTGTCGGTGGGGACTCTGTAAGCAGACACAATTTGATCCCTCTAGTGCTGTGAGATGCTGTGTGCTGACAATGTGCTTAGATTATCAGGGTTATATACACTTTCAGTTAGATTGTGATCATTCACTAGTATCTGACACATAGAAAGAGAGATTAGACAGATCAGAGATGAGAGATAATGAGATCCATGGCATACATATAACACATGACATTCTCAGCTTTGCTATCACAGCATTAACATACACTGTTAGCTCTGCTGTGCCTCCCCTCCCCTGGACCTTATCTGTCTGTAGCTTGTAGACTTACTTCCCTCATTCTGCTTGCTGGCAGGAAGTCTCTGTGTCTGTGTGTGAGCTCATCTTGGAATGCAAGGTTGGGGGCTGGAGTGCACAGAGGAGCTCAGTGCAGCATCAGATAGGAGAACAATATGTCCAGTCTGATCCTAGACTTCTGATTTAGGGTCGGATCCCGGGGCATCCAAAATTGTGTACATCAGGACTGATAGAGAAAGGCTGCAATTGTATCTGTGAAATGCTGTATATTTGTTGATAACAGTGAATTACAGAATGTGTTATTTTGTTATCCTAAATACATATAAGAAAACTAGTCTTCCTGAGAATACCCCTTTAACAAAAAGTGGCTGCAAAAATGACATACATTAACATAACATATTGCATTGCTTCAGTTACCATTTTTTATAAAACAAATCTGTAACATTACAATTACTTTTTTACAAAACAAAAACAAAACACTTTAAGCATCCAGGTAGGTTACTACGCTTCTTTATTTCCCTGTTTTTTTGTTCAAATATCAAAAGTATTTCAAAGAAACACAAAGTGTGTGAATACACCTTACATGATATTCAAGTTTGTATGGGCCAGGTATGGGCTGTGGTTATGCTGTGCTGTATTTATTTGTATAGTAAATAAATGATGCAGAGAACAACCTTTTCTGGTTCTGCGCTGCTCTTTCGCAACAGTGAGGTGTTCCCTCCTGACTAGTACACACAACAGATGATCAGGTTACACTTCTTCACCATCGCTTGGTGACAGTGTTGGTGCTCTATAACAGACTGAGGAAATGGCATTGGTATGAATGTTTAATGTGCTGAGCGTGCTGTAGGCTCTCCATTTTACTCACATATAAGGTAGGTCTTCTTTTATCATTTTATCAGTATTTTCACATTTCTGTCTGCTATGTGAGCGAGATATTGCCAGGCAACACAGAGATAACAAGAGGATGGAGCTGAGCTCTGTGTTTAGTGTGTGACCATGAAAGGCAGATATCCCAATGATCATACAGGACATCTGTGAGCTGCTTTAAACAATTTATGTTTATTACTTCACATTCAATATATTGTATCAGTAAGTTTATCAATGAGTAATCAATACACTTTTCTATATCAATACGAGTATTTACAGCCTAAAAATATAAGAATGTGGATTCTGACAACAAAAATATTGTGTTAAAACATTACCAAGGGTAGTGCAGGATCCTCATCATTATATTGTATGCTATAAGGACTTACCACTAACAGTTTTATTACTATAGAATTAGCTGCATATTTTCTAAAGGAAGCATTTCAATAGATCACTGTTACTCTCCCTAATAGCGTTCCAATATAATTTCCACATTTTATTCCTTTCTGTATATGTTTGCTTATAATATGGGGGTGGTACGGTGGCTTAGCATTACAGCCTTGCAGCACTGGGGACCTGAGTTCATGTCCCAGGGTCAACATCTGCAAAGAGTTTGTATGTTCTCTCCGTGTTTGCATTGGGGTCCACCGGTTTCCTCCCACACTCCAAAACATACATACATGTAGGTTGATTAGATTGTGAGCCCCATTGGGGACAGGGACTGATTTGGCAAGCTCTGTGCAGCACTGCGTAATCTTTGTGTGCTATATAAATAAAGGAATTATTATTATTTTTATTATTATTATGTAGGCAACTTTATGCATAGCATAGCACAGAAGGCAGCGTGTACATTTCACACCAGTACATTACAAAGTGGAATGAATACAGATGATAAAAATATTCTCCTGGTAGTTACTAGTAATAATTTACTGCCTTGTTACTATGAGAATTTCGATTCTGCCAAAAACAGTCTCACGAGTACAGTTTTCCAGTAGGCAGTGAGATTTCGCAAAGGGAAACTGAATGCAGACATGCTTTATCCAGGTTGCTTGTACGGGCTGCATAAGACATTTCTCTACTTTGTATGAATAAAAAAGTAGGCGTGAAAAACCACTATAAATAAGATGTAATGATAAGCATGACAATTATTTCAGTATAAAATTATTGGTCTTGTTGGCGGCAGTTATAATGCAGTATGTAAAAGTTCCCCATAAAGATGTAGCATAAATTAAAATTGACACCATAATTGCCAAATAGATCACACAGCACAACAAAAGCATTTGAAAAGGAGCTGCCACAGTGGGGCACATTTACTTACCCGTCCAGAGGAGTTTCCGAAAGTGCATTGTCCGACGACAATGCACTATGACTGGATTCACTAACATCGTGCACCCGATATCCTGCATCTGTCGCTTCCGACACAATTTTAAAAGGTTAAGGACCGGGCCCTTTCCTGTTTTTTCATTTCCATTTTTCACTCCCCACCTTCAAAAATTGATAACTTTTTTATATTTACACGTAAAGAGCTTGTGACGGCTTGTTTTCTGCGTAACAAATTGCACTTAGTGATGGTATTGAATATTCCATGCCATGTACTGGGAAACAAATTCCAAATGCAGTGAAAATGTCTACTTTATTCACTGGGTCGGTACGGTCACGGTGATACCAAATTTGTATAGGTTTTATAATGTTTTCATACATTTACAAAAATTAAAACCTCCTTAGAAGTGGTTGAAGAGAATGGGAGATGGTCGGGTTTGGAGATAAACTGGGAGAAGACCTACTGTTGGATGCAGAGGTGGTGAGATATATAGATCAGAATAGGTTTAAAATCTGTTATGCAAATCTAGAATATTTAGTGATTCAGGTCTCTGCTCAATTGGATGATTTTGTACGGTTGAATTTGCTTCCCCTAGTTCAGAGATGAAGTATACGTGTGGTGTAAATTGCCCTTGTCAAAAGCCGGCAGAATCAGCCTCATAAATATGGTCCTACTCCCCAAAATTCTGTTTGTATTGGTTGCTTGCCCTATGTGGATTTCCAGCTCTTTTTTTAATTTAATAGATTCTGTGTTAAAATTACTACTTTACAGTTTGTTTTTTAAATTTTCTTTCTGGTCTTTCTTTGTGTTGTGTCAATCATGTCCTGTCCTGAGGCTCCATTTGGCCAGAGCAAATGGCTGAAGGGGCACATTGCTTTACAACCATCCCGGAAGAGGTGCTGGGCAGTGTGTCCAGAAACCCCATGGAGTCTCTTCACTAAGTGGGAAATTGACACCTTAGGCCAGAGTGTGGTAGAGGAAGGTGGATGAAAGAAACAGCAGACTGTGTGGATTTTTTCCCTCCAAGAATCAGACAATGGTAATATCATAGCTGTCCGAGTTGGGGTCTAGACACACGCTTGTACCACGCTTGTACCGAGTTTCAAAAGCACAGCTGCAGGGGAAGTCAGCCAATAGTAGAACACCCCTGATATTAGGCTAAGACACCCAGAGTTTGATATGGCGTAAATGGTTATACGGTACCCAGTTGACTGGAAGCAATGGCAAAATTGTGCCATCCTTCATTCAAAAGTTATGGGGTTTTAATAAAACCCCAGACCCAGAAGGTGTCTCTCTCTGATTTGAGGGGGATAGAAAAACTCCCCCTCACGGTAACATCACAGCCAGGGGTGGGGGTCAAAAATCCCCTGGGTTTAAATTAGTTAAGCAGCCACATGGCTTTGGTTCAGTTTGAGGACTCTATTACACTAGAAGACTGGATTGCTGTCTGTGCCCTGTCCTTGGGCTAAAGAACTTCTACCTATTTCAATAGCAAGAGTATGTTTCTGTTTTCCCTGTTTGTAAGTATTGTATGTGTATTGTTTTTAACTTCATTTTATCTGTCAATTTTATTTTTTGAGTGTACTGTATTTATGTATATTAAAGTGTTACTTTAGCAAGTCTCTGCTTGTAGCCTTAAAGAATCTTAGTCTCCATTACCATCAGTCATTTTAAGCATAGTCTATGTAGGGTTGTGCTGAATTGAATGCTGTGTGAATTCATCATTTTAATATACTATAAGTAGTGAGTGCATGTGCTGTGTAAATAATCATTAGTGTCTGTGTGGTTGAGGTGCCTACTGCCTTCTCTGCCTAAGGAACTCGTGGGTGGTGGCAGCGAATTGACTGGGTGCCGAGATTGTGTAGAGTAAATTTAGGGTTAAGACGCCATTTTGTGGAAGTGGGTGGAGCTTAAGGGCTAAATTCTGGGGCTCCATAGAGTAGGTGCACCCCGTGTGTGGACTCCGGTGAGTGGGGTTTGTGACAGATGTGATCTTGAACGACTTAATATGGTGACGCAAAAAGGTCAGGATTAAGATAAGGCATTTGTATAAGCCAATGGGGGAAGGGGAACTTGCACTCCCGTTCTTCCTGGGCTATTTCATTTCAGCACAAATAAGTAAGTTGGTTTGTTGGAGGGAAAATAACTTTTTGGTATATTTCGTAGACCGCACAGAAGGGAGAATGGAATTGATTTTTGAGGTACTACAAGGTGGATACTTTACCCAAACAAAGCAAGGATTAAATGATGTGTGATATGCTGCAGAAATCTTGGGACACAATTAAGAAGATATTGAATATATCAGGGGTTATGGTTGACACAGTTATATGGTATAATAGGTATCTCCAGGGCCTCTGGGACCTGCCAGACCCCGTTTTTTTGATTACTCAAGTCTGGGAGACTGGCAAGATGAAATCACTTTCTGAAATGGAGGGAATTTTTTGAGTTAGTAATAGGGATTATTTAAGATATTTTCAGATTGCACATGCATTTGCAGCTGTCAGAATGGAAAGATGTTTGAAGTTGGAAAGTAATGGGGAGATTAGACATGGAGCAAAGGGGAAATGGGAACCTACCGGTATTTTAGGGTTTATACGGGAGGTAATGTGGATACAGACACTAAAGAATAATCACCATGTTCCTATACAGGTGGTCCCCTACTTAAGGACACCCGACTTACAGACAACCCATAGTTACAGACAGACCCCTCTGACCTCTGGTGAAGCTCTCTGAATGCTTTAATATAGTCCCAGATTGCAATAATCAGCTGTAAGGTGTCTGTAATGAAGCTTTATTGATAATCCTTGGTCCCATTACAGCAAAAAATGTTTAAACTCCAATTGTCAACTGACATACAAATTCAACTTAAGAACAAACCTCCGGACCCTATCTTGTACATAACCCGGGGACTGTCTGTAATTGGAACGACAAGATCATACAGTATAATATAGTTCATAGGCTCTATTTTTTACCAAGGGAGTTGTTTAAGATGAAGATGATAATGCTTGCAGTATGAAATGTGAAAGTCCAGATACGGACTTTGCACCTACATTTACATATCATGTCCCAGGATCAAGTCTTTTTGGAAAAGAGTTTGTATCTATGTTGAACAAGGAGTTATGTTTGGGTTACTAGGGGAATTAAATATGGATCGCAGGGTTGGAAATATTGTTAGGAAAGTTATGCATATCGCTTGTGTATTGCGAGAAGGTGGTACCAACAATTGAGCAATGGCTACAGTTAACTACAAAGATAAAACAATATGAAATAATCCGACTGAGTAACCAAGGAGAAATGGAAATAGGTTATGTTTTTGCTCTTGCACCTTCTCCTCTGGGAGGACCGGATTTGGGGGGGGGAGGGGCGATAGGGAGGTTAGGTGGTTAACGGATATTTGAAGTGTAATGAAATGTAATTGTATCGTATCTGGTATTGGTAAAACGTATTCTGGGACAGAGGAGTATCGTACTCAGTATTATTAGATGCATTGTATGTTGTATGCAAAGAATATGTAAAGTCTTTATGTAATGCATAACGATCTGTGATAAAGAAGAATTGTGTATAAGGGGGGGGGGGGTTCGGTAGGGAATGGGGAAAATTGATGTATTGGGAAAATGGATTTTGGAATAGAGGGGATTTTTATTATGTATTATCAGATGTATTGGGATGATTTATGTAATTTCTCCTTTTGCGATGTACAAGGATCTTTGATAAGAAGAATTTTTGTAAAGTTCTTTTTCGAAAATAAATAAAGAATTATTTGAAATAATAAAAAAAAGTGAGATATTTCACCATCCCAAACTTTTTGGTTTCATTTTTATACTATTTAATCAATGAGTGAGCCTTCATATAACTTCATATAATGATTTTTTTTTTTTTCACTAAACAACCTTTCCTGTTTAGGCATAAGGGATGTAACCTTTATAAAAGGGATTGGGTTTTTTTGTCAGACGTAGTAATATAAGGCTTTTTTTTTTTGCAGGAGTTGTAAATTTCAATGGCATTATTTTTAAAGGTAAAAAAAACATAATGAGCAACCTATAAACAACACTGTGATATGTAAGCAAATCATAGAAAAATTCAACAACTTATTTTCCTATTATTCGGGGGTCACATTCCTTGTAGCTCTGTAGAGAGAACATTATACAAATCCCCTGACGTAGAGGTTATAAGAAGTCAGACAGTGATGCCCTGTTTCTTTATTCCTTGCACTGATTTTACTCGGATCACCCCTCCGGCTGCTCACTATACTTTTTTCCCTCCTCACCTCAGCCCTGGGACTTCACTGTCATTCTTCACGCCATCAATGGTTCTCCACCATTGAAGAAAGGGGCTGTATGTGGCAGGATGTTTACTTTCAATGAATTGTGGAAGCAGACTTGTCTGCCTCTCGACCAATCATAGCAGTAATGACATCATACAGCAGAGGCACTTGGGAATCAGGAACCAGACCAAAAACATACCATTAAAGGAAATCTACCATCAAAATCCATTATGATAAACCAGGGACAGTTGATCAGATTCAGGCACAGATTCAGACTGTGGTAATAATATATTTGTTATCCATGGCCTCCTTCCTAAATTCAAAAATATATTTTTAAATTATGCTAATGAGCTAGGTGGATTACCAGAGCCTCTGTGCTCAGGCTTCACAAATTGTTACTGGAGCACATCTCCCACCCCCTGTAATCTGATGGCAGCAGGGAGTTTTTACACATAGTGAGAGGTGGAAAAGTTCTACTACACAGTGTAACAGCCTGCGGCGCAACAATAACTTTCAGCAGAGTTTTCTTCCATTTCTTTTCCCCCATGTATGTAGTACACTCCCATAATTCAGGTATATTACACAATATTTGTGACATAATTTGTAAGAGATTTTTAAAGGGAATTCTTTTAAAGGGATGTGTTTGTTGTATCAAGAATCCATTCAGAAGGCAATTGGTTTTCATATGTAATTTCTGTATTGCAGTTGGTATGGGACAGGTTGTTTATCTCTTCTGACCTGATGTGTTACTACTACATTTATTAGCTGCATCTTCGTTACAGGGAGAGGTGTCCAAACTTCAACTCCAAAGGTAGATAAAACATCAAAAGATGTGTTTGGCAGTGTTATGCTGACTGATGTAGGAGTTGTTGCGTTCCTAAACTCCGCACCCCAAAGACTGTGTGTGAAAGATAGATAGCTGAATAAGCCTCATCAAAAATTGATATAAAAGGCAGTGCTTATATAAAATGGTGAAAAAAAATCGCATGTACAGGAAAAGCATTAGAAAAGAAATAGTTAAAATGTTGGAAAAGATATAATTGATGAATTTATAGCAAATCTTTTCTTAAAATTCCACGTGACAATTTTTGTGTGTGTTGTGTGTGCAGAATTATCTATGCATGTTAGTGTTCAGGGGAAGTATCCAAGGTCCACTGAAAATCAAACCAGTTTTCTATATGGGATGTCAAATAAAATGTCAAAGTCAAGTGATGTATAGATGGAACCATTTTTGTATATTCTAATATGCTGCATTTATACATCTAGTGTTAGTTCTATCTTACATATATGATAAAAAAGTAGTCATAGAAATTAGAAAAAAATGTACCCTTTAAAATTCACACACTTTATGGAAAAAAATGTCTGCATGTTCAATTCCAAATTGAGCTTAAGGCTCTGTTCAGACTTCACAAGCACATGATAATACCACTATTAGTATAGCAATGTTGATATAGATACATGTATGCAGGCAAAACTGAATGAGAAAGTAAGTCTATAAAAAATGTAGCTTTTATTTAAGGCAACACTGGGCTACTTCACAAATCACCTGAAATATATACATTGCTCCACACAACTATAAATTTTCCAGGACATTCACATAAGATTCCCTTAATACAGTGGCACATAAAGGTTGTACTGCATACTCTCATTTCATGGGAAAATTATGTTCTTGAAACCTGACATTATCTGACAAAACCACTACTGGGAATCACTAATTTATCCATAATCCATAAACTGGTTACAACCGGGTAACCTTAATAATCCAGTCTGAAAGATTAATAACGGTTGCCACTTTAGTAAAACACTGTTAAAAAACAAGTTTAGTAAAGTGCACTGTTAATAATGGACATCCACAGATATAACACAAATCCAGTGGAAGAGACTAGTTTAGAAGTTTACCTGACTACAAAATATAGATTTTTAACTTTCTCAATAAATATTTTAGATTGCTTAATTTCTTTAGTAAATTTTTTATATTGAAGATTGAGAAAATTCGGTGCCTAAACAGAATTCACAGCACTTCTGCTGTATCTATTTTACTTCTCAAAAAAAAAAAAGAAAAAAAAAAAAGAAAAAAAGGAAATTAAGCAACACAATGGTTTTTTAACCTGCAGAATGTCAATTATTACAGTGAATTCAATGCTAAAAGCCATAGATTAGCACACTGTAGCTAGCTTACATTTGACAGTTGCAAACTTGTGGCACAAGTCCTGAGTTTGCTTTTGTAAACTCTCAATGGAGGAGATGTATCAATCTACACCACAAAACTGAAGTAATTTGCACCTGAAATACACTGCGCCACATTTACTACTACTACAGAAAATGTAATATTGTGGTGCAACAAAGTAGAACGATAGAATGTGCACAGTACTACTCCCTGGTCTTGTACTGCACCGGATTAATCATCCAGCAGCAGACTAATCCAGTGATTTATAACCAGTGTGCCGTGACACATGGTTGGGTGTGCCGCGGGGAAAGTTCCCCAAACTATGGTGCCCCCTGTGTTTTGTTTCCCAGCGATGCGCAGTCACGGCTTCTTACAATGTAGGAGACGTGTACAATAACATATGCACAAGCTTTGAACCTCGCGCGACAAAATGACGTCACCGAGGCCGGCGCATCATCCTGAGAGCGGAGAGACTCTCGCATTTGCCCACCGCCAAGGTAATGCCCACTAATAATGCCGACTATATGAGCTTTTGCCTGAGTATATGAACTTTTGGCAGAATACTCAGCATATGAGCTGGTACTTTTAGTACTCCAGCAGTATACTACATATAACAATGAGAAATGTACAATGAGAAATACTATAGTCATGAGGCTGGAGTACTACAAGTACCAGCTCATATGCTGAGTATAGGAGCTGGCACTTGTACTCTGGCCTCATGGCCATAGTACTTCTCATTGTACCCCTATATATTGCAGTATATGAGCCACATAATAATCAGCACCATATACTAAAAACAGGGAGAAACTGAGAACTGTTGAGGAAGAGCTTCGTATGTGTCTTTCCACCATTCCTGTCAGGATATCCCTTTTGTGTTCATAGAAACAGGCCCAGGTTTCACACTGCGTAAAATAAATTTAGAATCTATATTATTAACTATATGTATAATATGACCGTTTTAGTGTCATTTTGTGCTATTTTGGTTGGTGGTGTGCCCCAGGATTTTCTAAGTATAAAAAGTGTGCCGCGGCTCAAAAAAGGTTGAAAATCACTGGACTAATCAGATTAATCTGTTGCAGCAGAGAACGGTCTAAAAACAGACACATTAATACTTCTCCCCCATTGTGTCTGCAGTTCCTAATGACTTAAAGTATGTAAGACTATGAAATAAACCCTTCTAAAGTGTAGCAATTACCCAACAATGGAACCCTGTGGAAGTTTCACGGGTAAAGAAGTGTAAGCTTTTCCAACTGTTGATTCCATAAGAGAATCATCACCATTTAATTATTACAAAAAACCAAATGTTTTACAAGGTGAAAGAGGTAGCCCGAATAACATGACCCTTATAGGACAATAACTTTAACGTATACTTCGGTATTGCAAATTTGAACACACTTGACATAGCGAGATGGAAGCTAAGAAAACGGATGCAATTTTATTTAGAGGCCTTGGGATGCTGTTAAGTAACACAGCACCCATAATATCTATTCTCCTGAAAAGAAAAAAAAAATTCCAATGTATTGATTGTATATGTGCCCACCATGTGTTCAGACTGGTTTGGAGCAATAAACTTTGTACATGTTTAATGCAACCAAATATTCATGTATTTACATAGTAAAAACCTTCAATAGATGCTCTGGTTCAGTAATTACATAAAATGTGCAACCCAAAATAATTCCAATACAAATTTTCCTTAAAAAACATGATTGCTAGATTAACAAATTAAAATCCGAATATAAATGTGTAATTTAATAGTTTAGACTTAGGCAGCAATGTGTTACATTGATATTTACAAAAAAGGGGAAAATTTAAAATAACTGAACAATGCACGCCCCTCCAAAAATATATACAAATATTCTGTAAAACATGAGAAGTGAGCCTGGTAAAAGCAATTAAAATTTCACACATAATACACAAATTGTTAATTTGTGGAAATGACAATTTATCAATAGAAACAAAAGCGTTTCGAAAAATATTTACAGAACTGAATAAAATTTTTTTCCTTTAGTCCCATAGGGATAAACATGGAATAAAAAAATTACATGACTTAAGCCATGGTTATTTTGGCCAATTTAAGTCACCTTCACAAAAACCCTAATAAAAATACATTTATTGGCATGCTTGAGAATTTCTAGATCACAATAAATGTACAGGCTTTGAATATTCTAGGACCATTCTATAGCGTGGCTTCAGTCTAGATTTTGTTCCTTTGCAACATTAGGAAGTTCATTAGGTATAATGTCCCGTTGAAGAACCACAACAGGTTTTAGTTCATTTAGCTGCTTAAGGACAAGTTCGATGTAATCATTGAATGCTTCATTTAAAACTATTTTTATATTGTCCATGTTGGGTATACGTGATGGGTTAGAAAATAGTAAGTATATATCCGTGTCAAAGTCCTCATCAACAGAAAGCCTTGGTCTCTTTTCGGTCGGCTGTGTTACTGCCTCAGTCTCAGGATTCTCCTTTTCTACAGTTTTCTTCTCCTTGACAACAGACTCTTCAATGAATTTAAGGAATGAGACTTCAAATCCCATAGGTTTGAAGGAACTTAAATCAAATGCTGGCGTCTCATCACAACCATCAGAAACTAACTGTTCCTCACAGCTAAGAGTGCTACTAGTGTCAGCAGACATTTCCTCAGGTCCATCATTTTTTCTTTTTTTATTTAGGGTCCCATGCTTTTGCTTATTGGTTCTTTTTAAAACATTTGGAGGCCTCTGTGGCTCAGATGGACAGGAACTCGAATCCTGGAAGTCACTGCCTACAATGGGCGAAGTCCTTGCCTGGCTCTCTGAGCTTGTGCTCTCCTCATTGCTTAGTTTAGAAATAAAAAGTTCTGTTAGCTCATCCATCTCATCCTTTTCAGTTTCACTTTGTTGTGACGTGGAAATTGTTGACTCATCACTACTTTCAAGTGAAGTGGAGGTTAGTTGTTTTTGAGGAGGCAATGCTGTTCCACTGGGGCCCTCATTACTCTCTGACTTTTCAATGTCTTCTTCTGACTGGAATTTGGGTGGCTGAGGTAATTCTCTAGTCTTGGCGCGTCCACTTCTTTTAAATACAATTAGTGTTTTTTTGTGCTTTTTGATGAATGGCCTAGAGAGCTTGTGGGACTTATAATGCCTGATCATATTGTTTTCATTGGCAACAATAGATGTACACCCACGTACCATGCAAGGATACTGCTTTGTGTGTGTGTTCTCACATTCAGCCAAAGCAGATTCTTTATCTTTCAAGGAGTATGTATGCCTGCCATATTTAAGTGTTGATGGTCCACTGTCATTTCGGTTAATTCTGCCCTTTTCTCCATTGACTTTGCTTTTTTTTGTTTTAGGACCGTCAATATCATTTTCACACTTTTGTCTCTGTACCTTGTGTTTTTCCTTAGGAGTTTTATCATCTACAGTTTCTTGATCATTTGCACTCATTTTCCTTGGCCTGATTAAATGTTCTTTGTGTTTATCTTTGTGCTTCAGATAAATATGTCGAAGTAAATTAGACCTTGTGGCATAAACCCGATCACAGCCCTCACAATCACACTTGTACATTTCTTCTCCTTCTATTTTAACATTTTTCATTTTTAAGTTATGAACTTCCTCAAGGTGTTCAATATAATGTGAGCAAGTGGTAAAAGTAGACTCGCATTGACTTTGATCACAACTGAACTGTCCTATATTACAAGTGGCAACCACATTTTCAACCTCTTCTGCAATCATTTCATGAAGCTTTACATAATGTTGTATTAAAGTTGCAAAACTGGCAAATATTCGAGAGCAGTCAGTCTCTGTACACCTGAACTCTTTGATGGGTGGTCCATTGCTATCCTCTCTTAGGTCTTCTTCTAGAGAGAATTTGGAGGCATCAGATTTGTGGAAAGCTTGATAATGAAGTATAAGGTTCTGCTGAATAGTAAAAGCTGCTGTGCAGCCCTCATGAACACATTTGTAGGGTTTATATGTATTTGAGCTTGGGGTAGGCTGTCTGTCTCTTTCAAAGTTCTTTTTATTCCTTTGTTCACCGTCTTTAGGCTTCCTCCGTATTTTAGGTCTTTTTTTGCTTTTTTGATCAACTGCAAAAGAATGCAACTCTGCAGAAGGCAAATCAAGAGGCTCTCCAATTTCCTCCACCTTGAGGGCTTCTACTGGTTTCACAGAAGGTAATTCTTGATATATCTCTGGGTTCTGGTTGATAGGTTCTGGTTTTGTCATTCTTAAAGTAACTTCATATGGTTCAATGCTTTTCTTCACTTCTGGACTTCCACAAGGCATTTCAGGAGACAATTCATTACTTTCACTGGCAGATTTTCTACCATAAGGCCTTTTTATTTTTAACTGTACCATTTGTTCTGAGGTAAAACGATGCATTGACTGACAGTGCGCGCGGAGATTTGAGTTTCTAGTGAAGGTTTTTGTACATGAAGGTACAACACATCTGAAAGGAGCAAACTTGAGCTGATGTTTCTTTATCTCTCCTAATTTCTCTTCTGTGTAATAATGTACCTTAGTATAATGCTTGAACAATGCATCTTTAGTCATTGCACAATAGTTACAGCCCTCCTCCTGACAAATAAAAGGTTTATCAGTACACTTGTCACCTAGCTGTGAAGATGCATCAAGTGTATGTTCAGACGATAGATTAACACTTGGATTTGGGACTATGACACTAGACATTATAGGCAACTTTTCACAAGGTGGAAATTTCACTTCTGTTTCTAGGCCCTCACAAATCACACTATCTACAAGCTGAAGCCTCTGCACCAAGCCCATAATCTCTAACACCTGTTCGTCATACTTTACACTAGTTTCCTGGGTAGGAGACACTGAGCAGATTGGTATGTTCATTTTGCTTGTAGGACTGGTAGCTGTATTAGAATTTATTATGCTGTGCATGACAGTTATATCCTCATCTATACTGCTAGAAACACTACACTGACTTGGTGGCATAGCAGAGCAAATATTCTGAATGTTCCCATTAACGGAGTAAACTGCAGTGGAGTCAGAATGCATAGTTCCAAAAGTCTTCTCCCTGAAGTCAGCGTGAACAGTTATTTTTTCTGTGCCTTTATGATCAGAAGTGAATGCAGGATACTGTAGTTCGTCACTTTTTTCTTGTTTTGCAGCATGCTGGCATATGGCTTGCGTTTCTGAGCTAGCCTTAAGACTTTCATTGATGCAAGACATAAACAACTCTTTGTCCGCACTGCTCAAATGTTTTGCTAGATTTTCCAATAAATCTGAACCATAAGTCATAAAGTTTGGTTGCAACTCTGCTGACATTTGGAGGTTTCCTCCCACAGCAGCCAAAATATTTTTTGCGAGTTCATGTGAAGCCTCTACAGGTGTGTCTGCTTTTTTCTTCCTTTTAGAACTGCTGCTCTTTTTTCTAGAAGGGGTAGAAGAACTCTGAGGTCCGCTGATAACAGACACTCTGGTACTACATACTGGTTGGGGTATGCAATGGTCTCCCTCAACAGAATTTGCCTCTAGATTAGGACAAGAGACATTACTTGTCTTCACTTGTTCCACTTTAAGAAGCTCAGATCCATTAGCACTGTTATTTAGATTGAGGTTTTCCAGACGGTGTCTGCTCTCAGCACTGCAGCTTGTCTGCATAACTTGTGTGAGGACAGCAATTGGTGGTTCGGCTGTGCTAATATGAGAAGTTTTGGTAATGCAATCATCTGAAGTTGTTGTGGGAGGCAGTGCTTTGGTACTTGAACTTTCTTCAAAACTCTGCTTAACTGGACTTATCAGTTTGTTCACAGATGGCGAATAGCTAGATATGCTAGGATGTATAAAGCCACTGTGCAAATATTGAGTACTCTCATTGTCAGACTGAACAGGTGTCATAAATGGCTCATCTTTAACTGCTATTTCAGGGGTAAAAGCATGTGCAAGTGACTGAGCATTGTGTGTTGGACTGGATGAAAGAATCATACTTGCCAAAACAGAGGGCTGTCCATCTTTCTGTGAAACTACTGGAGGAAGGTCATACTCATTATGGGGCTTACACACAGCCCTTTTAGACAAATGGCCACCCAAAGATCGAGGATTATCAAACACCCTGAAACATCTACTGCAGATAAACTTACCATCTCTAATAATTGCAGGGCATTTAGCACGAGGGCTATGCTTTGATCTTCGCTCTTTAATTTTTGCCTTTTCAACATCACTCTTTTTATCTGCAGAATTTGACAGCATGGCAGAGGATTTATCTAGATTAAAATTGCCATCCATTTCAGTTCCATCAACCTGTTTGGAATATGGAGTTTCAGGATCTACTTTCAAAAAATTATTAGCCTCATTACCAGCTAGAACATGATCTGAGCTGCCTCCAAGCTGAGAGAACACTGCACTTCCACTCAAAGATGACATCACTGGCAGAGGGTCATTTTCTGTTGGCATTGGAAGAAATGGGTCTGAACCGTTTTCAAATTTCATTGGTAAAACTTTTGCTAAATCATCAATTTGTGATGACAAGGTAGTATTACTCAAATTTCCAACTTCAGGCCCCAAAAGGGTTTCTGACACATTTTTAGGAATTCCTTGAGACATAACAGTTTCTACAGGACTCAATAAAGGATTAACTATGTTTCCAAGGTGTGTAGGGAAGACTGGATTTGGTAGATGCTGCAACTGGTTACAGAAACTTGGATTCACAGAATTCTGTACAGGTGACTGGAAACTACAATTAGTTTGACTTCCTGACCCAGGAAGTATGCAATAGGTAGGTTTTTCATCAGGTGCTGATGGCTTATGTTTCTTCCTGTTCTTTCGCTCAGTTTTAAAAGATAGATAATGGTCAGGGTGAGTACTTTTCATGTGTTTGCCAATGCTCTGTATTGAATTATATATTCGTGTGCATCCTTCTACCTTGCATTTAAATCTTTCTAATGGAGGTACCGGGGTCACAGTGGCATTACTGATGGGTGGCAACACATTTGAGAGTGCATTACTTGTTTCAAGTGACAGAGGCAAAAGATTTCCTGTCTTAGCACTGGCTTGATACCCAGACAACTCAAGATTATTTTCGCATAATGGGGCAATTTGTGTAGCAGCATTAAATGGCATGATGCTACTCATCTGCTGCTCAGCTTCCATCTTGCATTCTGTAGATCTTATTGCATTAGATTGAGATCTACTCAGCTGACCTTGGCTGCAATTTTTTTCCTCTTGAAACGATGCGAGGCACTGTTCATGCATACCTGACCTGGCTATATTTTGTGCCACATCTGCACTGGTAAGTAGTTTATTTTCACTCAAAAGATCATGAAACCCTTCAACAAGGGGTGGCAATTTAACATTTGATTCAGGTGGGTATGCTGAATGAACCAGCATTTCTGCCTTAGGGACTATATTCTGAGCCACAGAGGTCGTTGGTAAAACCTGATTTAGCAAATCAGAAGTCGGGAGAGCATCACTAGAAGATGGAAGTAGTTTACTGAACATATGTACAGAATTCTCAAGAGAACCTCTACTTTCTTGGTCTGCTTTCTGATCCTGCAGTAATGCAGTGGGATTTTTAGCTATGGCAGAACTGGCAACATCTGCATTAGAATTTTTGTTTGCAATGGATTTTTGTAGTGATTTTCCTTTTACACTTTTACTTTCAGCATCCGTTTCTGTAAGTTTTGGCAGATCCACCGGCTTTATATCTTCTGGAACTAGAGAGTCCGATGAATGCTCTGATAAGTGCTGTTGTAGTTGAAGTTCAGAATGATATATTTTTCCACAGCCAGGGATTTTGCAAGTGAATGTGTTGTAGTGTTGTGCTTCATGGTCAAACAGCATGTAAGCTGCAGAGAATATTCTTCCACACTTTGGAAACATGCATTTTGCTTTGAATTCCTGATGTGCCTTTCTGTGTGTTAACAAATCTGCATATGTGTCAAAGCTTGCCTTACACTTCATTTGTATACAAATGTATGGTTGACTTCCACAGTGCATTTGCAAGTGATCATTTAAATGGGTATGACTGACAAACTGCCTCCGACAATACTGGCAAACAACCTTCTTGCTCTGTATCTCAAGGAAGCGAGTGGCTTCTTCGCTGTCTTTATGACCTTTCACATGTGCAATCAGATTTTTGAAATACTTGAAACCTTTGCTGCAGAACTGGACAGGACAAGGGAACTCATTGACAGGAGCTGTCTTATCAGTTTGTAAATTCTCAGATTGATTACCTTTGTCATCGTTTTCATCGGAGTTGTCATTATCATTGAAAACTATGAAATCATCAGAATAAAGTGTATTTTTCTTAACTTGTCGCTCTTGTTTAGTAACAGTCACAGTTTTCTTATTTTTACAAGTTTGAGGTTTTTTAGGCAAGTTCACTAGTTTCTTGGTAGGTTGCATTGTTTCTAGTCTCTCTTTGCAGGATTGTTTGACATGTAAGGTTACATGAGGAATTAGGGTTTCTTTAGTGGTATGTTGTTTTGCACAGATTGGACAACTATAGATGCCATCTATGCAGTGTTTTTGAGCATGTCGAATTATTCTGTGGCCAAGGAACTCTTTGTCACACAACACACAATACTGCATATATGCTTGCCAGTTTCGAAATCTTGCAGATATAGATCCACCCTCTTGCATTTTCTTGATGCGCTTCTTTTTTTTCTTTTGTTCACCGACATCTGGGGCAGGAGCCAGGTCATTAAAGCAATCAAGACCATTTTCTGTAGTGTCTTTAGTCAACTCTTGGAAATCATCTACATGATCATATTCTTCGTTATCATTTAACTCATCAATTGAAGAGACAATCGATGCCTCTTCTCCCATTAGTGCCAGACACTGTCTTTTCAAAGTTTTCCAGTCCCAAAACTCTGGATCAAACGGCCATCGGGTTTTCAAGACCAGCAACAATTCACAGCGCAAGGAGTTTGGTACAGGAAGACTTTCTTCATCATATTTTTGGTCTGGCTGGTTATAAAGCATCTCAACAGCATAATATGCATCCACAGTGGGCTCCAACAGGAATTCTGTAAGCTGGCAAGCTCTTTTGACCTCCAAGTCATCAGGCAATAAACAAGAGATTGTTTTGCAGATGGAAATTTTCACCTTGGCATTGTCACTTGACTCCAAGCGAAGGGCTCGTACACATAGCTCAATACAAGTTGGAAGTCCTGCGGCCTCAGTCTGAAATCACAAAAGAAAAATTCATAGTAGGTGGTGGAAGTAAAAACAATTGTTGTAATAATCTTGAAAAAGGCTGCAATGTTAGTCTGAAATATCAGTATATATTTAAAATATACAGAATTATGGAACTGTAAAATCAGAAGAATTACCGTTTGCTTACAAATACGGACAAGGAAACTTGTGTACTTGCCTCGGTCCGGAGCTCACATTGCACATGTGCTGGGAGTACAATGAAGTCGGAGCGGGGTAACTGCTCCGATTTCAATGAATGACTGTGCAGGCATGGGGAGCACCAGCGATAGGCCCATTGGACCCAGCTCTAGATGAGCATAAAGTGTTTTTTTGTTTTTTTAAAATAGTGGCCATCAAGAGCACTCAAACAGGGCGATATATATGGGAGACTAAACCAGTGGTCCATAAGGACCTGCGGTTTCCCAAATTGCACCCGACAGGTCCTCTTTAAATCCTTCTCAGCTGTTGGGAAGTAGTTGAAAATGAGCTTTTATCAAACACCAATCACTATGCATTAAGAATCCTAGAAAATGTACCAAAACAGCACATTTTTTAAATGAGGCTGCAATGTATTCAATAAAAAATGGTGGTATAGTATTCATTGCAAATAATTAGGATTACCTCAGATTGGATGACCTTGATGAGGAAGAAAATGTGATACACCGTTTTTGTTAACTGTGATAGCTGGCGACATATTTCTAAATACACTTGTATAGAAGGTTCAACTCTTCTCTGCAGCTTGCTCCAGAACAGCGTCAACTCCCTAAGAAGAAATAAATATATATTTAGAGCCTTGAACAGGTATGGGTATAGTGTTACTGTTATTAGAAATTATAGGTACTCCAGAGGCGCAGTACATATTGCCGTTACCTGGTGTGTTAATATATAAAACCCAGTGCCAAGCCCTCACTGGGCTTCATGTGGTGTGTGGATAAAACTCATTGCATCCTAACATGATCTTCAGCACCAACAGCAATGCCCTCTTACTACCTACCACACTAGTCAAGGGTGCACTGTACCATACCTTCTTTTTAAATCTACTAAAGATGTATAGCCCTCCAATGCAATAAGTGAATTTTGATTTGTCTGCAAAGTCCAAAATCTTTTTCTGTACGTTTTGTCTACTCACCAGGCGCAATACATTTCCCCAAACTGGAGTTGGCGGGATAGAAAGGCTGCACACAGTATAAGTGATGTTTTTTCATCCCCTTCAGACTCCAAGTTGCAGATCATTTCTAATGCATCCTTGCAATCTACTTTGGCAATCTAAAATAAAGCAGTGAAGATTATCATTAAACAATTTACACATTAATGGTCACTTTACAAAAAATACACTTAAAAACATGAAGAGTCTAAATTACTGTTAATGCATCCAATTATGCCATTATTAGATCCAAAAATCTACTATCTATGCACTTTGTTAACCACACCCAGTACACCCAAAGAAAAACTTCAAGCATAACTGAACTTTTAATAAAATGGCATAAATCCATAATGCAGATTGTATATTTTGTGGAGGATAGTTCCTCTTTAGGCATATTCTTGACTACTGTAGCCTGAATGTGAATGCTTTGCTCCCTACTAAGTTGTTTTACTGTAGATTGCATCATGCATTTCTTTTATTTGTAGGTGGGCCCTTCTAGATTCAGTCTAGCATATTTTGAGGCTTCCAAGTTGCAGGAAGGTATGTAAACACCCAACATGTATTTTCATATTTAGTCTATAAGTCTATGCAGCTAGTTCTGTAGAGCTCATACTCTGGAAGGCACATACTTTGGGCCTTCAGGAAATTGCCGGTTCACAACCAGAACCCCCGCCTCGTGTATCACCTGACTTCCTCATTTCTACAGGAAAGAGAGGGTTTTCTGTATTTCCATGGGCAACCAGCGATTTCAGGGCCTGCTGAATTTTATTCCCGTAACACCTTGGCTTAAAGGCGGTTTATGGGCTAGCAGGGTTCCCAAGCTGAAGAACCTGCTGGGGACCTCGGCCTCTCCAAGTATCAGAGGTAGACACGCCTGGCCAATTACAGCCATGCCAAGTTGGTTATGTGGAACTGCCGAACGGAACCAGGACTTTTGTACTCTAATCTTCACAGAGTGATTTATTATACTCCTGTAAACTGTGCCACCTGTGCGTGACTGACTGTCAGCGGTACCAGTAGACACTTTGAATGGTCTCGTCCCGAGGTCCGTCTGCTGGGCATTATTAATGAACTGGTCCAAACTTCTGCATTCTTTTACATTGCGCCTATGTGCCTGCAAAACTGTAGTCATGAATGGTAAAAACATAGGTAAAGGAAATATACCTATACATTTTAGGAGGTGTGGATTATGATCAGTCAGCAGCCTGGTAATGCAAGCCATCTATCTCTTTAGTTACTTGCCCTGGGGTTTGCTATATTCCCATTTGTCCCATTTCAGTTCACTGGGGGACCAAACACCACATTTATTGTTTTAGACCGTTACTGTATAAAGTAATTAATACAGAGGCCGATAGTACAATATTACAGAAAAAGCGCCGAGGGCGCGTAACAGCCATCGCTTATACCAAGAGCTGACAGTAGCACTCCCTCTCCTATGGTATGTAACAACTTTGTATTAATAAAGGAATGTGTCCTCCCAACCTCCTACTATTGCATATGTTTTGGAGGTTTCCTTGTGGGGATTGAGCAACCCTCACGTCGTTTTAGGAACAATACACCTGGCAGTCCAGGTCATGTGGTATTAGATCTATGGTCACTAACATAACTGGGAGTAGTCACCATCATTGTTCTATTAAAGGACTATAATAATACAGAGTGATTTGTGGAAGCTTGAGGAATGCGCAGAGAAATGCTTGGCGAGGTTTAATGTAGATAAATGAAAGGTTATGCACTTTTGTTTATGGAAACAAAAAAGTACAATTATGTTCTAAACAGTCAATTATTCAGAAAAACTGTAGCTGAAAAAGGTATTGGTGGACGGGAAACTAAATTTTGACCAGAGTCAGGCAGCTGCTCATAAGGCAAACAGAATTATGGGATGTATCAAGAGAGGAATAGTTCTGCTCTCATACAAATCCCTGGTAGACCACACATGGAATATTGTGTACAGTTTTGGGCACCAGTGTATAAAAAGGACATAGAACTGGAACGGGTGCAGAGGAGAGCAACAAAGATTATTAGGGGAATTTGGGGGACTAGAATACAACGACAGATTACTAAACTTGGGGTTATTAAGCCTAGAAGAAAAGACTGTTGATGGGAGACCTCATTACTTGAATGGGCAGTACAAGGTTCTCTCCAAGAATCTTTTTATACCTAGGCCAGGGCGTGAACGCACAGAAAGTAGCCTGTGCACCAGAAAATGCAATATTGTCGAGCAACAAACTAGACAACTTAAAAAGGTAAGTTTCTTATTATAAAAAAAATATAAAACACTTTTAAAACATTAAATATTTTCTTCATTTCTATAATTGGTACAGGGGACCAGATATTTTCATTAGTTGAAGGCAATGGGCCATTTGAGGCCATCCAGCGGTTTTCCTGTGCCCGACTTCAATTTTGTGGCCACAAAAAGCGAAAGAATATAGGAGTTTGGATCAGCTCATTGGTAATGTCCAGCAGACAGACCTTGGGACAAGACAAGATTAGTACCACTGACAGTCACATAAAAAAAAATTTATCTGCAGCCCATGTGGCACAAATGAATTTGGTGAATGACTGGACAGTTTTTGGCTATGCAGGGACACCACACCAACTGCTTGTGGTATCCTCACATACATATATGTGGAATAAATGAGGAGATACAGTAGTTACCAAATTCAAGCTCTTATAATTATTTCTACTTTAAACACAAGAGTGTGTGTGTCATTGTGTGCATGTTTTTTTTTTTTTTTTTTTTTGGGGGGGGGGGGGGGGGGGGGGGAGATTAATGGTTTGCTTAAATTTTATAAACAACATTTTGCCAATCATTACTGCATCAAGAAAACACAATTGCATTATAGCTATAGGCTTAAATACTTAGGTTAGAAACAATGGTGGAGATTTATTGTGCATTTATTGTGTGTTTCCCCTAAATCTCCTCCTCATCCAATCCCTACCCTTCCTTGGTTGAACTTGATGGACAAGTGTCTTTTTTCAACCGTATAAACTATGAAACATGATGGAAGCCACATCCTTCCAGATACATCTAGAGGCTTAGGCCACCTAGTTTTGCACAAAAACCATGCAAAGGTTCAAAGTGAAAGTTTGCATGGCCTAGATAGTGCGTAGATTGTCCACTCCCCCATTGGTGTGGTGGGACCAATAATGGTCCTGAAAAATGCCCCCCTTTATGTCAAAGAACTTAGTAAAGTTTAAGAATAACCAACCTCCTCTATAAGCTTTATATTTGGTGAGGCAGCACAGAGACATTTTAAGTACAGCTGTTTGAAGTGCCCTTTCTTGCTCATTTCTTGGTGGTCAGAACATATCTTTGCCAGGCATGTTGCAGCTGCCACTCTGCCAAGTTTGAGAAGACGCTTAATTCGCATTTCCAGTAACAATGGACCCTCAGAATTAAGAAACTCATCAGCTGTGAAAAAAAGGCAAGCAAATATTAGAGAACATAGGATGATAATGCAGATAATTTCACAGTGTGACAATCTCAATTTATTTTTCATATTTAAAGCTAAAACAGAATATAATTATTCACTTTGTAAGAAATCTCCATGCCCCAAAATTCCTCAATACAGAAAGTTGGTCAGATACTATAAGCAGCGTAGGGCCTCATGCACACGATCAAAATTGGCGGCCAGACCATACAGGGCCCATATGGCCCCCATTAAGGTCTATGGCATCGGATCATGCTGCGATGAGCACTGTCTGACTGCATTGCGACACGGCCAGGCAGCCGCTCAACTTTATGTCATTTGTGCGCATGTGGCCTTATATGTATGCATTGAGTGGGTGTGAATCACATTTTTTTAAGTTTTTATTAGTCATCTGCCTCAATATCAGAGCCAAAAGAGCCCCTGATAACTGTGGCATAATGCAAATCATAACAAGGCTCTGCAAGTGCGTTAGCCCTATACAGTATAATGGGGCTTTTCCCTATGTAGACACCTACTGCAATACTAGTGGTGATTTAGTCTCTGAAAGCGTGGCAAGAAAGGGCATCCCTTTGTTATTTTTCAGCAAATAGATAAAAACTAAAAACTTCAGACTAAAATCAATTGTAGACATATTCTTAGCAGTTTTTGTAGTCTTTTCTACCATTAGGGCCCATTTTCTACCATTTAATCTGTCACAAAAAGTGCATACAGAGGACAGGGAGATTTGGGACACTAAACCACCCAATTGTTTAACGTCCCAAATCTCAAGGTTTGAGGTCTCAAGTATCTCGAGTGCGATCTACAAATAAATAAACATACTTACCTAAAGATGGGTCTGATGAGACGCATTGGACTAACCTCTGGTGCTCCCTGCGCCTGTGCACTACTTCAATAAAGTCAATGCAGTACCAACAACATATGCACAGTGAAGCTGGGTCATTGTGTGACAGCGCAGGGAGCAATGTGACGAGGTAAGTACAGGCGGTCCCCTACTTAAGGACACCCGACTTACAGACTATCCATAGTTAAAAGACTGACCCCTCTGCCCACTGTGACCTCTGGTGAAGCTCTCTGGGTGCTTTAGTATAGTCCCAGACTGCAATGATCAGCTGTAAGGTGTCTATAGAGAAGCTTTATTGATAATCCTTGGTCCTATTACAGCAAAAAATTTTGGAACTCCAATTGTCACTGGGGCAAAAATTTTTTTTGTCTACCATTATAAAATATACAGTTTCTACTTACATACAAATTCAACTTAAGTACAAACCTACAGACCCTATCTTGTATGTAACCCGGGGACTGCCTGTATACAAGTAAAAAATTAAAGGGCGATTTGTGACACTAAATAACCGGCCCATAGTTTAGTGTCCCAAATTGCCCTGTGACTGGTTCTGTTTAAGGCAAATAAAACATAAAATAATTTCTAGCCACTAGTAGCAAAGGCTGTAATAGGCTGTGAAATAGTAAATCAACTTTGACTCATGTCTCCGCCAATCTTTGATGAACACGAGATGGGCTTATAGGAGTCATGTACCACTGACATTACAAGACTTTTGTATATGAACAGAGAACGTGGTAGACAGCAGTCAAACTGCTGCAAAGGATACGTTTCTTAAATCCATAAATTTTCTTTAAAATCCTTTGTTTAACACTGAAATCACACCAGCACTTTCAGTTGTTTACCCCTCTTAGGGAAGATAACAGAAACTAAACAGTGATGGTACATGGAAGTATAAATGATAGTAGATTTTGCAAGCACATACCTATCTAACCATTATATTTACTTTATTTATAAAAAAGGTAGAAAATTGCACATTCTACATTAAAGGGATCCCGTCACCAGGAGACCAATTTTTAGCGCTCCCCCAGTCCTCACAGAGCATAGTACATACACTGAGTTTTTGTATTAAAAAAAAATAAAAAATAGGTTTTACAGAAATAAAAGAAATGTTATATAGCACCTTTCAATACCATGTGCTCTCTTACTAGGCACTTGTCCCCTGGGAGTGGGTATAGAGCACTTCCATGTGTCCATATCTTTTTTTCTGCAAAAACTATTTTTTATACAAAAACATAGTACATACAGCATATACACTCACCGGCCACTTTATTAGGTACACCTGTCCAACTGCTTGTTAACACTTAATTTCTAATCAGCCAATCACATGGTGGCAACTCAGTGCATTTAGGCATGTAGACATGGTCAAGACAATCTCCTGCAGTTCAAACCGAGCATCAGTATGGCTTTCAGCTAAGAACAGGAAACTGAGGACATTTGCACAAGCTCATCGAAATGCGACAGAGAAGATTGGAAAAACGTTGCTGGTCTGATGAGTCTCGATTTCTGCTGCGACATTCGGATGGGAGGGTCAGAATTGTCGTTCAACAACATGAAAGCATGGATCCTACTGCCTTGTATCAACGGTTCAGGCTGGTGGTGGTGGTTGTCATGGTGTGGGGAATTTTCTTGGCATCTCTTGGCCCCTTTGTACCAATTGAGCATCGTTGCAACGCCACAGACACCTGAGTATTGTTGCAGTATGGAGAGAAAGGGGAAGTGGTGCCTTTGAAACGTTGGCATGGGTGTTTGGGCCAGAGGGCTGGTATGAGTCATTCCGAAACTGCTGCATCTACTGGGATTTTCACGCACAACCATCTATAGGGTTTTTTACGAGGAGGGTCCCGAAAAAGAGAAAAAAAAAAACATCCAGGAGCTGGCAGTTCTGTGGGTGGAAATGGAAGGGGGGATTGAATTTTTGTACCCCCCCTTGATCCTTCCGTGGTGAATGAGCTTGCCACGCAACGGTGGGTTGCTATTTAGGAAGGTTTCCTTGGTTCGAGAGGGACTAGATGAGAACACTTTTCCCGCGAAACAGTAACGAAAATTCAACACCAAAAAGTCCCCCAGTGAAAAAAAAGGTATGGCAGCCCAAGAGACTATTGAAGAACAGTAAGCTCGAACTTGAGGCAGATGGGCAACAGCAGCAGAAGACCACACCGGGGGCCACTGCCCTTTCAGCTAAGAAAAGGAAACTGATGAGGCACATTTGCACAACCAAGATCACAGAAATTGGAAAGTAGGAAGATTGGAAAAAAACAACGTGTTCGAATGGTATTGATGAGTCTCGATTTCTGCTGAGGGAAATTAGTGAGCTTTGGGAAGGGGCAGAATTTGTCGTTCTAAGGTCAACAACATGAAAGCATGGATCCATCTGCCTTGTATCAACGGTAAGGCGCGGCCGGGCTTCTTATTGGGTAACCGGTTTGTAATGGTGTGGGGAAATATTTTCTTGCACTTGCTTGTGGGAAAAGTCTGGAGAAAAACGTGAGAATGTGGCAGTGAAAAGATACAAGATATGAGTATTGTTGAATGGAAAACTATTCCATCCCTTTAGCCCACAATGGACCCAAATATGAGGCTACTTTCAGAGGATAAATGCGCCAGTCATAAAGCGGAATTCATATCAGACTGGTTTGCTTGAACCAATGAAAGGAGTTCACGCGTACTGTGAATATGGCACGATCCACTACGTCAACAGATTCAATCAACATAGGAGCTCTTGGGGAGGTAACCTCTCCTGGTGGGGAGGGAACGGTGAGATTAGCCAGTATATGGATGTGAAGACAACAAATCTGCGGCAACTGGGTGGATTGGCAATTCATTGTCATATGGACCAAAATCCTGAGAAGGAGGAAAGCCAATTCTCCCTGTCTCATGGGGGACAAGAGAGTGAAAAACCAAGAAGGGAATTTACCGGACTCCTCCACCGGGTAAGGAAGAAAAACAACCGTGTACCAAGGGAGGGTTAAAAAAAGCTCCGGACATGAGCAAGGTGTATTTACGATCCCCCTTCACAATCGCTAACGGTCGGTTTTGTAAAGAATAAAACGGGGCGTATATCCTCGAAACAGTTTGTGTCTGGCAGCGGTTGGCCTGAGGGGATGTATGACGTGTCTATACTATGCTCTGTGAGGGACTCAGGGGCCCGTTTAGTCGCCCCTCGTTTGGTGCCTCTCTCCCCCCATCCTCCACCCATCCTCCTATCACTCCTACCAAGTGCCTAAAAATGGTGTCTTCCTGGTGACAGGTCACTTAAAAGCGTAACTAAGCATCTCAAATTGAAGTATGCTTTTCGGTTTGACTCCCACCATTAAATGATTGTCCTATGCTGCCAAATACTACATAAAGGATCCCTTGGAAGGATTCATAAGAGTCAGTAATTGCAGATTTACGGTGCCAGCATAAGGATAAGGGGGTGCTGCTATGTTTTTTACAGACTCGCCTTGTTTCCCCGCGTCTGCCGGTGTCTCTCCCGCCGACGCAATGAAGGAAAAAAAAAGCCTCCAGTTAACGGGTTTTGTCAGTCTTTGGGACCCCCTGCCATAGACGCTGTGGTCTATAGGACCATGGCGTCTATAGTGAATTGCGCATATTACCCCAGGGCACCTCAAGAGGCCCGTTAGGATCCTGCGAATGCACAATCTAACAGTGTAGGCCGTCAGCCTATGCAGAAATGCATAGGGTGACTATTAATAGCTGCAATACCTTAGTTATGCAGTATATTCCAATGAACAAGTGATCAAATGATCCATTGTTCATGTCCACACTTACGAGTACAAAAGAATAACGAAACGAAAAAAAAAGAATATAAAGTCAAAGAAGAAAAAGAGATAAAAAAAATAAATAAAAGTCCTAAAGTCCCATCGCATATAAAATCAAATACAACAAAGTGAAAATCGCCCAAAGATCCCACAACATATTGGGCATCACCACATCCGTAACAACTGTACGATATAAAATTAAATTGTCACTTACCCGACCTCGACGCCGAACACCGTAAAGAAAATGCAAAAAAAAAAAAAAAAAAAAAACACGAAAATTATGAAATTTTTACATATGAACCTAATAAAACAGCATAAAGGTGATCAAAAGTAACATTTACTCAAACGTACTCAAGAAAACAGACGTTGTCCCGCACAAAAAGAAATACTCTAAAACATCTCTGTAAACCAAAAAAAAAAATATATATAATGTTATGCCCATTGTTACATGGTGATGTGCAAAAACAAGCAAAATTTTTCATAAAAGGAGTTGATATTCTGCAAAACCCATAGAATAAAGATAGCATAATTTTTATGGTACGGTGAATGTTCGGGGAAAAAAAAATGCTAAAAAACTATAACACAAGAAATAATGATTTTTTTAACACCACCCAAAGAGTTCATAAATTGATTTTAGCTATTGAACCCCAAGTAAAGGATGTACCTGAAAAGTGGATCTCACGAAAATTAAATAATCTCAACATATGTCAAATTACATCAAACTTGTGGAGTTTTTCGGCATATAACACTTTGTGGCCAAAATTAATTTATTGATAAAACAATTTACAGCTTGTAAATTACACCACTATTTAGTTAACCCCGTGAAACATCAAGGGTAAACAGCTAAATGGTACCTTTGTTAAAGCGTTACAAAGGTACAACCCCTATAATGACACAGAGCAAATTTTAAAATTTTTAGGCCTGGTCCTTATGCCCTAAATGGCTTAGATCAGAAGGTGGTAAATCCCTTCCCACAGATGCCCTTTTTCGCATTTCCATTTTGCTCCCCTTCTTAAAAATCCATATGTATTTTTTTTTATTTCTCCATGTACGTCCTTGTTTTTGGTAAAAAATTGTATTACCCATTAATTTTCAATCCCGTGTACAAGGAAGCGGAGGAAAAATATAAATGAATGAATGAGTAGAAAACTGTCAACCTCAACTTCCCTGTGCTTTTGTACCATTTTTGTGGGCCCTGTTTATTAAGCTTTCTCTGTTTGCTCCAAATGACACCACCTCCAATTTATTCTTTATGTTGGTGTCTGTAGAGAAACCCTAGAATAGGAGAATATGGCCTACGATGGTCTTTACATTGACAACGTTGTGGGACTGAGAAAATTCAAATGTTTCTGGTCTATGGGGACCTTTACTATTTTTACACAAGACAGGAAAGGGGTAGCTCGAGGAGCTAAGTGGTAAGATTGAGCTATGGTTTTTTCATTTGTTTTTAACTACCCTCAGTTTTTAGACCCACCTGGGACACCTAACCCAAAGGATCTAATCATTCCATACCAAATACAGCTGTATTGTGAATATACGGTGGATATTTACTGACAACCTGATGAATGCTGCAGTGACAACATTGCAAAAGATCACCAGAAAGGAGTTAGCCTGGATTTTTATACAGACTGACAGGATGTCATGGCCATGGATTATCACTCCAATAAAGGCATGGGGGTACGAACGAGCACACGATGGTGGTGCCCAATTGGCGCTGTGCATGTAAAAGGAAACAATTGAGTTCGATGCCATCATTACTCAGCAAACACCAAGTGGAGACAATGGAGACCTCGCCTGTGAGCCCTCTCCACACACCCCTTGCCGCACATGCCGACAAGTACAATTGATGTCGGCAAGAGGTTAAAGGAAATATATTATCTATATAGAAAGAAAGAGTAGATCATTAGTTATGCTTTGTATGGGAATTCAGACACACTACAGGAGAAAGAAGGATCAGAAAGAAAATAAAAAAGACACAAGGAGACAATTTCCTAAATATAGATTATAAAAGTTAATATTACAACTGCACCATACATATCTATGTTTCAGAGATAAGCGTAAGAGAGATAATTAGCAATATCTAAGGACGGGCGGAGCCATGAAAAGGAAGTAAAACAGGAAAAAAGAGCGCAATGTTTTGAGTAGTTTTCCTCTAGGAACCAGAGCAGAAGTGAAGTGATCCTGCCTCTGCCACACAAGCCAGATGGGTCACTACCTCATAGCTCCATGCTCTTGTACATAGGTCAGCTACAAAAGTGAAAAGAGAAAAAGAATACAGGGGTAAAAGGACCGCGAAAAAGGGGAAATAAACACTGACCTGATTGACTATATAACTAAAAAAATAATAAATTAATATGATATTAAAAAGAATCAACCGCATAACAGGACTAGGGCCTGGATTTGTTTTTTTAATATGATGGATAGATAGGAACACAACATCTGTTTCAAATAAGCTATAGCTGGGTGTTCGCAAACCAAGACATCCCATTCTTAAGCTTATTCATTAATATAATATCTACTTCATTACTGCCCTGTAACTTGCATGTTGTGAATATGCAAAGCCAAATATCAACTTAAAGCAAATGTATGAAACACAATATTATAAGATTAAATCACGGAAAGCCATGTATACGCTGGAAGTGGAATCATGTTAATTGAGAGGGCCGTTTTGAAGCCCTAATATTTACGACCTTGTATCCCACGAGCATACAAGGAAATGATCTGCAGAGCTTAAAATATAGACTTTCTAGAACAACATGGACATATACAGGCTTAAGAAAAACCCCATATACATTACATTTTGTATGAACATATTTCCATGTTCATAATAGATTCAGCTAACAAGTAGGATTGCCATAAATTATCAACTGACCTCATCAACCCATTCTGGCAATAAGGACAGTGATCTAAGAAAACATCTTAATGAGAAATACCCCTTTCAACATGTTCGGTGGAAAGTTAGATAGAGCGAACAAAGGAGATCAGGTTTTGCCATTAAGGATTCATAAACTGATCCGCATAAAAACCTCTCTGGACCTTGTTTGTAAAGAGCAAGCGGTGGCAATTGCGTTTGGTGTGTCATCTTACTAGGTGCCCGGCCGTGAGATGCTAACATTACGTATGAAGGGGAGAAAGGGTGGAAAATCTATTTGAAACAGGTCAATTAGTTAAAAAACAATACATTACAAAGAGCGCAGACACATTTATATGAAATATCATTTACCCTACCCGCTTCAATATGCCAGGCTTCTTACAAGTGAAATTCAGTAACAATGCATGGTCAGGAGATAATGGCTACACGGCTCTCTAAACTGAAACCAGGTGGGAAAAGGCAAAGTGTCAAAAACCGAATTGGTGGAAAAACTCCTGAAAATAATGACTGAATATCATGCACAGGATGTGCAAAGAAAAATATGACATTTCAATAAGAGAGGTGTGAGGAGTGTCCACGCCTCCTCCCTGCTGCACCCTCATTTGTGTGCAGGGAGCCTTAAAGGGAACCTGTCACCAAGGTGACCATGTTTACAGAAAAAAAATTATGTTAATGTACCTTTCATTAGCATCTGCTGTGGGACTAGGCAGTTGCCAAAAGGAGGGTATGGAAAGGAGCAGTTCCCACACAACCTGGGAAACATGTGACCTTTTCAAATATATGAATAACTCCCCACACGGGATTGGCTGTAGAGGAGCAGGGGGTGTCGCTAGCCAAGTGATGGGTTAATTTCATATATTGAAAAGGTCAATGGGGAGAAGCTGGTCCGCAAGGGTGGGGGGGGAGGGGGGGGGGGGGGGAAGAGAATGCTCCTTTCCAGACCCTCCCTTTTGGCAACTGCCTAGTCAAACACCGATTGCTAATGAAAAGGTACAATATAACAATATCTTTTTTTCTGTAAAACCAATTTTTTATACAAAAAACACTTGGCAGCGTATGTATATATGCATCGTGGGGGATGGGGGAGTGCTAAAAATGGTCTCCTGGTGATCGGTTCCTTTAGGCATATTAAGTGCTGCAATATTTCCATCAGATTTGATAAATAATGGTTGCCAACTATTCTTTTGATGAAAATGATGTTTACTATAAGCATGTGGGTTATGGAATCAGGCCCACAAAAACATTAAAACAAACAAAAAAAAAAAAAACCCCAAGTATATAAAAGTACAAATATCAAACATTTCTCAAAAAGTATCTACCAAGTAGGGAGGACCCCTGGCTAGCCATCGTGTTAGATGGGAAACTGGGGTCAAACTTGTTTGGGAAGGGAGATCTGTAAAATTCTAGGACATCATGGGGGAATTGTTGATTGATATGACAGGGTGACAGTCTCTTTAACCCATTGTCTTACAATGTGCGATTCGCATGTTGAATGAACGAGGAGGAGGAAAATCCCCCATATACTGCAATACGGTAGTGGGTCTGAAAAATAGGAGCAAAGGAAGTTGAAAAACAGTTTTGGGGGAAAACATCTTAAATACCCTAAAAGGCAAATCACCCTCCCTTTCCTAGAAATGAATCATAATATAAATATATAAACAGTAAAAATACAAAACACACACAGGTACTTACAGCCCTAAAAATAGAGCTTTGATAAAACACATCAAAAAATCGCAAAAAAAAAAAAAAGAAAACCAACAAACAACGCACCCCAGACAGCAAAAGCAGAAAAAGAAAAGTTATTAGACACCAAAATATGGAAACAAAATAGGAAGACAAGTAAAAAAAAAATTGGGACAGGAGGTTTTACATTTGTGTAAATGTATGAAAACCATGCTAAAAGGCTTACAAATTTGTCATCCCCCAGGAGGGTAGGAACTAGCCATCATAAAATTCAGGACAGGAACTTTCCGCTCAGTGAGACAAGGGGAAGCGGGGCTCCTTTGTCGCGGCCTCTGGACAACATCACTGGACAAGGCTACCTTACCAAACTTTACTCTCTCAATTGGGAAAAAAAAAACATCAAGAAAGAAACATGTGGTCGTAATGGATCGTTGGAAGAGTCACATGCTGCAGATTGCGGTTTTTTTTTTCTTCACCACTTTCACTTATTTGGAGTTTTTTTCCCGATTCCCAGTACACGACAGGGAATATTAAATACCATCACTATGAAGTGCAATTTGTTATGCCAGAAAGAAAGGAAAACAAGCTTGTCATGAGAGCCTTACAAGCTAAAAAAAAAAAAAAAAAAGAAAAAGAAAAAAAAGAAAAAAAAAAACAGCTCTTCACTTGCTGCAGATGCAAATTGATGTAAAACCACAGGTTTTTGGTGATCCTAGAAGGGACTCCTTAGAAATCATCAATATGCCGTCCATACCGGGCTGTCCGGAAATTTGGGGAGCCCGAAGCGGTAAAGTGCGGCGGTCGAGAGGGTGCACAAGAACGTTCACTGACAGCCAACTGACGTCACAAAGCGTAGGTTCCTCAAGGTAGAAGAGTGAACATGGATTTGGCCCTCTAATGAGCCGCGGCGGCACTAAAAGGATGCTGACTGACATGGAAAACGTACAAGGGCTATGAAAAGAATTACTCGGGATAGGAAGAGCAAAGGACGAGATCCCCGCGAACCAGGGGAAGGATAGCGGTGAGAGTATGAAATGAAATATAGTGGACTTGAGAGAAGAATAGGTTGTAAGGACGGACACAGGTAAGGCCGGGCGGTCGAGTGTTTTTTTGTGACTTTTGATGAGGTTTTCAATTCTGACATTTTTAGAAAAGGTATAACCTATTAACCACTTTTTAAAAATTTTTTATCTTTTTCAAAATGGGGCAAAAAAACTGCTCATTTCGACCTTTGAGTACAGTTTTCCGTTACGGGGTTAAACACAGTGAAAAACGTTATAATATTTTACCAGTATTCTTTGGGCATTTCTTGGACCACAACAATATCTCTAGTGCTGTTTATGATTTTACTGTTTTTATTTATATGACTTTGATGACAACGGGAACGGGTGGTGGGGGGATTTGAAATTTTTTTGTAATATAATTTTTTTTTACAAAAGTTGTTCAGTTGTTATTTTCAACCCAGGTGTGTACAATTGGCAGAATATGGGGATTGCCTCCTATCATTACACTTGTGCTAAGCACATTGTTAATGAATGGGTTAAAACGATGACAGCCTCGGGTCTTTGGAAGAATATCTACACCAGGTAGGCTAGCACCAATTGCAGGCGTTACCGGTAAGTGTTTGCTGCATATGCAGCAAAGACTTGCCGGCCCTAGGGAGAGCGGTGAGCAGAGCGCAATTCCATTGGGTTATGGCTTCCAGTTCGAGGAGAAATGTACGACCAAGGAAATAAGCCAGAAGAACTGTCGTCTCTCGTGTGGCAGGAAGAGGATGGGGAAAAGGGACGGCTGGGAAGGGGGGAAGAGGGGAAAAAAGGCGACCAAATGAGACACACACGCCGTGGGCCGGGGCTTGGACCTGGGAACATTTCCATAGGAAATGCAGGCCAATCTGTAAATAAAAACACTCGCTGTTATTGCAAACACAGCAGGTGCTCGTTACCAATGGTTTCCATAGAAAACGCATACGAGTTTATATGAAAACAGGCCAGAGCAATGCGCAAAGCGAAATAGGTCCCTCTTAGTGTGCCTTTTAATTTCTCAACAAAAGCCAAAGGTATTAGAGATCACACATAGTGAGTAAGGAAAATGTGGACCAGTGGCGGCGAGAAAAGAAGGACAAAGTTACCATAGATATTACAGGGTCCTGACCACGTTAGGTTCATTCAAAAAACAAGGCTTGTAAAATAGTTAACTTTATTGCGCCTTGAAATCTTGCCAGTGCTCACTGGGTAACTCTTGGGCAACATAGCACGGGAGTTTCCACCTGTTCTCCAAAGCAACTTAGCAAGAAACCCGGGGAGGGAATAGGGTGGGGTGGGACGTGGGGGGCGGCGGGGGACACACGAGACGGGAGGTAGGAGAAAAGCAAAGAAAGTTGGAACAACTCTGAGGACAAGGGACCCACCCATTTGTGATTTTATGTGATAAGCCTTATTTGTTATTCCATACTCAACGCCACAAGCGATACAACAATTTATTTTTCATGCTGACTGACATGGCTGAAGGCCGGTGGAGGGAGGTAAACAAGGGTAAGGGCCACGTATGAGGTAAATGGGAATTGTTGCTGACCATGTCCATCCCTTTATGACCACAATATACCCAACATCTGATGGCTACTTTCAGCAGGATAATGCGCCATGTCATAAAGCTGGAATCATCTCAGACTGGTTTCTTGAACATGACAATGAGTTCACTGTGCTCAAATGGCCTCCACAGTCACCAGATCTCAATCCAATAGAGCATCTTTGGGATGTGGTGGAACGGGAGATTCGCATCATGGATGTGCAGCCAACAAACCTGCGGCAACTGTGTGATGCCATCATGTCAATATGGACCAAAATCTCTGAGGAGCTTCCAGCACCTTGTTGAATCTATGCCACAAAGAATTGAGGCAGTTCTGAAGGCAAAAGGGGGTCCAACCCGTTACTAGCATGGTGTACCTAATAAAGTGGCCGGTGAGTGTATACTATGCTCTGTGGGGACTAGGGGAGTGCTAAAAATGGGTCTCCTGGTGACAGGTTCACTTGATTATTCACTCCAATAAAGGCATGGGGACGACGAGCACACGATGGTGGTGCCCAATGTGCCGCTAGTGCATGTAAAAGGATAACACTTGAGTTGATGCATCATTACTCAGCAAACACCAAGTGGAGACCAATGGAGGACCTCCGCCTGTGAGCCCTCTCACACACCCCTTGAGCATGCCGACAAGATAAATTGATGTCCGTCAAGAGGTAAAGGAAATATTTTATCGAGAATAGAAAGAGTAGTCATTAGTTATGCTTTGTATGGAATTCAGACACACTAAAGGAGAAAGAAGGATCAGAAAGAAAATAAAAAAAGACACAAGGAGACAATTTCCTAAATAAGATTATAAAAGTTAATATTAACACCTGCACCATACATATCTATGTTTCAGAGATTAAGGCTGCTTCAAGAGAGGACATGGAATAGTTAGAAACCACAACAGTTGAACAGGAGCCGAAGTAGGAACCAGAGTGTTTTAGAGTAGTTTTCCTCTAGTAACCAGAGCAGAATGTGAATGATCCTGCCTCTGCCACACAAGCCAGATGGGTCACTAACTCATAGCTCCATGCTCTTGTACCCATAGGTCAGCTACAAAAGTGAAAAGAATTAAAGAATCAAGGAGGTAAAAGTGACGCGAAAAGGGTAAAACTGACGAGATATATAACTAAAAAAATAATAAATTAATTATGTTATATTAAATGAATCACCCGCATAACAGGACTAGGGCCTGGATTTGTTTTTTTAATCTGATGAGGAATAGGAACACAACATCTTGTTTCAATAAGCTATAGATGGTGTTTGCAAACCAAGACATCTCATTCTTATGCTTTATTCATTAATATAATATCTACTTCATTACTGCCTGTAACTTGCATGTTTGTGAATATGCAAAGCCAAATACAACTTAAAGCAAGATGATGAAAAACAATATTATAAGATTACATCAACGGAAAGCCATGTATTACGCCTGGAAGTGCAATCATTTAATTGAGAGAGGCCGTTTTGAAGCCTACTAATATTAGACCTTGTATCCCACGCAGACAATCAAGGAAATGATCTGCAGCAGAGCTTTAAAAATCTAGACTTTTAGAACAACCATGGACAGATAAACAGGCTCTAAAGAAAAACACCATTACATTACATTTTGTATGAACATATTTTCCATGTTTCTGTAAAGTTTAGATAGCCACTTACCCCGATAAGGATCAGGATTTGCTCATTAAGGATTTCATCCAAAACTGGATCCCTCCACAACAACCATCTCTCTGGGACTTGGTTGTACAAGAGCACAAGCGCAGTGGCTGCCAGTTTGTTGTCAATCTTATATTCGGCCTGAGAGACGTAAACAAATTTGAACAGGTTGCTTAAGGGGAGAATGAAAATACTATGAAAAGGTCAATTAGTTAAAAAACAATACATTACAAAGAGCGCAGACACATTTATAGAAATATTATTCTATACCCAGCTATCAATAATGCCAGGCTTCTTACAAGTGAAATTCAGTACCATGCGGTCAGGAGTAATGGCTACACGGCTCTCTAAACTGAAACAGGTGGGGGAAAAGGCAAGTGTCAAAACCGAAGTGGTGAAAATCCGAATATATCGTCGAATATCATAGACCACTCCTGAAAATATGACTGAATTCATGCAAGGATGTGCCAGAAAAATATGACATTTCAATAGAGAGGTGTGAGGAGTGTCCACGCCTCCCCCCTGCTGCAACCCTCAGTGTGTGCAGGGAGCCTTAAAGGGAACCTGTCACCAAGGTGACCATGTTTACAGAAAAAAAGATATATGATACGTACCTTTCATTAGCATCTGCTGTGGGACTAGGCAGTTGCCAAAAGGAGGGTATGGAAAGGAGCAGTTCCCCCAACCCTGGGAAAACATGTGACCTTTTCAAATATATGAATAACTCCCCACACCGGGATTGGCTGTAGAGGAGCAGGGGGTGTCGCTAGCCAAGTGATGGGTGTTTTAATATTGAAAAGGTCAATGGAGGAAAAGCTGTCCGCAAGGGTGGGGGAGGGGGGGGGGGGGGGAAGAGAATGCTCCTTTCAGACCCTCCCTTTTGGCAACTGCCTAGTCAACACCAGATGGCTAATGAAAAGGTACAAATATAACATATCTTTTTTTCTGTAAAACCAATTTTTTATACAAAACAAACTTTGGCAGCGCCGTTACTAGCATGGTGTACCTAATAAAGTGGCCGGTGAGTGTATACTATGCTCTGTGGGGACTAGGGGAGTGCTAAAAATGGGTCTCCTGGTGACAGGTTCACTTAAAAGCGTAACTAAGCATCTCAATTTGAAGTATGCTTTTGGTTGACCTCCACCATTAAATGATTTCCTATGCTGCCACTCCTCCATTAATGGCGGCAGCCCGCGTAACGGCTGCCGAAGGCAAGGTGGGGGGGGGGGGGGGGGGGGAAAAAAAAAAACAGCCCACGGGTTGTAAAAAAAAAAACAGCCCACGGGTTGTAGTTTTGGGACCCCTGCCATAGACGCTGTGGTCATAGTGACCGTGGCGTCTATAGTGAATTGCCGCATTACCCCAGGGCTACCTTCCGAATAAGGCTAAATTCTGGGCTCCCTATATAGCGTTGCCCCCCTTGTGTGACTTCCGGTGAGTTGGTGTTTGTGACAGATGTGATCTTGAACGACTTATATGGGACCTCAAGAAATTTCATGGTTAATAAAGCATTTGTATGCCATTGTGAGGAAGGTGGGAACTTGCAACTCCCTTCGTCCAGACAATTGGCTATTTCTTTTCACCACTATTATGATTGTTGTTGGATGGAAATAACTTTTTGATTATATCTTCGTAACCCCTCAAACAGAATGGAAATTTGAGCAATTGTATCTTTTAGGTCGTACAAAGATGGACGAATAAACTATATTAAACCCAAGCACGTGCGAGGATAATAAGATTAAGTGTGGGTTAGCGATGTCGCTGCCAAAGTCCAGTATGTATGAAGGCGAGGAGAGGGAAAGGGGGACAAGGGAAAGGGGCGGTGGTGAAAGCTCAAGCAACAATAATCAGTGTAGGAAGATATAATCACAAGAAGCTAGGTGGGTGTTATGGATATTCACAGACTACCAGCTATATGGTTAATTCTGAAAGATTCATGTACCGATCCAGCGGTACCTTCGTGGGTCCCTGTTCCCCTTAGAACCAACGGAAACGTTATTCTAAATTTTGATTACTACTCAGTCTGCGGAGACTGCAAGATTAATCACTTCTGAAATGGAGGCATTTTTTTGGTTAGTAATCTTTGATTATTTAAAAGATTGTCATATTGTGCACATGCATTTGCAGCTGTCAGAATGGCCATATTTGAAGTTGGAAAGTATTGGGTATATTTAGCATGGAGCAAGGGAATGGGACCTACTCCGGTATTTTAGGGGTTTATACGGGGGTAATGTGGATACAGGACACTTCAAAGATAATCACTCATGTTCCTATCACAAGTTTGGTCCCCCTACTTAAGGACAACACCCGAACATTACATCAGACACCATAGTTACAGACAGACCCCTCTGACCTCTTGTGAAGCTCTCCTGAATGCTTAATATAGTCCATATTGCATAATCGCTGTATGTTTGTCTGTAATTAAGCTTTTATTGATAATCCTTGGTCCCCTTACAGCAACATGTTTAACTCCAATTGTCAACTGACATAGGACAATTCAACTTAAGAACAAAACCTCCGGACCCCTATCTTGTACATAACCCGGGGACTGTCTTTAATTGGAAACGCAAGATCATACATAGTATAATATAGTTCATAGGCTCTATTTTTTTTACCAAGGGAGTTGGTTTAAGATTAATAATGATATGCTTGCAGTATAAATTGAAAGTCCAATACGGGACTTTGCACCTACATTTACATATCTGTCCCATGATCGATCTTTTTGGAAAGAGTTTTGTATCTATGTTTGAAACAAGGGTTATTTTGGGTTACTAGGGGAATTAATATGATCGCAAGGACTAGAATATATTGTTTTAGGACAGAGGTCGGGCACTCACATTTTTTCCCGAAGGTTTAATACTCCTCCACCTTTTTGAGGAGATTTTTTAGCTGTAGGAGAGTTGGATTTTCAGTTAATACAATATTCACTCCAATTTTGATACATTGTTTATCAAGCCAGTCCCCAACCCCCTACCTCCCCACGCTGAGTAGGCTGTGGCCTGCCGCCTCTAAATTTATTTTCATTTCTTTTTGGTTGGGGGGTTGAGGCAATAACACCTTTTTTTTTACAAAAACGGTTTATTTTTCACTAGATAATCCTTTCCCAAAAACATAAGCCTTACTGACAAATGCCACTTGCGTTCACTAACTATCGAGATGTATTTGGGCCGCTATAAACGTTGTTACTTACTGAGCACAAGTGTTTTGGTCAGGGAGGATTTTTTTTTTCAATACAATGTGAAAACATTGGGGTCTTTGTGTATTTATTTATTTTATCCCTACTCTGAAATGCCATGGATCATTGTACAGCACTGTCAATCTCCCTCCTGTGTCCTTCCTCCCCTCCTCATCACATTGTAAAAGCTCTTATGGCATTGTACAAGCATTGTCACCTCCCGGTGTTCAACCCTCCTCCTCATAGATTGTAGCTCTTATGCCATTGTCCAAGCACTGTCACCTCCGTGCCCTCCTCCTCCTCATAGTCTTGGTAAGCTTCTTATGGCCCTTGTAACAAGGCATTGTCACCATCCTGTGTTCGCCTCCTCCTCATATATTGTAAGCTTCTTATGGCCATTGTACAAGCACTGTACATCCTGTGTCCTCTCCTCTCATAGGATTGTAGGCCTCTTATGGCCAATTGTACAAGCACTGTCACCTCCTGTGGCCCTCCTCCTCATAGATTGTAAAAAGCTTCTTATGGCCTTGTACAAGCACTGTCCACAATCCCTGTGTCCCTCTCCTCCAGCATAGCTTGTAAGCTCTTTGGCATTTTACAAGCATTGGTCACCTCCCGTGTGTCCCCTCCTCCTCATAGATTGTAAGCTCTTGTGACCATTGGACGAGGCACGGTCCCACCTGTCCTGTGTCCCCTCCTCCTCATGATTGTAAGCTCTTGTGACCATTGGTACAAGCACTGGCATCTCCTGTGTCCCCTCCCCTCCTAATAATTGAGCTCTTGTGACCATTGGTAACAAGCACCTGTTCCCACCTCCTTTGTCCCCCTCCTCCTTCTCATAGATTGTAAGCTCTTGTGACCATTGACCAGCAATGTCACCTCCTGTGGCCCCCCCCCCTTCCTCATATATTGTAATCCTTCTTGTGACTATTGTACAAGCACTGTCATCTCTGTGTCCCCTCCTCCTCGATTGTAGCTCTTTGTGACCATTGTATAACAATCAACTGTCATCTCCTGGCCGCCCTCATCATAGATTTTTAAGCTCTTGTGACAATTGTACCAGCACTGTCATCCCTCCTGTGTCCCCTCCTCATAGATTGTAAGCATCTTGTGACCAAAATTGTACAGCACTGTCATCCTCCTGTGTCCCCTCGTCCTCATGCTTGTAAGCTCCTGTGACCATTGTACAAAGCAATGGTCCCCTCCTGTGCCCTCCTCCCCTCCTCCTCAATAGATTGTAAGCTCTTGTGAACCATTGTACAAGCACTGTCCCATTCTCCTGTGTCCCCCCTCCATCCCTCATAGATTGTAAGCTCTTGTGACCATTGTACAAGCACTGTCATCTCCTGTTGCCCACCCTCCTCATGAATTGTAAGCGTCTTGTGACCATTGTACAGCACTGGTCATCTCCATTTGTCCCCCCTCCTCATAGATTTGCAAAGCTTTCTGTGACCATTGTAACAAGCACTGTCCTCCTCCTGTTCCTCCTCATAGAATTGGTAAGCTCTTGTGACCATGTAAAGCACTGTCATCTCACTGTTCCTCTCCCCCTGTTTCCTCCTCATAGATTGTTAAGCTCTTGTGACATTGGACCCGCACTGTTGTCCACCAACCCCCATCACTGTGTTCCCCTCCCCCTCCTTGTGTCTCATAGCTTGTAAAGCTCCTTGTGACATTTCAGGCTCAGGTAACCACTATTAATCAATTGAACTCCCCGGGGATAGGTTCATCCACACAAACCTGTGACAGAACATCCACGCAGG
Source organism: Engystomops pustulosus (assembly GCA_019512145.1). Lineage (NCBI taxonomy): Eukaryota > Metazoa > Chordata > Amphibia > Anura > Leptodactylidae > Engystomops > Engystomops pustulosus. Next base: position 103,629,494 of record CM033643.1, on the reverse strand, counting down.
CACAGGACCCCACCCACCACGTGAACAAACAAACTCCTTTGGGAATCACACAACGCTTCTCCACTCTCCTCCCCCTTTTTCTCAGACAGCTTTTTGCACAAGATCTGCTATAGGCGCATGTGCAGCTGTATATATTAGAGCTAGAGAGAGGGGTCAGGAGGGGAGGAGGACTGAGACCCCTGTAAAGGTCACATGTCCTGTCCTCCTCCCTGCTTCCCCGCCCCTTTTTCAAGTGTAATGCGATTCCCCCCTGGCTGCTCCCTATTTGTGCACTGAGCTTGGAGAAGACAAGTGACCGGCAGCAGTGAGTGTTTACAGGGGGCCGTGGCTTCATCCTTTTTTACAAGAAATCACCAAGTGTATTTATGTAATCCTAACGGATCCTGTGATAAAGAAAATTGTGTCTAACGGGGGGGGGGGGGGGGGGGGGGGGGGGGGGGGGGGGGGGGGGTTTTCGGTAGGGAATGGGGATAATTGATGTATGGGAAAATGGATTTTGGAATAGAGGATTTTTTATTATGTATTATCAGATGTATTGGGATGATTTATGTAATTTTTCTCCTTTTGCGATGTACACGGATCTTTGAGAAGAAGAATTTTCTTAAGTTCTTTTTCCACAAATCATAAATAATTTCTTTGAATAATAAAAAAAAGTGGAGCTGTAAATTCGACAACCATCCCAAACTTTTTGGTTTCATTTTTATACTATTTATCAATTGAGTGGAGTCCTTCATATAACTTCATATAATGATTTTTTTTTTTTTCACTAAAAAACACCTTTCCTGTTTTAGGAAGAGGCATAAGGGATGTAACCGTTATAAAAGGGATTGGTTTTTTTTTTTTGTCGAACGTAGGAAATATAAGGCTTTTTTTTTTTGCAGGAGTTTGTACATTTCAATGTGTTTTGGCATTATTTTTTAAAGGTACAAAAACATAATGGAGCAACCTATAACAACACTGTGATATGTAAAGCAACTCATAGAAAAATTCAACAACTTAATTTTCCTATTATTCGTGCTGGGTCACATTCCTTGTAAGACTCTGTAGAAGAACATTTATACAAATCCCCTGACGTAGAGGTTATAAAATCAGACTTGGATGCCCTGTTTCTTTTATTCCTTGCCTGATTTTATCGATCACCCCTCCGAGCTGCTCACTATACTTTTTTCCCTCCGGTCACCTCATCCCTGGGACTTCACTGTCATCTTCACTCTTCACGCCATTCAATGGTTCTCCACCATTGAAGAAATGGGCTGTAATTGGCAGGTTTTTACTTTCAATGATTGTGGAAGCAGCTTGTCGCCCTCTCGACCAATCATAGCAAAGTAACTGACATCATACAGCAGAGGCACTTGGGCATCAGGAACCAACCAAAACACACACATTAAAGGAATCCATTGCTTGATAACCAGGGAACCGTTTTTTGATATCAGATCAGCACAGATTTCAGACTGTGGTAATAATAATATTTGTTATCCGGGGCCTCCTTCCTAAATTCACATATATTTTTAAATTTATGCTAATGAGCTTAGGTGGATTACCAGAGCCTCTGTGCTCAGGCTTTCACCAATTGTTACTGGAGCACATCTCCCACCCCTGTACTCGAATGGCAGCAGGGAGTTTTTTACACTAGTGATAGGTGGAAAAGTTCTACTAACACATGTAGACATCCTGCGGCGCACACAATAACTTTCAGGCAGAGTTTTTAGTCCATTTCTTTTCCCCATGTATTTAGTTACACTCCCATAATTCGTATATTACACAATATTTGTGACATATTTTGTAGAGATTTTTAAAGGGAATTCTTTTAAAGGGATGTGTTTGTGTATCAAGAACCTTCAGAAGGCAATTGGTTTTATCTGTAATTTTCCTGTTTGCAGTTGGTATGGGAACAGGTTTGTTTTACTCTCTTGACCTGATGTTGTTACTGAACTACATTATTGCTGCATCTTCGTTACAGGGAGAGGTGTCCAAACTTCAACTCCAAGGTAGATAAAACATCAAAAGAGATGTGTTTGGCAGTGTTTGCTGACTGATGTAGGAGTTGTTGCGTTCCTAAACAAACACTCCCCGCACACCCAAAGGAACTTTGTGTGAAAGATAGATAGCTGAATAAGCCTCCATCAAAATTGAAGAAAAGGCATGCTTATATAAAATGGTGAAAAAAAATCGCATGTACAGGGAAAGCATTAGAAAAGAAATAGTTAAAATTGTTTGGAAAAGATATAATTTGATGATTGATAGCAAATTCTTTTCTTAAATTCCACGTGACAATTTTTGTGGTGTGTTTTGTGTGTGCAGAATTATCTATGCATGTTTAGTGGTTTCAGGGGAAGTATCCAAGGTCCACTGAAAATCAAAACCAGTTTTTTCTATATGGATGTCAAATAAAATGTCAAAGTCAAGTGATGTAATAGATGGAACCTTTTTGTATCATTCTAAATGCTGGCATTTAATACATAGTGTTAAAAGTTCAATTTTACCATATATGATAAAAAGTATTCATAGAAATTTTAAAAAAAAATGTACCCTTTAAAATTACCACTTTATGGAAAAAATGTCTGCATGTTCAATTCCATGAGCTTAAGGGCCCTACCACCCAAAATCTACCTATACAGGTAAGATTTGGCCTTCAATGGGAACGTGAGGATAAGCCCTTTTCCAGTGCTAACCTCACGTCCCTGCACTTTTTGATAACTTTTATTAGATAATTTATTCAATTACTTCTGCGGGGCTACTGGGGCGTGGAGTAGCTGCTAGAGATTACACGAGGGCGGCTACTCCAACGCCCCGGTAGCCACTTTACCCCTCCGACTCACCCATTCTTTCGGCGCGCAGCTACCGTCCCGGCGATCCTGCCGTACTGCGAAAGAGCAGGCCCGTCGCCTGGTTTTCGGAGTAGTACCGCGAGGCCTGCCTCTCTGCGCATGCTCAGAAACGGCAGATGGTGAGTAGGAGGGGTAATTGGCTAACCGGGGCGTGGAGTATCCCGCCTCGTGTAACTCAATATGCGGCTACTCCACGCCCCAGTAGCGCTAGAAAGTAAATTTGAATAAATATCTAATCAATTTTATCAAAAAAGTTCAGGGGACGTTAGTAATTAGCCTTAAAGTGCTATCCTCAACGTCCCATGGGATCCCCTACCCCCAATCTACTTATAGGGTAATTGTGGTTGGTAGGTTCCCTTTAAGGCTCTTTTTTCAGACTTCACAAGCAATGATATACCACTAATTAGTATAGCAATTTTATAAGAACATGTAATGCAGGCAACACTGAATGAGAAAGTACGTCTATAAAATGTAGCTTTTATTTAAGGCAACACGGCTACTTCACAAATCACCTGAAATATATACATTTGCTCCACACAACTATAATTTCCAGGACATGCACATAAGATTCCTTAATCCAGTGGCACTAAGGTTGACTGCATACTCTCATTTCATGGAAAATTATGTTCTTTTGAAACTGACATTATCATGACAAAACCACTACTGATCACTATTTATCCATAATCCATAAACTGGTACAACCGGGAACTTAATAATCCAGCCTGAAAGTTAAAACGGTTGCCCACTTTTAGTAAAACCCTGTTAAAAAACAGTTTAGTTAAGTGCAGCACTGTGCTAATGGACATCCACATATATACACAGATCCGGTGGAAGAGAACTGTTTAGAAGTTTAGGCTACTACAAAATATAGATTTTTTACCTTTGCCTCAATAATATTTTAGATATGCTTTATTTCTTTAGTAAATTTTTTTTATGAGTGAAGATTGGAAAATTCGGTGCCTAAAACGAATTCACAGGCACTCTTTCTGCTGTATCTATTGTTACTTCTCAAAAAAAAAAAAAAAAGAAAAAAAAAAAAAGAAAAAAGGAATTAAGCACACAATTGGTTTTTTAAACCTGCAGAATGTCCATTATTACAGTGAATTCAATGCTACAAGCCATAAGATTAGCACACTGTAGCTAGCTTACATTTGGACAGTTGCAACTTGTGGCACAGTCCCTAGTTTGCTTTTGTAACTCTGCAATGGGATGAGAGGTATCATCAATCTACCCACAAAACTGAAGTATTTGGCCACCTGAAATACACTGCGCCACATTTACTACTACTACAGAAAATGTAATATTGTGGTGCAACAAACTAGTAATGTATGGATGTCACAGTACTACCTCCCTGGTCTTGTACTCACCAGATTAATCATCCAGCAGCAGACTAATCCAGTGATTTATAACCAGTGTGCCGTGAAACACATGGTCCGGGTGTGCCGCGGGGAATTCCCCAAACTATGGTGCCCCCCTGTGTTTTGTTTCCCAAGCGATGCGCAAGTCACGGCTTTCTACAATGTAGGAGACGTGTACAATAACATATGCACAAGCTTTGAACCTCGCGCAACAAAATGACTCACCAGAGGCGCGCTCATCCTGAGAGCGAGAGACCTCTCGCATTTTCCCACCGCCAAGGTAATGCCCACTATAATGCCGACTATATGAGCTTTTGCCGAGATATGAACTTTGGCAGAATACTCACTATTAAGCTGGTACTTTTAGTACTCCCAGCAGTATATACATATAACATGAGAAATTTACCATGAGAAAACTATAGTCATGAGGCTGGAGTAATACAATTTAACAGCTCATATGCTGAGTATAGAAGCTGGCACTTGTAACTCTGGCTCATGGGCCATAGTACTTCTCATTGTACCCCTAATTATTGCAGTATTTGCACCTCATAATCAGCACCATATACTAAAAACAGGGAGAACTGAGAACTGTTGAAGGAAGAGCTTGTAATGTGTCTTTCCACCATTTCCTGTCAGGATATCCCTTTTGTGTTCAAGAAACAGGCCCAGGTTCAACACTGGCGTAAAATAAATTAGAATCTATATTATTCACTATATGTTATATATGGACCGTTTTCAGTGTTCAAACATTTTGTGCTATTTTGGTTTGGTGGTGTGCCCCAAGGATTTTCTAATTATAAAAAAGTGGTGCCCGCGGCGCAAAAAAAGGTTTGAAAATCACTGGAAACTAATCAGATTAATCTGTTGCAAAGCAGAGAACTGTTAAAAAACAGACACATTAATACTTCTCCCCCATTGTGTCTGCCAGTTTCCTAATGCACTTAAGTATGTAAAGACTATGACATAAACCCTTCTAAAGTGGTAGCAATTACCAACAATGGAACCCTTGGAGTTTCTGGGTAAGAAGTTAAGCTTTTCCAAAAAGAACTGTTTGATTCCATAAGAGAATCATCCACCAATTTTAATTATTACAAAAAAACCAAATGTTTTACAAGGTGAGATGTCGCCCCGAATAAACTTGAACCCCTTATAGGACAATAAATTTGACTGACGTATACTTTCGGTATTTGCAAATGTGAACACACATGGACATAGCGAGATGGAAGCTTTTAAAAACAAAAAGACAACGGATGCCAATTTTATTTAGAGGCTTTGCATGCTGTAAGCTAACACAGCAACCCATAATATCTATTCTCTTCCTGAAAAGAAAAAAAAATCCAATGTCTTGATTGTAATATGTGCCCCATGTGTTTCAGACTGTTTTGAGCAATAACTTGTACATGCTTTATGCACCAATATTCCTGTATTTACATAGTAAAACTTAATAGATGCTCTGGTTCAGTTAATTACATAAAATGTTGCAACCCAAAAATAATTCCAATACAAATTTTTCCTTAAAACATGATTGCTAATTAACAATAAAAATCCGAATAGAAATGTGTTAATTTTTTAATAGTTTTAGACTTAGGCAGCAATGTGTTACATTATATTTACACAAAAAGGGAAAATTTAAAATAACTTAACATGCAACGCCCCTTCCAAAATATATACAATATTCTGTAAACATAGAAGTGAGCCTGGTAAAAGCAAATTAAAATTTCACACATAATACACACTGTTTTAATTTGTGGAAAATGACATTTATCAATAAAACAAAAGCGTTTTCGAAAATATTTATCAGAACTGAATAAATTTTTCTTTTTTCCTTTAGTCCCATAAGGGATAGAACATGGAATAAAAAAATTACATGACTTAACCATGGGTTATTTTGGCCCAATTTAAGTCACCTTCACCTTCACAAAACCCCCTAATAAAAATACATTTATTGGCATGCTTTGAGATTTCTAGATCACAATAAATGTACAGGCTTTGAATATTCTCGGATCCATTCTATATCGTGGCCTTAGTCTAGAATTTGTTTCCTTTGCACATAGGAAAGTTACATTAGGTGATAAGTCCCGTGAAGAACCACACAAGGTTTTAGTTCATTTAGCTGCTTAAGGACAAGTTCGATGTATCATTGAATGCTTCATTAAAACTATTTTTATTATATTTGTCCATGTTTGGGTAATACCGTTATGGGATTTCGAAAAGTAAAGTTTACCGTGTCCAAAGGTCCTCATCAAACAGAAGCCTTGGTCCTCTTTTTCGTCCCGCTGTGTTACTACTGCCTCAGTCTCAGGATTTCTCCTTTCTACAGTTTTCTTCTCCTTGACAACAGACTCTTTCAATGAATTTTAAGGAATGAGACTTCAAAATCCCATAGGTTTGAAGGAACTTAAATCAAATGTGGGCGTCTTCATCCCAACCATCAGAACTAACTGTTCCTCACAGCTAAGAGTGCTACCATTAGCAGACATTTCCTCAGGTCCATCCTTTTTTCTTTTTTTTTATTTAGGGGTCCCATGCCTTTTTGCTTATTTGTTTCTTTTTAAAACATTTTGGAGGCCTCCTGTGCTCAGATGGACAGGAACTCTCGAATCCTGGAAGTCACTTGCCTAAATGGGCGAAGTCCCTTTGCCTGGCTCATCTGACTTGTGCTCTCCTCATTGCTTTAGTTTAGAAATAAAAGTTCTGTTTAGCTCATCCACTCATCCTTTTCAGTTTCACTTTGGTGTGACGTTAAATTGTTGACCAATACTACTTTTCAAAGTGAAGTGGAGGTTAGTTTGTTTTTGAGGAGGCAATGCTGTTTTTTCCCTGGGGCCTCATTACTCTCTGACTTTCAATGTCTTTTCTTCTCTGACTGGAATTTGGGTGGCTGAGGTAATTCTCTAGTCCTTTTGGCTGGCGTCACATTCTTTTAAATCAATTATTGTTTTTTTGTGCTGTTTTGATGAATGGCCTAGAGAGCTTGTGGGACTTATAATTGCTGATCATATTTTTTTCATTGGCACAATAGATGTACAACACCCCAGCTACCATGGCAAGGATCTGCCTTTGTTGTGTGTGTTTCTCACATTCACCAAGCAGATTCTTTATCTTTCAAAGGAGTATGTAATGGCCTGCCATATTTAAGGTTATGGTCCACTGTCATTTGGTTTAATTCTGCCCTTTCCTCCTTGACTTTGCTTTTTTTGTTTTAGGACCGTTCCATATCATTTTCACACACTGTTTGTCCTCTGTACCCTTGTGTTTTTCCTTTAGGCGTTTTAATTCATCTAACAGTTTCGTTGATCATATTGCACTCATTTTCCTTGGCCTGATTTAAATGTTCTTTGTTTATATTTTGTGCTTCAGATAAATATGTCCGAAGTAAATTAGACCTTGTTGGCCTAAACCCATCACAGCCCCTCACAATCATCACTTGTACATTTTCTTCTCCTTCTATTTAAAAACATTTTTCATTTTTAAGTTATGAACTTTCCTCAATGTGTTCAATATAATGTGAGCAGTGGTAAAGTATACCTCGCATTGACTTTGATCACACTGAAACTTCCATATATTAAAGTGGCAACCACATTTCAACCCTCTTCTGCCATCATTTCATGATCTTTACATAAATGTTGTATTTAAAGTTGTGCAAACTGGCAAATTTCGAGAGCAGTCAGTTCTCTGTAACACCCTGAACTCTTTGATATGGGTGGTCATTGCTATCCTCTCTAGGTCTTCTTCTAGAGAGAAATTTGGAGGCATCAGATTTGTGGAAAGCTTGATAATGAAGTAATAAGGTTGGGCTGAATAGTAAAAAGCTGCGTGCAGCCCTCATGACACATTTGTAGGGTTTATAATGTATTTGAGCTTGTGGGGTAGGCTGGTCTGTCTCTTTTCAAGTTTCTTTTATTCCTTTGTTCACCGTCCTTTAGGCTTCCTATTCCTCCTTATTTTAGGTCTTTTTTGCTTTTTTTGATCAACTGCACAAGAATGCACTCTGCATAAGGCAAATCAAGAGGCTCTCCAATTTCCTCCACCTTGGAGGGCTTTACTGGTTTGCACAGAAGGTAATTCCTTGATAGATCTCTGGGGTTTTTCTGTTGATAGGCTTCTGGGATTTTGGTCCATTCTTAACAGTAACTAACTTCATCTGGTTCAATGCTTTTTCTTTCACTTCTGGATTCCCACAAGAGGCCCATTCAGGAGACAATTCATTACTTTCATGGCAGATTTTCTACCATAAGGCCTTTTTATGTTTAACTGTACCAAATTTGTTTTTCTGAGGTAAACGATCTTGCTGACAGTGCGCGCGGAGATTTGAGTTTCTATGAAGTTTTTTTGTACCATGAAGGTACACACATCTGAAGGAGCAAACTTGAGCGTGTGACAGTGTTTCTTCTTATCTCTTCCTAATGTTCTCTTGTGTGTATATGTACCTTATATAATGCTTGAAACAATGCATTGCTTTAGTCAATTGCACAATAGTTTACAGCCCTCCTCCTGACAAATAAAGGTTTTTTATTCCAGTACACTTGTCCACCTATCTGTGAAGTGCATCAGTGCTATGTTTCAGACTTAGATTAACACTTGGGATTTGGGACATTGACAACTAACATTATAGGCCACTTTTCAACAGGTTGGAATTTTCAACTTCTGTTTTTCTAGGCCCTCACAAATTTCCACACTATCTACAAGCTGGAACGCCCTCTGCACAAGCCCATAATCTCTTACACACCTGTTTTTTCGTCATACTTTACAACTAGTTTTTCCTTGTGTTATGGAGAAGACTGAGCAGATTGGTAGGTTCAATTTGCTTGTGGACTGGTAGCTGTATTAGAATTTATTCTGCTGTGCATGAACGTTATACCTCATCTATACTGTCTAGCAAACCTAACACTGACTTAGGTGGCATAGCAGAGCAATATTCTGAATGTTCCCATTACCGGAGTAAACGGCAGTGGGGTCAGAATGCATACAGTTCCAAAAGTCTTCCTCCCTGAAGTCAGCGTGAACAGTTATTTTTTTCTGTTGCCTTTAATGATTCAGAAGTGAATGCATGATACTGTATTTCGTACACTTTTTTTCTTGTTTTTCTCATGCTGCTATGGCTTGCGTTTCTGAGCTAGCCTTAGACTTCATTTCAATTGATGCAAGACATAAACCACTCTTTGTCCGCACTGCTCAAATGTTTTTTGCTAGATTTTCCAATAATCTGAACCATAAGTCATAGAGTTTTGGTTGAACTCTGCTGACAGTTGGAGGTTTCATCCCACACAAGCCAAATATTTTTTGCGAGTTTCATGTGTTTAAGCCTGAACAGTGTGTCTGCTTTTTCTTCCTTTTAGAAACTGCTGCTCTTTTTTCTAGAGGGGTAGAAGAACTCTGAGGTCCGCTGATAACAGACACTAAAAATGTCTACATACTGGTTGGGGTATGCAATGGTCTCCCTCAACAATTTGCCTCTAGATTAGGACAAGAGAGCATTACTTGTCTTCACTTGTTCCACTTTAAGAAGCTCAGATCCCTTAGCACTGTTAGTTAGATTGAGGTTTTTCCCAGACGTGGTCTGCTCTCAGCACTGCAGGCTTGTCTGCTACTTGTGTGAGGAACAGCAATTGGTGGTTCGGCCTGTGCTAAATATGATAATTTTGGTAATGCATCACACTGAAGTTGTTGTGGGTAGGCAGTGCTTGGTACTTGGAACTTCTCTTCAAAAACTCTGCATAACTGGACTTATTCATTTTTGTCACGATGGCGAATAGCTAGATATGCTAGGTGTATAAAGCCACTAGTGCAAATATTGATATCTATTGTCAGACTGAAAGTGTCATAAAATCGCTCAGCTCCTTAAACATGCTATTTCAGGGTTAAAAGCATGTGCAAGTGACTGAGCATGTGTGTGTTGACGGATGAAAGAATCATACTTGCCAAAACAGAGAGCTGTCATCTTCTGGAAAAACTACTGGAGGAAGGTCCATACCGTTCATTAGGGGCTTACACACAGCCTTTTAGACAAATGGCCACCCAAAGATCGAGGATTATCAAACAAACACCCTGAAACATCTACTGCAAGATAACTTTACCTCTCTAATAATTGCAGGGCATTAGCACGGAGGCTATGCGTTGAATACTTTCGCTCTTTAATTTTTGCACCTTTTCAACATCACTCTTTTTATACTGCAGAATCTTGAAGCATGGCAGATGGATTTATCTAGATTAAAATTGCCATCATTTCAGTCCCCTCAACCTGTTTTGAATATGGGAAGTTTCCAGAACTCTACTTTCAAAAAATTATTAGCCCTCATAACCAGCTCGAGACATGATCTGAGCTGCCCTCCAACTGAGAGAACACACTGCACTTCCCACTCAACGATGACATCATGGCAGAGGGTCATTTTCTGTGGCATGGAAAATGGGTCTGAAACCGTTTTTCAAATTGCATTGGCACAACTCTTTGCTAAATCATCATTTGTGATGACAAGGTCGATATTACTCAAATTTTCCAACTTCAGCAGGCCCCAAAAGGTTTTTCTGACATTTTAGGAATTCCTGAGACATAACAGTTTCACGGACTCAATAAAGGATTAAAACTATGTTTTCCAAGGTGTGTAGGGAAGATGGATTTGGTAGATGTCTTGCAAATGGTTTCAGAAACTACTTGGATTCACTGAATTCTGTACAGGTGACTGGAAACTACAATTAGTTTGACTTCTGGACCCAGGAAGTATGCATATGTTAGGTAGGTTTTTTCAATCAGTTTGCTGGATGGCTTATGTTTTTCTCTTTCTGTTTCTTTCGCTCAGTTTTAAAAGATAGATAATGGTCAGGGTGAGTACTTTTCATGTGTTTGCCAATGCTCGTATGAATTATATATCGTGTGCATCCTTCTACCTGCATTTAAATCTTTCTAACGGGGCTGAAGAGTACCGGGGTCACAGTGGCTTACTGATGGTGAACAACATTTGAGAGTGCATTACTTGTTTCAAGTGACAGAGGCAAAAGATTTCCTTCTTAGCACTGGCTTGATACCCAGACAACTCAAGATTATTTTCCGCATAATGGGGCAATTTTGTTGTAGCAGCATTAATGGCAGATGCTACTCATCTGCTGCTCAGCTTCCATCTTGCATTCTGTGAGATCTTATTGCATTAGATTGAGATCTACTCAGCTTACCTGTGCAATTTTTTTCCTCTTTGAACACGATGCGAGGCACTGTCATGCATACCTGACGTGGCTATATTTTGTGCCACATCTCAATGGTAAGTAGTTTATTTTCACTCAAAAGATCATGAAACCCTTCAAGCAAGGTGGGCAATTTACAGCATTTGATTCAGGTGGGTATGTGAGAACCCATTTCTCTCTTCTGCTTAGGGACTATATTTCTGAGCCACAGAGGTCGTTGGTAAAACCCTGATTTAGCAAATCAGAAGTGGGAGAGCATCACTAGAAGATGGAAGTTAGTTTTATGAACATATGTACAGAATTCTCAAGAGAAAACCTCTACTCTTCTTGGTCTGCTTTCTGATCCTGCAGTAATGCAGTGGGATTTTTAGTTATGGCAGAACTGGGCAACATCTGCATTAGAATTTTTGTTTGCAATGGATTTTTGTGTGATTTTCCTTTTTACACTTTTACTTTCAGCATCAGTTTCTGTAATTTTGGCAGATCCACCCCGGCTTTATATCTTCTGGAACTAGAGAGTCCGATGAATGCTCTGATTAAGTGCTGTTGTAGTTGAAGTTCAGATGATATATTTTTTCCCCAGCCAGGGATTTTGCAATTGAATGTGTTGTAGTGTTGTGCTTCATGGTCAAACAGCATGTAAGCTGCAGAGAATATTCTTCCACACTTTGGAAACATGCATTTTGCTTTGAATTCTGATGTGCCTTTCGTGTGTTAACAAATCTCATATGTGTGTCAAAGCTTGCCTTACACTTCATTTGTATACAATGTTGGTTGACTTCCACAGTGCATTTGCAAGTGATCATTTAAATGGTTATGACTGACAAACTGACTCCGACAATACTGGCAAACACCTTCTTGCTCTGTATCTCAGGAAGCGAGTGGCTTCTTCGCTTGTCTTTATGACCTTTCCACATGTTGCAATCAGAATTTTTTTTAAATACTTGAAACCTTTGCGCGCAGAACTGGACAGGACAAGGGAAATCATTGACGAGAGCTGTCTTATCAATTTGTAAATTCTCAGATATTACCTTTGTCAATCGTTTGCATCGGAGTGTCATTATCATTGAAAATATGAAATCATCAGAATAAAGTGTAGTTTTTCTTAACTTGTCGCTCTTGTTTAGTAACAGTCACAGTTTTCTTATTTTACAAGTTTGAGGTTTTTTAGGCAAGTTCACAGTTTTTTCTTGGTAGGGTGCATTGTTTCTAGTCTCTCTTTGCAGGATTGTTTTGACATGTAAGGTTACATGAGGAATTAAGGGTTTTTTAGTGTATGTTGTTTTGCACGATTGGACAAATATAGATGCCATCTATGCAGTGTTTTTGAGCATGTCGAATTATTCTGTGGCCAAGGAACTCTTTGTCACCAACACACAATACTGCATATATGCTTGCCAGTTTCGAAATCTTGCAGATATAGATCCACCCTCTTGCATTTCTTGATGCGCTTCTTTTTTTTCTTTGTCACCGACATCTGGGGCAGGAGCCAGGTCATTAAAGCAATCAAGACCATTTTCTTGTAGTGTCTTTAGTCAACTCTTGGAAATCATCTACATGATCATATTCTTCTTAATCATTTAACTCATCAATTGAAGAGACAATCGATTGCCTCTTCTCCCATTAGTGCCAGACACTGTCTTTTTTCAAAGTTTTCCCAGTCCAAAAACTTGGATCAAACGGCCATCGGGTTTTCAAGACCAGCAACAATTCACAGCGCAAGGAGTTTGGTACAGGAAACTTCTTCATCATATTTTGGTCTGGCTGGTTAATAAAGCATTCAACAGCATAATATGCATCCACAGTGGGCTCAACGGAATTCTGTAAGCTGGCAAGCTCTTTTGACCTCCAAGTCATCAGGCAATAAACAAGAGATTGTTTTGCAGATGGAAATTTTCACCTTGGCATTGTCACTTGACTCCAAGCGAAGGGCTCGTACACATGCTCAAACAAGTTGGAAGTCTGCGGCCTCAGTCTGAAATCACAAAAGAAAAATTCATAGTAGGTGGTGGAAGTAAAAACAATTGTGAATAATCTGAAAAAGGCTGCCAATGTTAGTCTGAATATCAGTATATATTTAAAATATACAGAATTATGGAACTGGTAAAATCAGAAGAATACCGTTTTGCTTACAAATACGGACAAGGAACTTGTATGTACTTGCCTCGGTCCGGAGCTCACATTGCACATGTGCTTGGGAGTACAATGAAGTCGGAGCGGGGTGAACTGCTCCGATTTCAATGAATGACTGTGCAGGCATGGGGAGCACCAGGATAGGGCCCATTTGACCCAGCTCTAGATGAGCATAAAGTGTTTTTTGTTTTTTTTAAATAGTGGCCATCAAGAGCGACTCAAACAGGGCGATATATATGGGAGACTAAACCAGTGGTCCATAAGGACCTGCGGTTTCCCAAATTGCACCGACAGTGTCCTTTTAATCCTTCTCAGCTGTTGGGAAGTAGTTGAAAATGAGCTTTTATCAAACACCAATCACTATGCATTAAGAATCCTAGAAATGTACCAAAAACAGCACATTTTTAATGAGGCTGCAATATATTCAATAAAAAATGGTGGTATAGTATTCATTGCAAATAATTAGGATTACCTCAGATTGGATTGACCTGATGAGGAAGAAAATGTGATACACGTTTTTGTTAACTGTGATAGCTGGCGACATATTTCTAAATACACTTGTATAGAAGGTTCAAATCTTCTCTGCAGCTTGCTCCAGAACAGCGTCAACTCCCTAAGAAGAAATAAATATATATTTAGAGCCTTGAAACAGGTATGGGTATAGTGTTACTGTTATTAGAAATTATAGGTACTACCAGAGGCGCAGTACATATTGCCGTTACCTGGTGTGTTAATATATAAAACCCAGTGCCAAGCCCTCACTGGGCTTCATGTGGTGTGTGGATAAAACTCATTGCATCCTAACATGATCTTCACACCAACAGCATGCCCTCTTACTACCTACCACACTAGTCAAGGGTGCACTGTACCATACCTTCTTTTTAAATCTACTAAAGATGTATAGCCCTCCAATGCAATAAGTGAATTTTGATTTGTCTGCAAAGTCCAAAATCTTTTTCTGTACGTTTTTGTCTACTCACCAGGCGCAATAACATTTCCCCAAACTGGAGTTGGCGGGATAGAAAGGCTGCACACAGTATAAGTGATGTTTTTTCATCCCCTTCAGACCAAGTTGCAGATCATTTCTAATGCATCCTTGCAATCTACTTTGGCAATCTAAAATAAAGCAGTGAAAGATTATCATTAAACATTTACACATTAATGGTCACTTTACAAAAAATACACTTAAAAACATGAAGAGTCTAAATTACTGTTAATGATCCAATTATGCCATTATTAGATCCAAAAATCTACTATCTATGCACTTTGTTAACCACACCCAGTAACACACAAAGAAAAACTTCAAGCATAACTGAACTTTTAATAAAATGGCATAAATCCATAATGCAGATTGTATATTTTGTGGGATAGTTCCTCTTTAGGCATATTCTGACTACTGTAGCCTGAATGTGAATGCTTTGCTCCCTACTAAGTTGTTTTACTGTAGATTGCATCATGCATTTCTTTTATTTGTAGGTGGGCCTTCTAGATTCAGTCTAGCAATTTTTGAGGCTTCCAAGTTGCAGGAAGGTATGTAAACACCCAACATGTATTTTCATATTTAGTCTATAAGTCTATGCAGCTAGTTCTGTAGAGCTCATACTCTGGAAGGCACAATATTTGGGCCTTCAGGAAATTGCCGGTTCACAACCAGAACCCCCGCCTCGTGTATCACCTGACTTCCTCATTTCTACAGGAAAGAGAGGTTTTCTGTATTTCCATGGGCAACCAGCGATTTCAGGGCCTGCTGAATTTTATTCCCGTAACACCTTGGCTTAAAGGGCGTTTATGGGCTAGCAGGGTTCCCAAGCTGAAGAACCTGCTGGGGACCTCGGCCTCTCCAAGTATCAGAGGTAGACACGCCTGGCCAATTACACATGCCATGCCAAGTTGGTTATGTGGAACTGCCCGAACGGAACCAGGACTTTTGTACTCTAATCTTCACAGAGTGATTTATTTCTACTCCTGTAAACTGTGCCACCTGTGCGTGACTGACTGTCAGCGGTACACGTAGACACTTTGAATGGTCTCGTCCCGAGGTCCGTCTGCTGGGCATTATTAATGAACTGGTCCAAACTTCTGCATTCTTTTACATTGCGCCTATGTGCCTGCAAAACGTAGTCATGTAATGTAAAAACATAGGTAAAGGAAAATATACCTATACATTTTAGGAGGTGTGGGATTATGATCAGTCAGCAGACTGGTAATGCAAGCCATCTATCTCTTATTACTTGCCCTGGGGTTTGCTATATTCCCATTTGTCCCATTTCAGTTTCACTGGGGGACCAAACACCACATTATTGTTTTTAGACCGACTGTAATAAGTAATTAATACAGAGGCCGTAGTACAGAAAAGAGTAAGAAGACCCGCCACGTCTAACAAGCCATCGCTTATACCAAGAGCTGACAGTAGCACTCCCTCTCCTATGGTATGTAACAACTTTGTATTAATAAAGGAATGTTTCCTCCAACCTCCTACTATTGCATAGTTTTGGAGGTTTCCTTGTGGGGATTGAGCAACCCTCACGTCGTTTTAGGAACAATACACCTGGCAGTCCAGGTCATGTGGTATTAGATCTATGGTCACTAACATAACTGGGGAGTAGTCACCATCATTGTTCTATTAAGGACTATAATAATACAGAGTGATTGTGGAAGCTTGAGGAATGCGCAGAGAAATGCTTGGCGAGGTTTAATGTAGATAAATGAAAGGTTATGCCTTTTGTTTATGGAAACAAAAAAGTACAATTATGTTCTAAACAGTCATTATTCAGAAAAACTGTAGCTGAAAAAGGTATTGGTGGACGGGAAACTAAATTTTGACCAGAGTCAGGCAGCTGCTCATAAGGCAAACAGAATTATGGGATGTATCAAGAGAGGAATAGTTTCTGCTCCATACAAATCCCTGGTAGACCACACATGGAATATTGTGTACAGTTTTGGGCACCAGTGTATAAAAAGGACATAGAACTGGAACGGGTGCAGAGGAGAGCAACAAGATTATTAGGGGAATTTGGGGACTAGAATACAACGACAGATTACTAAACTTGGGGTTATTAAGCCTAGAAGAAAAACTGTTGATGGGACCTCATTACTTGAATGGGCAGTACAAGGTTCTCTCCAAGAATCTTTTTATACCTAGGCCGGGGCGTGAACGCACAGAAAGTAGCCTGTGCACCAGAAAATGCAATATGTCGAGCAACAAACTAGACAACTTAAAAAGGTACGTTCTTATTATAAAAAAAAAATAAATCAAAAAAATAACTTTTAAAAACATTAAATATTTTCTTCATTTCTATAATTGGTACAGGGGACCAATATTTTCATTAGTTGAAGGCAATGGCATTTGAGGCCATCCAGCGGTTTCCTGTGCCCGACTTCAATTTTGTGGCCACAAAAGCGAAAGAATATAGGAGTTTGGATCAGCTCATTGGTAATGTCCAGCAGACGCTTGGGCAAGACAAGATTAGTACCACTGACAGTCACATAAAAAAAATTTATCTGCAGCCCATGTGGCACAAAATGAATTTGGTGAATGACTGGACAGTTTTGGCTATGCAGGGGACACCACACCAACTGCTTGTGGTATCCTCACAACATACATATATGGGAATAAATGAGGAATACAGTAGTTACCAAATTCAAGCTTCTTATAATTTTCTACTTTAAAACAGATGTGTGTGTCATTGTGTGCATGTTTTTTTTTTTTTTTTTTTTTGGGGGGGGGGGGGGGGAGATTAATGTTTGCTTAAATTTTATAAACAAACATTTTGCACATCATTACTGCATCAAGAAAACAATTGCATTATAGCTATAGGCTTAAATACTTAGGTTAGAAACAATGGTGGAGATTTATTGTGCATTTTATTGTGTGTTCCCTAAATCTCCTCCTCATCCAATCCCTACCCTTACTGGTTAACTTGATGACAAGTGTCTTTTTTTCCCTTTTACCGTATAAAACTATGAACATGATGGAAGCCACATCCTTCCAGAACATCTAGAGGCTTAGGCCACCTAGTTTTGCACAAAAACCATGCAAAGGTTCAAAGTGAAAGTTTGCATGGCCTAGATAGGGCGTAGTGTGTCCACTCCCCCATTGGTTGTGGTGGGACCAATAATGGTCCTGAAAAATGCCCCCTTTATGTCAAGAACTTAGTAAAGTTTAAGAATAACCAACCTCCTCTATACAGCTTATATTTGGTGAGGCAGCACAGACATTTTAAGTACAGCTGTTTGAAGTGCCCTTCTTCTGCTCATTTCTGTGGTCAGAACATATTCTTTGCCAGGCATGTTGCAGCTGCCACTCTGCACAAGTTTGAGAAGACGCTTATTATTCGCATTTCCAGTAACAATGGACCCTCAGAATAAGAAACTCATCAGCTGTGAAAAAAAGGCAAGCAAATATTTAAGAAATGGATAAATGCAGATAATTTCACAGTGGTGACAATCTCAATTTTTTTTCATATTTAAAGCTAAAACAGAATATAATTATTCACTTTGTAAGAAATCTCCTGCCCCAAAATTCCTCAATACAGAAGTTGGTCAGATTTACATAAGCAGCGTAGGGCCTCATGCACACGATCAAAATTGGCGGCCAGACCATACAGGGCCCATATGGCCCCCATTAAGGTCTATGGCATCCGGATCATGCTGCGATGAGCACTGTCTGACTGCATTGCGACACGGCCAGGCAGCCGCTCAACTTTATGTCATTTGTGCGCATGTGCCTTATATGTATGCATGATTGAGGGGTGTGAATCACATTTTTTTTTAAGTTTTTTATTAGTATCTGCCTCAATATCAGAGCCAAAAGAGCCCTGATAACTGTGGCATAATGCAAAATCATAACAAGGCTCTCGCAAGTGCGTTAGCCCATACAGTATAATGGGGCTTTTCCCTATGTAGACACCTCACTGCAATACTAGTGGTGATTTAGTCCTTGAAAGCGTGGCAAGAAAGGGCATCCCTTGTTATTTTTCAGCAATAGATAAAAAACTAAAAACTATTCAGACTAAAATCAATTGTAGACATATTCTTAGTAGCAGTTTTTGTAGTCTTTTCTACCATTAGGGCCATTTTCTAACATTTTTATATTAATCTGTCGCAAAAAGGCATACAGAGGACAGGGAGATTTGGGACACTAAACCACCCAATGTTTAACGTCCAAATCTCAAGGTTTGAGGTCTCAAGTATCTCGAGTGCGATCTACAAATAAATAAACATACTTACCTAAAGATGGGTCTGATGAGACGCATTGGACTAACCTCTGGTGCTCCCTGCGCCTGTGCACTACTTCAATAAAAGTCAATGCAGTACCAACACATGCACAGTGAAGCTGGGGTCATTGTGTGACAGCGCAGGGAGCATGTGACCGAGGTAAGTAAACGGCGGTCCCCTACTAAGGACACCCGACTTACAGACCTATCCATAGTTAAAAGACGACCCCTCTGCCCCTGTGACCTCTGGTGAAGCTCTCTGGTGCTTTAGTATAGTCCCAGACTGCAATGATCAGCGTAAGGTGTCATAGAGAAGCTTTATTGATAATCCTTGGTCCTATTACAGCAAAAAATTTTGGAACTCCAATTGTCACTGGGGCAAAAATTTTTTTGTCTACCATTATAAAATATACATGTTCTACTTACATACAAATTCACTTAAGTAACAAACCTACAGACCCTATCTTGTATGTAACCCGGGGACTGCCTGTATACAAGTAAAAAATTAAAGGGCGATTTGTGACACTAAATAACCGGCCCATAGTTTAGTGTCCCAAATTGCCCTTTGACTGGTTTCTGTTTAAGCGAAATAAAAATAAACATAAAATAATTTCTAGCCACTAGTAGCAAAGGCTGTTAATAGGCTGTGAAATAGTAATCAACTTTGACTACATGTCTCCGCCAATCTTTGCATGAACACGAGATGGTGCTATAGGAGTCATGTACCACTGACATTACAAGACTTTTTTGTATTGAACAGAGAACGTGGTAGACAGCAGTCAAACTGCTGCAAAGGATACGTTTCTTAAATCCATAAATTTTCTTTAAAATCCTTTGTTTAAACACTGAAATCACACCAGCACTTCAGTTGTTTACCCCTCTTAGGGAAGATAACAGAATAAACAGTATGGTACATGGAAGTATAAATGATAGTAGATTTGCAAGCACATACCTATCTAACCATTATATATTTACTTTATTTATAAAAAAGGTAGAAAATTGCACATTCTACATTAAAGGGATCCCGTCACCAGGAGACCAATTTTAGCGCTCCCCCAGTCCTCACAGAGCATAGTAACATACACTGAGTTTTTGTATTAAAAAAAATAAAAAATAGGTTTTACAGAAATAAAAAAATGTTATATAGCACCTTTCAACTACCATGTGCTTCTCTTACTGGCACTTGTCCCCTGGGAGTGGGTATAGAGCACTTCCATGTGTCCATATCTTTTTTCTGCAAAAACTATTTTTTATACAAAAACATAGTACATACAGCATATACACTCACCGGCCACACTTTATTAGGTACACCTGTCCAAACTGCTTGTTAACACTTAATTTCTAATCAGCCAATCACATGGGGGCAAACTCAGTTGCATTTAGGCATGTAGACATGGTCAAGACAATCTCCGCAGTTCAAACCGAGCATCAGTATGGGGAGAAGAAAGGTGATTGAGTGCCTTTGAACGGCATGGTTGTTGGTGCCAGAAGGGCTGGTCTGAGTATTTCAGAAACTGCTGATCTACTGGGATTTTCACGCACAACCATCCTCAGTGGGTTTACAGAGGATGGTCCGAAAAAGAAAAAACATACCAGTGAGCGGCAGTTCTGGTGGGGGGAAATGCCTTGTTGATGCCAAGGTCAGAGGAAGAATGGCTGACTGGTTCGAGCTGAGAGAAGAAAGGCAACAGTGCATCAAATCACCCCCCCGTTACAACCAAAGGTAGGCAGAAGAGCATCTCTGACGAACCACAGTAACTCGAACTTTGAGGCAGATGGGCAACAGCAGCAGAAGACCACACCCCGGGTGCCCACTCCTTTCAGCTAAGAACAGGAAACTGAGGACTACACATTTGCACAAGCTCTCCGAAATTGGAGACAGTAGAAGATTGGAAAAACGTTGCCTGGTCTGATGAGTCTCGATTTCTCTGCTGCGACATTCGGATGGGAGGGTCAGAATTTGTCGTTCAACAACATGAAAGCATGGATCCTCACTGCCTTGTATCAACGGTTCAGGCTGGTGGTGGTGGTGTCATGGTGTGGGGAATATATTTTCTTGGCATCTCTTGGGCCCCTTGTACCAATTGAGCATCGTTGCAACGCCACACTAGCCTGAGTATTGTTGTGACCATTCCATCCTTTATGACCACAATGTACCCAACATCTGATGGCTACTTTCAGCAGGATAATGCGCCATGTCATAAAGCTGGAATTCATCTCAGACTGGTTTCTTGAACATGACAATGAGTTCACTGTACTGAAATGGCCTCCACAGTCCCCAGTCTCAATCCAATAAGCATCTTTGGGATGTGGTGGAACGGGAGATTCGCCATCATGGTGTGCAGCCAACAAATCTGCGGCAACTGTGGTGAGCCATCATGTCAATATGGACCAAATCTCTGAGGAATGCTTCCAGCACCTTGTTGAATCTATGCCACAAAGAATTGAGGCAGTTCTGAAGCAAAAGGGGGTCCAAACACCGTTACTAGCATGGTGTACCTAATAAAGTGGCCGTGAGTGTATACTATGCTCTGTGGGGACTCGGGAGTGCTAAAATGGGTCTCCTGGTGACAGGTTCACTTAAAAGCGTAACTAAGCATCTCAATTTGAAGTATGCTTTTGGTTGACCTCCACCATTAAATGATTTCCTATGCTGCCACTCCTCCATTAAAGGCGGCAGCCCGCGTAACGGCTGCCGAAGGCAAGGGGGGGGGGGGGGGGGGGGGCGAATAAAAAAAACAGCCGACGGGTTGTAGTTTTGGGACCCCTGCCATAGACGCTGTGGTCATAGTGACCATGGCGTCTATAGTGAATTGCCGCATTACCCCAGGGCTACCTTCCGAAGAGGCCCGTTAGGATCCTGCTGAATGCACAATCTAACAGTGTAGCCGTCAGCCTATGCAGAATGCATAGGCTGACTATTTAATATGCTGCAATACATTAGTATTGCAGTATATTCCAATGAACAAGTGATCAAATGATCACTTGTTCATGTCCCACCCTGGTACAAAATAAAGCAGTAAAAAAAATTATTAGTTTTTTAAAAAAGTGCAAAGAAAAAAATGTATTAAAAAAAATAAATAAAAGTCCCCTAAAGTCCCATCGCATATAAAAATCAAATACAACAAAGTGAAAATCACCCAAAGATCCCACAACATATTGGGCATCACCACATCCGTAACAACCTGTACGATAAAATTAAATTGTCACTGTACCCGTACGGCGAACACCGTAAAGAAAATGCAAAAAAAAAAAACCACGAAAATTATGAAATTTTTACATATGACCTCATAAAAACAGCATAAAGGTGATTCAAAAGTAACATTTACTCCAACACGATACCAAGAAAAAGTACAGCTTGTCCCGCAAAAAGAAATACTCTAAAACATCTCTGTAAACAAAAAAAAAAATATATATAAATGTTATGCCCATTGTTACATGGTGATGCAAAAACAAGCAAATTTCTCATAAAAGGAGTTATATTCTGCAAAACCCATAGAATAAAGATAGCATATTATTTTTATGGTACGGTGAATGTTCGGGGAAAAAAAAATGCTAAAAACTATAAACAAGAAATAATGATTTTTTTAACCACCACCAAAGAGTTCATAAAATCTGATTATTAGCTATTGAACCCCAAGTAAAGGATGTACCTGAAAAGTGGATCTCATCGAAAATAAATAAATCTCACATATGTCCAAATTACATCAAACTTTGTGGAGTTTTTCGGCATATAACACTTTGTGGCCAAAATTAATTTATTGTATAAAACATTTACAGCTTGTAAATTACACCACTATTTAGTTTTAACCCCCGTGAAACATCTAAAGGGTAAACAGCTAAATGGTACCTTTGTTAAAGCGTTACAAAGGTACAACCTCCTATAATGACACAGAGCAAATTTTAAAATTTTTAGGCCTGGTCCTTATGCCCTAAATGGCTTAGATCAGAAGGTGGTAAATCCCTTCCCACAGATGCCCTTTTTCGCATTTCCATTCTTTGCTCCCCTTCTTTAAAAATCCATATGTATTTTTTTTTATTTCTCCATGTACGTCCTTGTTTTCTGCGTAACAAATTGTATTACCCATTTAATTTTCAATCCCGTGTACAAGGAAGCAGGAAAAATATAAATTGAATGAAGTAAACTTGTCAACCTCAACTTTCCCCTGTGCTTTTGTACCATTTTCTTGTGGGCCCTGTTTATTAAGCTTTCTCTGTTTGCTCCAAATGACAACCACCTCCAATTATTCTTTTATTTGGTTGTCAGAATAGAAAGAAATTACATTGGGCCTGATGATGTTTACATTGATACCGTTTGTGGGACTGTACGATGCAATATCTAACATGTTTCTGATTCTATGGTTTACTTATTTTTACACAAGTTCTAGGGAAAGGGGAGCGATTTGAGCTTATAGGTTTTTTCAATTTGTTTTTTAACTACCTCAGTTTTTAGACCACCTGGGACACTTTAACCCTAAAGGATCTAATCATTCCTACCATATACAGCTGTATTGCATTATACGGTGGATTTACTGACAACCTGCTGCAATGTGCCACTGACACATTGCAAAAGATCACCAGAAAGGACGTAGCCTGGATTTTTATACAGACTGCAGGATGTCATGGCCATGGATTATCACTCCAATAAAGGCATGGGGATCGACGAGCACACGATGGTGGTGCCCAATGTGCCGCTAGTGGCATGTAAAAGGATAACACTTGAGTTCGATGCCATCATTACTCAGCAAACACCAAGTGGAGACCAATGGAGACCTCCGCCTGTGAGCCCTCTCCACACACCCCTTGCCGCATGCCGACAAGATACAATTGATGTCCGTCAAGAGGTTAAAGGAAATATTATTATCTAGATATAGAAAGAGTAGATCATTAGTTATGCTTTGTATGGGAATTCAGACACACTACAGGAGAAAGAAGGATCAGAAAGAAAAATAAAAAAGACACAAAGGAGACAATTTCCTAAATAAGATTATAAAAGTTAATATTAACAACTGCACCATACATATCTATGTTTCAGAGATTAAGGCATGCTTTAAGAGAGACATGGAATTAGTTTAGAAACCACAACAGTTGAACAGGAGCCGAAGTAACCAGAGTGTTTTAGAGTAGTTTTCCTCTAGTAACCAGAGCAGAATGTGAATGATCCTGCCTCTGCCACACAAGCCAGATGGGTCACTACCTCATAGCTCCATGCTCTTGTACCCATAGGTCAGCTACAAAAGTGAAAAGAATTAAAGAATCAAGAGGTAAAAGGTGACGAGAAGGTAAAACTGACGAGATATATAACTAAAAAAATAATAAATTAATTATGTTATATTAAAATGAATCACCCGCATAACAGGACTAGGGCTGGATTTGTTTTTTTAATCTGATGGATAGAATAGGAACACAACATCTTGTTTCAATAAGCTATAGCTGGTGTTCTGCAAACCAAGACATCTCATTCTTATGCTTTATTCATTAAATATAATATCTACTTCATTACTGCCTGTAACCTTGCATGTTTGTGAATATGCAAAGCCAAATATCAACTTAAAGCAAATGTATGAAACACAATATTATAAGATTACATCAACGGAAAGCCATGTATTACGCCTGGAAGTGCAATCATTTTAATTGAGAGGCCGTTTGACTGCCTAATATTTACGACCTTGTATCCCACGCAGACATATCAAGGAAATGATCTGCAGCAGCTTAAAAATCTAGACTTTTAGAACAACCATGGACAGATAACAGGCTCTAAAGAAAAACACCATATACATTACATTTTGTATGAACATATTTTCCATGTTTCTGTAAAGTTTAGATAGCACTGCTTACCCCGATAAGGATCCAGGATTTGCTCATTAAGAATTTCATCCAAAACTGGATCCCTCCACACACCATCCTCTTGGGACATGTTGTACAAGAGCACAAGCTCGTGGCTGCCATTTTCTGTCAATCTTATATGTGCGGCCTGAGAGAGTAAACAAATTTAACAGGTGCTCTAAGGGAGAAATGTAAAATACCTATGAAAAGGTCAATTAGTTAAAAACAATACATTACAAAGAGCTGCAGACACATTTATATGAAATATCTATTCTACCTACCCAGCTATCAATAATGCCAGGCTTCTTACAAGTGAAATTCAGTCACATGCCCATGTCAGGATATAATGGCTACACGGCTAAACTGAAACCAGGTGGGAAAAGGCAAGTGTCAAAACCGAATTGGTGGAAAACTCCTGGAAAATATGACTCGAATCTCATGCACACGGATGTGCACAGAAAAATATGACATTTCAATAGAGAGGTGTGAGGAGTGTCCACGCCTCCTCCCTGCTGCACCCTCATTTGTGTGCAGGGAGCCTTAAAGGGAACCTGTCACCAGGTGACCCATGTTTACAGAAAAAAAGATATGTTATACTGTACCTTTCATTAGCATCTGCTGTGGGACTAGGCAGTTGCCAAAAGGGAGGGTCTGGAAAGGAGCAGTTCCCCCACACCCTTGGGAAACATGTGACCTTTTCAAATATATGAATAACTCCCCACACTCGGGATTGGCTGTAGAGGAGCAGGGGGTGTCGCTAAGCCAAGTGATGGGTGTTTTCATATATTTGAAAAGGTCACATGGAGAAGCTGTTCCGCAAGGGTGGGGGAGGGGGGGGGGGGAAGAACTGCTCCTTTCCAGACCCTCCCTTTTGGCAACTGCCTAGTCACACACCAGATGCTAATGAAAAGGTACAATATAACATATCTTTTTTTTCTGTAAAACCAATTTTTTATACAAAAACACTTTGGCAGCGTATGTACTATGCTCTGTGGGGACTGGGGGAGTGCTAAAAATGGCTCTCCTGGTGACAGGTTCCCTTTAAGGCATATTAAGTGCTGCAAATATTTCCATCAGATTTGATAAAATAATTGTGCCAACTATTCTTTTGATGAAAATGATACTTTACTATACTCATGTGGGTTATGGAATCAGGCCCACGAAAACATTAAACAAAAAAAAACCCCACGGATATAAAAGTACAAATATCAACATTTCTCCAAAAAGTATCTACCAAGTAGGGAGGACCCCTGGCTAGCCATCGTGTTAGATGGGAAACTGGGTCAAACTTGTTTGAAGGGAGATCTGTAAGATTCTACGGACATCATGGGGAATTGTTGATTGATATGACAGGGTGACAGTCTCTTTTAACCCATTGATTACAATGTGCGATTCGCACGTTGTAATGAACGAGGAGGAAAATCCCCATATACTGCCATACTGTAGTATGGGTCTGAAAAATAGTATAAAATTTAAAAAAAGTTTTAAAACATATTAAATAAACCCTAAAAATTCAAATCACCTCTCCCTTTCCCTAGAACTGATATAAATATAAATAAACAGTAAAAATAATAAACACACAGGTCGTACAGCCCTAAAAATAGAAGCTTTGAAAACTACATCAAAAATCGCAAAAAAAAAAAAATCACACCACCCACAACTCCATACATCAAAGCATGAAAAAGTTATTAGCACCAAAATATGGCAAAATAGGAAGACAAGAAAAAAAAAATTTGTACAGGAGGTTTTACATTTTGTAAATGTATGAAAACATTCTAAAATCTATACAAATTTGTCATCCCCATGATCGTACCGACCCAATGAATACAGTAGACCTGTCATTTGGGGTGCAAAGTGAAAGGAGTGAAAACCAAACCCTCAAGAAAATGGTGCAGATGCGTTTTTTTTTTTCTTCACCAATTTCACTTATTTGGAGTTTTTTTCCCGCTTCCCAGTACACGACATGGAATATTAAATACCATCACTATGAAGTGCAATTTGTTATGCAGAAAACAAGCTGTCATAGAGCTTACAAGTAAAAAAAAAAAAAAAAGAAAAAAAAAAGAAAAAAAAAAGCTTCTTCCTTGCTGCAGTGCAATGATGTAAACACAGGTTTGGTGATCCTAGAAGGGACTCCTTATACATCATCAATATGCCGTCAGACGGCTGTCTGGAAATCTTGGGGAGCCCGCAGGTTACTTGTGCGAGTTCTCGCGTGTGCACAAGAGTTCCTGACAGCCAACTGACGTCACCAGCTGCCTGAGCATAGCAGGCGGGATAAAAGGAGATAATGACCATCCATGGGGCATAAATAATTAGGGAACGGCAGAGCCATGAGGCGCTCAGGTGACGAGGCTGTTTTATTCTTCCATTCCATCTTTTGGCGCTAATAACTTTGTCATACTTCGATGTCCAGAGCCGTGGGTGATGTGTTTTTTTGTGACTTTTGATGAGGTTTTCAATGCTGCCATTTTTAGAACTGTATAACCTATTAACCACTTTTTATAAAATTTTTTATCTTTTTCAAAATGGCAAAAAACTGCCATTTTCGACTTTGAGTACTATTTTCCGTTACGGGGTTAAACACAGTGAAAAACGTATAATATTTTGACAGTTTGGGCATTTTTGGACACAACAATACCTAGTGCGTTTATGATTTTTACTGTTTATTTATATGACTTTTATGAAAGGGGGGGGGGGGGGTTTGAAATTTTTTTTTAATATCATTTTTTTTTTACCATTTTTCAGTATTTTTACCCTAGGTTGTCCAATTGGCAGAATATGGGGATTTTCCTCCTCATTCATTACACTGTGCTAATCGCACATTGTAATGAATGGGTTAAAACGAGACAGCCTCGGGTCTTTGGAAGACTATCTTCACCTAGATAGGCTAGCACCAATTGCAGGCGTTACCGGTAAGTGTTTGCTGCAATATGCAGCAAAGACTTGCCGGCTATGGAGAGGGCTCAGCCCGTGAGCACTCTCCATTCACCCGCATCCGACGTGTGGCATACTATTATGTCACATGTAGGTAAGGGGTTAAGATGTAAAAATTCTACCAAATATACCACCTCGTGGGCGGTGCTTGGACCGGGAACATTTCCATAGAAATGCAGGCAATCTGTAAAAACACTCGCTGTTATGCAAAACAGCAGGTGCTCGTTACCAATGTGTTTCCATAGAAACGCATATGCAATCAGGCAGAGCACTGCTCACGGGAGTTTGCCTTTTAATTTATCAACAAAAGCCAAATGTATAGAATATCCAAATTTTATCATGAAGGGAATTGGCTTGAGAAAAGCAGACAAAGATAAGATATATTACAGTGTTGTACCAAGTTAGTGTTCATTCAAAAACAAGGCTTGTAAAATGTTACCTTTATTGCGCCTTGAAATCTTTGCCAGTGCTCACTGGGTAACTCTTGAGGCAAACATAGCAGGAGTTCAACACAGCTTCTACAAAGCAAATTAGAAAGAACAAGTTTATTAAATGTGATTTACTTGTGTGCGGTGGACACACTATGTATTGAGTATCTAAATCAATAAATTTTAACACCCTGAGGACAAGGCCCATTTGGATTTTCTGGATAAGCCTTATTTGTTATTCCATACTCAACTTCCACAAGATACAACAATTTTATTTTTCATCTGACAGACATCTGAAGGCCTTTTTATAGTAACAATTGTAATTTCCAATAGCTGGCATTTTCAGGTGATAATAACAATGACAAAAATATATAAAAGGGCTATTAGGACACTTGCTTTTTAAGCAAGTTTACATAGTTGAACATACAGTATACAAACAATGCTACGATATTGTGTAGGTTGGTGCTATTAGGGAGACACCAAATACGTACAAGTTTTCTAAGAATCAGTTTATGCGTGACCATATTTTTTTTTTAGTTTTTTTTTAATTTTGTATCACAATCAGTTATTTTATAAAATTCTTTTTTTGTTCTGTTCTACTATGAATCTTGCATAAATGATACTTTAATCACATATAATGCATTGCAATACATCTGCACTGCAGTGTTTTATAACTCTCAGTAAGCCAATTAAGGCTGTTACCCACAAGTGAGCTTGCTCCCTGTCCTTGTGGCATTACCTGACCAAACAAAGAATCAATTAATTGAACATACATGCTGATTTCGGTTCAGTTATTCAAGGTAGTAAACAGATTCTCATAGCAACGTGCAGGTAACAGGTTTTTCATTCTTCACATTTAGGGGTAAATGTTGGAGGTCAGGAAGTCTTCCTGCCACAATGAGTGTGCATGTTTATCCGCCACAGATCCAGAGGGGCTTATTCACAGTGCCGGCCGAATATATATTACATTCGGCCGGTGCTGTGAATAAGCCCCTCTGCGGCCGCATCAGAGAGCCGGCAGCGATTGCGCAATATATTAAAGGTCCCCACTGACGGGGTGAGGGGGTGTGTTGGCCCTCATGAATACGGCCGACTGTTGCTCACAAGCTACGAGGATACAACCTCTTACCAAATGAATCGTTTTAAACTTTAGCGACAAATTTTTAAATAAATGGCATAACTAGAAAGCTGCTGGGTAGAGGATTATGGGAGTATATTGGTTGTTGGTGGAAAAAAACAGATCTGAAAAAAAAAAAAAAATTATATCTATCTATCTATCTATATAGTGAAGGCACCAGTTTTTTTTTTTTTTTTTTTAAATAGGTATACTTACAGAGCTAGCCGTTCCAGCACTAAGCTGACATTTTCACACTGTGAGGAGAGGTATTGTCTGGCATTAGAGTAGCTTTGGATGGCCACTGTATACACTTCCAATAAGGGCAGAGAATCTTCAGAAGCTTTCCATTTTTCCGCATACTCGAGGAGAGTCTGTTCGAAAAGAAAAGCACCCTTTAGGTTGACAGATCTAAACAATACATATCTCGCCACCACATGTCTGTTCAGTTTATGGTTGGGTAATCAGACAGTAAACATTTAACAGAAGGCTTTATGCAACACAAAAAAAAAAACTAAAATAAAATTCTTACCAATATT
The DNA here is from genome assembly GCA_019512145.1 of Engystomops pustulosus. NCBI lineage: Eukaryota > Metazoa > Chordata > Amphibia > Anura > Leptodactylidae > Engystomops > Engystomops pustulosus. Next base: position 103,599,939 of record CM033643.1, on the reverse strand, counting down.
TAACATGATACATTTTTTTCCCATCTGTTTATTTTAAATCACATGAAAAATAATCATTATTGGTTGCTATAGTTTTCCAAAAGGATTTGTGTAAAAAAAACAAAAAGCAAAACAAAAACATGTACATGCTTTAACCCCTTAAAGCCCCATTTTTTATATTCTGACTTGCGTCGCTTTATATGGTTATAACTTTTGAACACTGTTACTTTTATCAAAGTGATTCTGAGATTGTTTTTTCTCACATTTTACCACTAAATTGAAGTACTTGTTGGCTCATAAGTTTTGCATTTATTTAAAAAAATAATAATCATATAATAAAAAAAAAAAAAAAAAAAAATTGCCATTTTCGAAATTCTAAATTATTATGTTTTCAGGCAGATTTACCACCTAAATAAGTTGCTGAATAACATTTCCCATATGTCTACTTTACATTTTCATAATTTTTGAAATGTCTGGATAATTTATTTTGACCTCACACTGCTTATAAATAGATTATCCATTTTCCGTATTTACTATTTTGGGGATAAATACTGTTTTGAATTAAATAAAAAAAACCCTATATAATCAACCCATTTTCAATCTGCACCCCTCAAACTATCAGAAACAGCTTTTAGGAAGATTGTTAACCCCTTGAGATCTTCATAGTAATTAAATCAAAATGGAAGTGAAATTTAGAATGGTCAAATTGTGTTGGTTATACGTTCATTTAGCCCTAAAATTTACACATGTCCAAAAGATAAAAAGAGAAAACCCACCATACAATTTGTTATGCAATTTCTCCCAAGTACAGAGACCCCCCCCCAAATGTGGCCGTTACTTGTTTTATCGGTGCAGAGCGGGGCGCAGAAGGCAAGGAGCCCCCTGCAGCTGCCAGTGGGATTCAATAGGTAAAAATCATAATTTTTGGTAGATTTTTTTTTTTTACAGTGTCCATCGTGTGGGTTCAATAATTATTAACTTTTATTCTAAGGGTTGTTGTCATACGGACGTTGTGATACTATATATGTGACGTTTGTGTTATGATTTTTTTTTTGCGCATTATAATGTCATTTTATATGTTATGGGGCTAACGGACATTTTTATTGATTTATTAATTACATTTTTATTGAATAACTTTTTTTATTACACTTTTTTTATTACTTCCACCATGGGACATGAACAAGCAATCATCGGACTGCTTGTTTATGATAATATTCTGAAATACTGATGTACCACGGCATTTAATGGGTTAAACACCTGTGATCGGAACTACAGCCTGCACCCTGTGTATTCTGATGCCGATGTGGCTCAGATCTCGAGCTGAACCAGCATCAACTCAGCATCCAATATGTCGGACGCTGAGCGAAGTGACCTATCTGAGTGTGCATTTCCAGTGGTGTAAGAAGGTGACTGCTTGAGAAGCAAGAGCGGATGTAGAGTGGGATACTTATTGGTCCCAGGGTAAATGCAATAAGTGGGGGCAGAATATGTTCATAAAAGTGCAAGAACTGTATGAGGTGTGATTTATGCTCCATTGTGTCCTGAGTGAAAGGTGAGCACAAGTTTGAGTAGGCTAAATTAACCTGTACAGTCGCACCCCAAGGCACGTGACGAGGCAGAAGCATCCTCGCTGTGACACTCACCAAGGGTAAGACCCGTGAAAAGGGGATGTGGCTTCATAGTACGTGTACCAAAAATAATGCTAACCCGACAGAATTTTGTCCCAGATTTCTGGCATAAAATAAGACAAATAATAGGAGGTGCAAAGTACAACCAGACAGTCTCGAACGAAGACCCCATTCACGCGGCCATTGGGGCAACGTATATATCGGACCTCAATGTATATCCGTCTTTTTTTATAGAGAGATGAAGGGTCAGCGTCTTACGTCTGCAGGGCTACGGCCAGCCATTCCTTCTTGTGAATGTAGCCTAAGCCATCATTCACACAAATGTTTAAAAATAACCGTCTATACGGCCCCATTAATTTCCAACCGTAAGAGACGCATGTCCCATTTTATCATGCATTTCCATTCTGTATGCCCCTTAGAAATCTATGAGAAAGTATAAAATACAGGTTGCATACAAGCTGCATACAGCATACGCTACCATATATACGTGCAGTATCCAGAACCAGTGGGAGGTGTTTTTTGCCAGCAAACTAATAGTAAATCATCCATCATTTGCCTGCCCACCGTATTTTATACGGATACTATGACATATGTGCACATACGGATGAAAATCGTCACATATGAACGGATTCATATAGCACGGAAATACAACACAAGAAATTACACGTTCGTAGCCTTTAGGCTACATTCACACAATGTATGCCCGCAGTCCTGTAGTACGGCAGGCATACATTGGCGCCGGGGAGAGGAGCAGGGGATGAGCGCTGCTCATCCCACCCCTCTTCATAGAGTTACATAGGGCCCAGCGCCGTTTTCGGTGGATAGATCTACAGGCTATGGAACGGTACGGTGCTGCACTTTGCTTCACCGTACCGCTCCCGTATTTTATACGGATATGTTAGGGATACAGTGACGTAAATACAGAATGGAGAAACAGGACTGGAGAAATCACACGTTCATGTGAATGCAGCCTGGGGGTACATTCAAACACCCATCGGTGGGGCATGTATATGCAGCTGCAAATTTGCATCCCCAAGCAATGGTGTCAATCGGCAATGGGCCGTACAGAAATGGTCCAAAACGTTGCCATATGCAACCATATTTTCGTCCAGAATACAGACGTATATACAGAACAGAAAAGACCATACTGTCGTGTACATGAGGTACAAGATAGATTTATCCCCCAGCATCAGACTCTTATGCAGTAGAAGTCAAGATTCTTAAATATATCACGATAACAACACACATTCCCACAATCAGGGGACATGTCGTTGGATGGTCCGACTTATTCAGACTGCATGCTGTATTTAACTTTCAAATTGTGTTGCATGCCTTATGTTTAAGGTGCACCGCAAAAAAGGGCGGAGAAGCGACAGATTCAGGATTTCTGGCGCAAGAACCAAGTGAACCGTCCACACTCTGGAATTTTACACTGACCATTACTGAGTTATGGGAGCTAAAACTGAGTAAAATTGTAAAAGTAAGGGGGTAAAAATGATATTTATTGTGTAAACATCAGTAGGGGGTTAAAATTTGAGAACTTTTTTCTAATGGACAAACCCCTTTAAAGGAGTATTCCCACAAAGACGAGAGTCTTATTGTACTCAGAACATCAAAATAACACATTCACTAATTCACTGTTATTAACATGCAGCATTTCACAGATCCATCCAAGTCCATCCTGTCTCTATCAGTCCTGCTATACATAATTTCAGTTGCCCCTAGATCCAACCCCTGTAACCTCATACTCAGGGTCGGCACCCATCTTGATTTCTGTGTTAGATTGTGGAGCTGAGATTTTTGTGTCTTGTGCCTTTAGCCATGCCCCCTGCACTTCTAGCATGGAGATTACACTGGCACATGCACTGATTCACTTCCTGGTAGGAGATTGTGAGGAGAGACTAGCTGCGAACTACAAGCTACAAGGAGATAAGTGATCTGGGGGAAGGGGAATGCAGACACAGATCTGAGAGACTGAGAACAGAGATGTAGCAGAGCTGACTCTGTAATAGACATCTAATGGATCTAATCATCTCTGATCTATCTCATCTCTCTCTGTGGTAGTGTGTTAGTACAGAAGCCGGATAAAAGTGTAGATACACCTGTACCCTGACAATGTAACCACATTGTCACCCTACAAAACTAGATGGGTCACAATGTGACTGCCAAAGAGGCCCTGCCCACACCCTGGGATTTTGTACTGAGCACCATAGAGAGTGATAGATTTATTGCCGTTTTAGCTCCTGAGTAAAATTGCAAATTAAGGGGTTAAATGATCTTTATTGTTTAACAATCACTAGGGGATTGAGATGTGAGAATTTTCTTCTGTGGGAAAAGCCATTTAACTTTATACTTCTATGGTGATATTTTATATGGGTTATTAAAGGCAGAAAATTGAAAATGTGGGAAAAAGATTGCTGTGCAAGTATGGGATTGTCATTGTGCGGCAAACCTGCAGGTAATACTTGAAGGAAACCTACTACTTAAAAGTGGAAGTTCTAACCCACAGATACATGGCACCAGCTCAGGGTGAGTGGTAGGTTTCCTTTAACATATGCAGTTACCCATATGCTTCCAGAGAGCCAGGGTGTCATGGAACAGTTGTTATAATGTTGGCTATGCAGTTTGGCTGACAGGCAGGTACAAAACTAATGTATTTCTTTGTACTATAGCTTTTGACATATCATGGATTGCCAGCCTCGGGCAGGACTTTACAGACGGTTGTCAGTACAAGACCCTGGCATCCTTATTGACCTCTGGCTTCCATGGCAATGAATCACATAGCATGATGGCGTGTTCTCAGACTACAGCAAAACCTGGCTGTCAGTCAGTCTTCTGCTGGGATTGTACCTGTACAGTCAGATTTACATCATACCAATCAAAGTATACATAGGTAAAAATAAACTGTAGAGAAATTAAATGTCACCATTAGTTGTTTGTTAAAGGAAACAGCGATTCCTGCTTTGAACATCTGCTGATTTATGAGACCTATGAGTTTTATTGTTTGAAGGAAGTCAGAATTTTGACAATAAAATGTAGCCAACCACGTGTTTAGAGATCTGTGTAACAATACTTGTGTGTATTTCTAGTAGCAGGACTGTCTAAATGGGTTTATTTTACAGGACTGTAGCTGGACTTGAAGTACTGGTGGAGTCTCCTAAAACTGCTGTGTTCTGAGATCTCTGCTTTAACCCCTTAACGACCGGGCCCTTTTTAAATTTTTTCACTTCCATTTTTCACTCCCCACCTTCAAAAATCTATAACTTTTTTTATTTTTCCACGTAAAGAGCTTTGTGATGGTTTGTTTTGTGTAGCAATTTGCACTTTATAGGGATGGTATTTAATTTTCCATGTTGTGTACCGGGAAGCATGAAAAAAAATTCAAAATACAGTGAAAATGGTAAAAAAAAAACGCATTTGCAACGTTTTCTTGTGGGCTTGGCTTTTACGTCTTTATTCTTTAGGTCGGTGCGATCACGGAGATACCAAATTTGTATAGGTTTTATAATGTTTTCATACACTTACAATAAAAAAAGTTTATTTTGCAATCTTTTTCATACTACGGTTTATGGAGCTGTGGTTGGTGTCATTTTTTGCGACTTTTGATGACGTTTACAATGCTGCCATTTTTAGGACTGCACAACCTTCTGATCACTTTTCAAAGAATTTTTTAAAAAGGCAAAAAAGTGCCATTTTCAACTTTGGGCGCTTTTTTCCATTACAGGGTAAAACGAAGGGAAAAAACGTTATTATATTTTGATAGATCGGGCATTTACAGATGTGGCAATACCTAATGTGTTATATTTATATCAGTTCTAGGGAAAGGGGGTGATTTTAATTTTTAAGTTTATTATAATTTTTTTAAAACTTTTTTAACTTTTATTTTTACTATTTTTCAGACTCCCTAAGGTACTTAAAACCATAGGTTGTCTGATCGATCCCATCAAATACTGCCATTACAGTGTGAAAGCACATTGTAGTGAAAGTGTTAAAACGAGAGCCTTGAGTCTTTGGAAGAGTGTAAAACCCATCCCATATACCATTACAGATTGCTGCTGGTTAGCTGCCAGCAATTCCACTACTGCTAAGCCACAATGATTTAGCCCTGTATGTACCTGGCCTGAAAAAACTATTTCACGGATCTGCAGTGAAGAGTGGTCTCAGTCTCTCTGGGCCGTGCACGTTTGTTGCGCTCAGACTGCTTCCTTCTGGCCACTTAAAGCCAACCCAGCGCTGTCTGAGCGAAGGTCCCATGCCCCTGTAAACAAACAGGGCAACGGCCCAGAGAGTCATTGACATGAGACACTAGGAGCGATGGAAGAGGCGAGTATTTTTTTTAGCAGGCCCTCCCTGGCCAGCTCACCATTTTTTACTCTCTCTCAGACAACCCCATTAAATATAATTTTTAGTTTGATTTGGCCATTGTTTTTCCTTAATTTTTGTAGTTGTCCAGCATGGTTTCCTATAGGTGTAGAAGTAACAAAATTGTTTTATATAGGCCAAGACTCTACTGGCATTATAAAGCTCAAATGCATCAACTGGGCTTGATTATATACGTTTCCACTAAAAATGTAATCATTAACATCTTGCCACTCAGCGGCAGATATATCCGTTGACGGTTCAGCCCAAAATCGGAGCTGGGACGGGATGAGTATACACCGGGTGTCAGCGGTAACGAACAGCTGACACCCCGGTGTAACAGCCGCAGTCTGAGTCCAGACGACCTCGGCATTTAAATTGCCTGCTGGGGGGTCTCTAAAGAGACATAATGTGAAAGTCATAACACAAACCCCACATATATTGCATAATACTGCCTCCCCGACCACACATAGAATAGAAAAAATAAAATATTGTACTCACACAAAGAACATTTACAATAACAGTTAACCCCTTGCAGACGTGCACAGTAATAGTTCGGTGTGCGTTGGGTGCAAGGAAAGGGCTCACGGGCTAAGCCCTCTCCATAGCCAATAAGTCTTTGCTGTATATTGCAGCAAAGACTTACAGGTAACACCCGCAATTGGTGCTTGCACCGATTGCGGGTGCTATCCCCCCCGATCGCCTCAAAGCTGCTGGCACATGTGCGCCGCCATCTATCAAAATAAATGCCTGATCTATCAAAATATAATAATGTTTTTTCACTGCGTTTAACCCAGTAACGGAAAATAGTGCCCGAAGTCGTAAACGGCATTTTTTTGCCATTATGAAAAATAGAAAAAATTCTATAAAAAGTGATCAAAAGGTCGTACAGTCCTAAAAATAAAAGCATTGAAAACGTCATCAAAAGTTGCAAAAAATTACACCACCCACAGCTCCGTACACTAAAGTATGAAAAGTTATTAAGCAGCAAGAAGAGGGCAAATTGAAGATTTTTTTTTTTCCTGTAAGGTGTAATTTTTTGTAAATGTATGAAAACATTTTAAAACCTATACAAATTTGGTATCCCCGTGATCGTATTGACCCAATTAATGAAATAGACATGTCATTTGGGGCGCACAGTGAAAGCTGTAAAAACCAAGCCCATAAGAAATGGCGCAAATGTGTTTTTTCATCATTTTCACTGCATTTAGAATTTTTTTCCCGGTTCCCAGTACATGGCATGGAATATTGAATACTACCACTACGAAGTGCTATTTGTTACGCAGAAAATAAGCCATCACACAGCTCTTTACATGGAAAAATAAAAAAGTTATAGAAGGTGGGGAGTGAAAAATAAAAACTCAAAAAACGAAAAAGGGCCTGGTCCTTAAGGGGTTAATATTAATTCTGGTTCTTATGACAATCTAACATTTTTAAAATCCGAATTATCACAAAGACCAAAATCTGGCTGGGTATAAAATATACAGTTCTGACTTACATACAAATTCAACTTAAGAACAAACCTACAGAACCTATCTTGTATGCAGCCCGGGGACTGCCTGTACTAGGAAGCGGAAAAAAAAATTTGGAATGCATAGAAAATAATGAAAAACCGCATTTGCGCCATTCTCTTGTGGGTCCCAAATGACATGCGTACTTTATTCTTATTATTTATTATTATTGGGGCAGTACAATCATGCAGATAACAAATTTGTATAGGTTTTATAATGTTTTCATACATTTACAAATATTAAAACCTCCTGTACAAAAAAAATAAAAAATTCATTTTGCCATCGTCTGGCACTAATAACTTTTTTTTTATACTTCGGTGTACGGAAGGTGTCATTGTTGCGACTGATGACTTTTTCAATGTTACCATTTCAGAACTGTACAGCCTTTTTATTGAATTTCTTAGATTTAGCAAAATGGCAAAAAAAGTGACATTTTCAATTTTGGGTGCTATTTTCCATTAGAGGGTTTAACGATGGGGGAAAAAAAAAGTTATATTTTGATATATATCGCCGCGTCCCAAAATGTGTGATCTAATATGTTTATGATTTTTACTGTTTAATTTATATTTATATCAGTTCTAGGGAAAAAAGGGGTTATTTCAATTTTTTTTTTTTTTTTGGTTCATTTTCTTTTACTTTTTTTTAGACCCAATAGGGTACTTTAACCCTAGGTTGTCTGATTGATCCTACTACAGTATGGCAGTATATGGGGATTTTGCACATCATCTTTTACAATGTGCAGATCGCACACTGTAATAGCCTAAAACATGACAACCTCGGATATTTGTTGGTCCCGAGGCTGTCATGGCGACGGACTGCCACTCCCTCATGATGTCACAGGGAGCAACGATCCAAGAGGCTCTTTGATACCGCCGGCAATTTTACCGGCTTCATTGTGCAGCAAACACCTGGTGAGAATGAGGAGGGCTCAACCCATGTGCCCGCTTCATACTCCCCCTATGCAACCATATAAAGAGACACATGCCAGATTTAAAAAAAAAAAAAAAAAAAAAAAGGAGGCTGAGCCTTAACGTACAACCTGGTAGCGTCCTGAAGGGGTTAAAGAGCAACCTGTGTATTGTATGTAAAAAAATAAAAAAATACACAACACGGGTGCAAAAGCTGTGATTTAGTCGCAATTCTATGCCGATTGCAGTGGGCCACTGTGGGGCATGAACACCTGCGCACCACCTATAGCCTGCACCCATACAGATTTGGCCTGGCGTAGAAGTGGTGCAGCGCTGCCATCCACTATTATTTACCAGGAGGCTGAAGCCCGTCACTTGCTAGCTGTACCATTGTGCAACCTCCCGCCTGGATGCAGCACTATATCTGCAGTCATACATTTCGGATGGTAACCTTGCATACATACAAGCCAATGGGAACAGACAGTAGCCAGGAAGTCTTAAAGGGGTATTCCAGGAATCAGCATAATTCATATACAAGTGGGCACTCAAAATATAAGCTAATGTGTAATTAGTTGTTATTTAAAATTTTGCTCCCCTTAGCAGAAAATGCTGGTGCCATAGACTGTAATGAAGAATTAAAATGCTACTGGCCCTTTAATCAGTCCGTTAATTTCCTCCGCGCGGTCCGTTGCAGGACAGAAGATGGCCACTGGTCACATGTCTACATCACATGTCCTGCACCTGCCTGGGCAGGTCATGTGATCACCACTACGCTTGGCTGTAGTCGGTTGGTTGCAGTGCATTCAGTATGACCAGTGTTGTGGTGATGCCAGTTACACATCATTACTATGGTAACAGAGCAAGAAAGTTTGTTATATCATCACTGGGAGCAGAGCATAAGTGGTAGGAGGAGTTACTGAGAACTAAAGGATCATGGAACTTGTAGTTTCCAGTGGCGGCCATCTTAGTGATAACTCCACCTACTTTAGAGAGGACATAAATTTTGTAAATCATAAAATCAAATAATTTAAGCTCCGTTTTGTTACCAATGACATTGAGTATTGTTGTATTCATTTATTTATATCATCATGGGTTTTTGTGTCAGACGTTCATATTCCCGGAATACCCCTTTAAGTGTTCGCTATTTTTTCCATGATGGACACCACGAATGGTGGTGTGAACTTGCCAATCAAACAGCATATGCTCACCCTGCTCCGACACTGCTCCAATCTTGCGTTGTTCCTGCTACGAATATATCAATCGCCAGGTAGTGTTCTTGTCAGCAAGTATTGGACGCTGAAGGGGTTTTTTGGGATTACGCATCTTTTTACTATGGACCTTGAGTGGTATGAAAACAAGCAGTAAATACTCAAGTACATTGCGACACTGCCAGCCTTTGTTTATTGACAGTACAGCTGTCAATATATCGATGGCCCTCGGTATAGTGTCATGCTGAAGTAGAGAGCCACAGAGAGGCGAGTATATTGTTACTTTTGTATCCCTCATAGCTAATAGCAAAAAGTAATCCAAGACAACCCCTTTAAGTAATGTCTAACAGATTCCAATCAGTGCTGCCGGGGACACTTCTCTGACTGCTTGGTATAGTGACATCCGGTTGGAAATTGATGTAGTTGTAGTAGGAAACCCACAAGGGGTTACAGGAACATATTCTGCAGAATTTGAGTATTTACTATAACACATGTCAGAAGGGGACACATCCTACTCCTGGGAAGTAGCACCACCAATCTATGTGCCCCTGACAGGTGGCATGTCTGTGCTGTGGGAAGCATTGTGCAGGTGGCATTTAGGGGGTTAACATAATCCCCTCAGAGGCTGTGCAGCAGCAGCAACTGGATCAAACTTGAATGGAGAAGGGAGGGGGTGAGCCTCACAATGCAACAGAACAGAGCGGGTGGCGGCCCCATCTCTGCAGACCCCCCAAAACTGAGCCCTCAGCTGGGAGGTGAAAGTAGAGACCACTACCGTCCATGCTACATAACCAGACAGAAGGCGGGCGGCTGCGGATCACAGCAGGAGGGGCGTGGAGAGCCATGGAGGATGTTGTCTGTCACACATAGAGGGGCACTGGGGCCAGGGAGGTCAGGCAGCCTGCACATACAATGCTCACGGCCTGCCCCTGCTCCGCAAGCCCGGGGCTCCATAGCGGCCTTCCCTGCACCGTGCCAGCCGCACACTACATGCATGGGCACGGTGCATGCAGCGGGCACAGGCTGCGGAGGGTGACAGGCCCGCACATGCATGTAGCATGTAAACACACAAAGGAGCCTGTGATCCCGCCCAGTACAGTAGCCACCATTACAGCTGCGGGAGCCCACTCTCCCCTCAGCCGCGGGTACCGGCTGCAGCGGGTGGCAATGCTGTAGCAGAGTCTCCGCCTGCACAGGCCATTCAGCCTCAGCTCCTCACTCACCTGACAGAAGCGCTGGCAGTAGTCGCTGGCTGCCTGCAAGGCCTCGTCCTCTCCCGCGCCTCCTACCAGCCGCAGGTGGCTCTCCAGCTCCTGCAGCCTCTTCTCCAGGTGAGGGAGTTCTGCGGAGACGTCGGGGCCGGAGCTGAGGCCGCGCTCCCTCTCGGCCTCCCCGTCCGCCATATTCACACCCCGCTCGGCCTCGTACACACAAACTCGCTCTCACACACCGCCACTCGGCGGTCGTCTCTAGAATGGAGTTGCGCCTGCTAGGTCTGACGTGGGGGTGGTCACGTGCTCCGCCAGCGCTCACGTGACCCAGCTTGCTTTCCTTTCGCATTCAGGCCGCGGCCTGCGAGGAGAAGCCGGGATCACGGGGGCTGTGACCCTGGTTACCCGCTCCGCACGGGGGCTGTGTTTCCGGTGGGATTGGAGTACACGGTGTAAGCTGTGTATCTCTCACTAGTGGGGGCGGGTTAGTGCCATATGGGACCTCATTAGCCCAGTAGCTGGGGACTCCAGTGATTAGAGATGCCCCCTATACATGTACAGCTCCCCGCCGGCCATCACTGCCTTTTTTCATCTGCCCATGCCCCATGATTTGTACAGCACTGTGGAATATGATGGCGCTATAGAAAAAAAAAATTTATAAGCATTTGGCAGCTAAATAAAAATGCAAAGATGAAAAAGTTAACAAATAAATAAGGAGCATTTGACTGCGATACCCGCAAAAGTATCAAGATAATCGATAGATATGATACGTTCAAGAAAAAAAAAGCATTATGTGGATTCAATGTTTAGGTGACATGGGGGTTATTTCTCATACGCTGGCGTATGATGGCTCTGGCGCAGCTGGGTACATCAAGAGGCTTTGGCGTCTTGATGTATCCTACCGGGGCCTGCACAGGAATTATCTGTAGGCCAGTAATAAATGCAGCCGGCGAGTGCGCTGGTGTGGGGACAGGAACTCCCTGCTTGAAGGTGGCAAGAGCCCTGATAAATGTCAGGGGAAGCCCTGGGAGATGCACAGACATCATATATGGACAGTTCATGATATTTCCCTGATGACCTGGTCCCTGCTCTGCCCTACACATCTATTCAAAGGATTCCCTTCCCGGAATTGAACCTCTCTGAGTGAAAGTATTGCACAAGTATCGAGATTTTGATGTATCATGCAACTCTAGAATGTTTACAGCCCTGGCCAAAAAGAGCCAGAACAGGATGAATTCCGCAGATGTAAATAATTTTATACTTCAGGATTTTTTTCACTGAATGTGGATGGACCTAAATAAGGACTTATTCAGACATGTCTGCTGTGTGTCTGTGCAATATTTATAAATATCCACATCTGTTATTTTTCATATCCATGTGGCATTTGTTGATCCTTTTTTTTCATGTCACAATAAAGAAAAAATCGTGGTTTGACATTAATTAGGGCCAATTCTCACCTGCGTTTATGCTTTTTTTTTTTTTTACCTTTTTAGAGCTTCTGTTAGGCCTTACGTTATTTAAGTAGCTAGTTGGATGTTGCACTATTTTTTTCATCTTAAGTAACAGAAGAATCCTTTCCATCCTAATTTTAACATTGTTAAAAACTTTTTTGTTTGTACCTGTTTGCACCGTCAGTGATTGGACCTCCATGGATCATGAGAAAGGAGACCAGTTGTACCCCCATTGCACCCAAGATAACTGGAGCAGCCAGTTGTGCATGGTCCACTGCTCTGTTCATCTCTATGGAACTAACGAAGATAGACGACTATGGCGCTCAGTTATCACTGTCAGTGCCATATAGATGAACGAAGCGGCCTGTGCATGCATGGTCCCTCACTGAGACCCCCATTGATCAGCAAGTTACTTGCTATCACCGAAAAACCCTTCAATCCATCCTCACCATTATGGGTGATACTGACTATGCTCTGATTTTAAATTCCACAGTTTCAATTTGACCTTTAGTGGCCAAATCAGAGGAATTATAAGACATTTATGGCTATAAAATAATGAATAGGGTCAGCATGTTGTAACTGTAAATCACATATAGCTTACTGAGGAAAAAAATGGATGTGTGAATAACCTAAACCTTTTAAGGACTGGGCCATTTTCATTTTTTGCTTTTTCTATTTTACATCCCCCATCTTTAAAAATTCATAACATTAATGGAATCATCACTTCATCAACTTGCCAAAATAAGGACTTCTGGAATGGGAATGGGCGAGCTGGTGAGTTGGGGGGAGGCGAGATGGGGATTGCTCGCTGTGGTTCTGCCTTCAGTGTTGTTAATAGGAAATGCGTTGGCAAAATGTAATAAATATGATCTGAATTTAAAAAAATGTATAACATTAAAAAAATTTTCCATGTACAGAGATATATGAGGAATAGTTTTCTGGGTACCAAATTGTCCTTTCTAGTGTCAGCATTTGTATATTCCATGCCATGTACTGAGAAGCTGGAAAAGAATGAAAGCGCATTTACCCATTTTTCTTGTCTGTTTTAAAGCTTTCACTGCGCACTCCGAAAGACACCTCCCCTTATTCGTTATTGGTCGTTATGATTGCAGAATTACCAAATTTATAAAGGTTTTATCAGGCTTTAATATATTTTTCAAAATTAAAACCTTTTGACAAAGTTTTGCCCTATTCTGTCTTTAATATCAGTGCACAGATCTGTCTTCAATGTCACTTTTTGTGGGGTGAGCTGATTTCAATGCTACCATTTTGGGGTCTGTATAACCCTTTGATCACTTTTCAAATTATTATTTGTTGTGAAATGGTACAAAAGTAGTTATTTGAACATTAGGTGCTAATTTTTGTCCTGACCATTTTTGGTACCAGTTTTGCAACTAAGCTCCATAAATCTCAGTAAAGCAGGGTTTTAATACTGCCAAAACTATCGTCAGACGTGTGTCAGGTTTACATGTTGTGGATCCTCTGAACCACTGCGGACGATGACACAAGCCACTACCTGGGACCGGAGTCTAAGTGGCACCCGGTTTTCACCAGAGCCCGCAAAGCAGCTTGCCTAGGATTAAAATGTTGAGCTGTCTGGAGGTATGAGAGGTTCTTATGATCTACACTCACCGGCCACTTTATTAGGTACACCTGTCTAACTGCTCGTTAACACTTAATTTCTAATCAGCCAATCACATGGCGGCAACTCAGTGCATTAGTATAAAAGCCATGTAACATGTCAAGACAATGCTCCTGTAGTTCAAACGAGCATCAGTATGGGAAGAAAGGTGATTTGAGTGCCTTTGAACGTGGCATGGTTGTTGGTGTCCAGAAGGGCTGGTCTGAGTATTTCAGAAACTGCTGATCTACTGGGATTTTCACGCACACCATCTCTAGGCTTTTACAGAGAATGGTCGGAAAAGAAAAAAACATCAGTGAGCGCGGCATTCTGTTGGCCTTGTTGATGCCAGAGGTCAGAGGAGAATGGCGAAGATGTGTTCGAGCTGATAGAAAGGCAACAGTGACTCAAATCGCCACCTTACAACCAAGTAGGCAAAAGAGCATCTCTGACGCACAGTACGTCGAACTTTGAGGCACATGGGCTACCGCAGAGCAGAAGACCACACCGGGTGCCACTCCTTTCAGCTAAGAACAGGAAACTGAGGCTACAATTTGCACAAGCTCATAGAAATTGGACAGTAGAAGATTGGGAAAGACGTTGCCTGGTCTGATTGAGTCTGCGACATTCGGATGGTAGGGTCAGAATTTGGTGTCAACAACATGAAAGCATGGATCCATCCTGCCTTATATCAACGGTTCAAACTGGTGGTGGTGGTGTCATGGTGTGGGGAATATTTTCTTGGCACTCTTTGGGCCCCTTGGTACCAATTGAGCATCGTTGCAACGCCACAGCCTACCTGAGTATTGTTGCTGACTATGTCCATCCCTTTGTGACCACAATGTACCCAACATCTGAGGGCTACTTTCAGCAGGATAATGCGCCATGTCATAAAGCTGGAATCATCTCAGACTGGTTTCTTGAACATGACAATAAGTTCACTGTACTCAAATGGCCTCCACAGTCACCAGATCTCAATCCAATAGAGCAGTGGTGGCGAACCTATGGCACGGGTGCCAGAGGTGGCACTCTGAGCCCTTTCTTTGGGCACTCAGGCCATCACTGCAGGACAGAGTTCACCAAACAGGACCAAATCCACCATATCTTTCTGCAGTCGCAGGCAACTTATGAGATGCTGCTCTCAGCGCTATTTTAAAGTGACACTTCATTGACTGTTTGGAACTGCGGGAAAAGTGAGAAGGTGTTGACAGAACTGCATTATCTATGGAGGTCATCCTGCTAGACCCACCATTATTCCTGAACAGAGAGACCCTGGACAGAATCTATTTGCCCTCTTTCTTTCAACTGTATTAGTGGCATTAGCCGGCCGATAAAATTGAAAGATGTGGAAGAACACATAGCAGTACGTTAATACTTAAAATGCCACGTTGGTACTTTACGGTAAATTAGTGGATTTTGGTTGTAGTTTGTCTCTAAAAGGTTCACCATCACTGCAATAGAGCATCTTTGGGATGTGGTGGAACGGGAGATTCGCATCATGGATGTGCAGCTGACAAATCTGCGGCAACTGTGTGATGCCATCATGTCAATATGGACCAAAATCTCTGAGGAATGCTTCCAGCACCTTGTTGAATCTATGCCTCGAAGAATTGAGGCATAGATGAAGGCAAAAGGGCGTCCAACCCGTTACTAGCATGGTGTACCTAATAAAGTGGCCGGTGAGTGTATATAAACACAGACTGGATAATGAGCTTCCTCCAAAAGATATTGCCATTCTTCCAAGGCAAGTTTTATAGCCAAAAGTTCTCCAATAGAATATTTCTTCTCTGCGAGAGAAAAGTTTTGGAAAAGAAGCCGCACGTGAGCGTTCTGCCCCCTGGACCCTTCTGGGTGAGCACAGCCCTGCATCAACAGAAGATGCGTCCACCTCCAGGATAAAAGGCTTCTCCGTATTGGGTCTAGAGAGAACTGGAACCTTGACAAAGGCGGACTTTAACTTTGCAAAGGCTTCTTCAGCTGCTGAGGGCCAAAGCCGTGGGTTAGCGCCCTTCCTATCGTGGTGATAGGAGCGGCTAGAGTAGAAAAATGTGGCACAAACTGCCGGTAGTAGTTCACGAAGCCCAGGAACCTCCGAATGGCTCGAAGACCTTCTGGACATGGCCACTGCAGAACTGCAGATAGTTTAGCAGGATCCATCTGGAGACCTTTGTCGTAGATGATGCAGCCAAAAATGGTAGACTCCGTTGGTAAGACAGACACTTCTCGAGCTTGGCGTAGAGACGATTAGCCTGAAGGTGGCCAAGGACTTGCCGTACGTGAGACTGGTGGGTCTCGAGGTGTGGAGAGAACACCAAGATGTCATCTAGGTAGACCATGGCACACGTATACAGCAGATCTCTGAAGATGTCATTGACGAACTCCTTGAAGACAGCTGGAGCATTACACAGTCCAAATGGCATCACAAAGTACTCGAAATGTCCACCTCAGGTGTTAAATGCTGTCTTCCATTCGTCTCCCTTGCGGATCCGAATGAGGCCACGAAGGTCCAGCTTAGAGAAAATCTTGGAACCGGGCAGGCGGTCAAACAGCTTAGTGATCAATGGCAGAGGGTACCGGTTTTTAACCGTGATCTTGTTAAGTCTGCGATAATGAATGCAAGGACGCAAGGAGCCGTCCTTCTTGGTAGCAAAGGAGAATCCTCCGCTAGCAGGGGAGGAGGACTTCCGTATGAAGCCTCTTTGCAGGTTCTCCTTCATATACTCTGACATGGCTGTGGTCTCAGGAACGGAGAGCGGATACACCCGACCTCGGGGAGGAGAGGTACCCGGCAACAACTCAATAGGGCAATTGTAGGGACAATGCAGCGGCAAAGTCTCAGCCTGCATCTTGGAGACCACGTCAGAGAAGTCCCGGTAGCAAGTTGGTAAACCTTCCAAGGGCTTGGGAGACACGGAGGAGACCAATACAGGTACCGGTAGAGACGCCACCATACAGTGTCACTGGCACTTTGGACCCCAATGAAGGATTTCCCCTGTCATCCAGTTGAGTACTAGTGCATTGAGCTGCAGCCAAGGAAGGAGAGGTACCCGGCAACAAGTCAATAGGGCAATTGTAGGGACGATGCAGCGACAAAGTCTCAGCCTGCTTCTTGGAGAACACGTCAGAGAAGTCCCGGGTGCAGGTTGGTAAACCTTCCAAGGGCTTGGGAGACATAGAGGAGACCAATACAGGTACCGGTAGAGACGCCACCATACAGTTGGACTGGCACTCTGGACCCCAATGAAGGAATTCCCCTGTCATCCAGTTGAGTACTGGTGCATGGAGCTGCAGCCATGGAAGACCCAACAGGATAGAGGACGTGGACCCAGGTAGCACATAAAAGGACAGTCTCTCCTTGTGCAACACACCGACCTGCACGGACACAGGCTTGGTGCGGTACCGGACTGGGTCAGAGAGGATTTGGCCACTTACTGAGGAGATGACCAACGGCTTCTCGAGCGAACCACTGGCATGTGATGCCTTGAGACCAGAGCGGCATCCACAAAGTTCCCTGCGGAACCGGAGTCCAAGAAAGCAGAGACTTGGATCTGGGGGCCGATGCAATGCTGAGAAGCACTGGAATCATCAGGCATGGAGAAGCTTTGCTTACACCTCGGGACGCTTCTCCGAAGAAGCTGGCACTTCCCGGATGCTGGGGTTGGACTGGACAAGATCCGATGAAGTGCTCCGGACTGGCACAATAAAGGCAGAGGTTACCCTGATGTCTTCTGATGCGTTCCTGGGAAGAGAGTCTGGCTCTGTCCACCTCCATAGGCTCCTCTGCAGATGGTACCACCAGAGGCTGGAGTGGTCTATGGAAGGCCGGAGCCAGGCGAGGGAGGCGTTGTGGACGGACTTGGGGTTGCTCGAGGCGTGACTCCTAAGCACGCTCCCTAAACCGCATGTCTATCCAAGTGGCCAAGGTGATGAGATCACTCAGAGTAGACAACAAATCACGAGCAGCCAGAGCGGCCGTAACAAGACCCTTTTTGAAAGCTGCGTACAGGGCCGCGTCATTCCAGGAGAGTTCCGAGGCCAGGGTATGGAATTGGACAGCATATTCTCCCACGACTGAGTTCCCCTGGCATAAGTTCAACAGCGCAGTCTCAGCAGAAGAGGCTCGTGCAGGTTCTTCAAAGACTGACCGGAACTCTGCCAGAAATGCTGTGAGATTAGCCGTGACCGGGTTGTCTCTCTCCCAAAGAGGAGTAGCCCAGGCCAGGGCTTTCCCAGAGAGGAGGCTGACGAATGCCACCTTGGATCGCTCTGTGACAAATTGAGACGGCATGAATTCTATGTGCAGGGAGCACTGGTATATAAAGCCCATGCACATCTTTGGATCGCCATCATATCTTGTGCTAGACAGCTCGCCTAGGTTCAGCAGCGGAAAAAGGAAGAGCGGGGTTAGCGGGAGCGCGAACAGCCTCAGGACCTGGTGTTATGCTGGGTGGCTAGCAGCTGCTGCGCATGGCGGTAACCTGTTCCGCTGTTCTGTTTAGTGGCATCTCCGGGATTGCTGGACCACGATGGAAGCCAGAGTCAGCCGAGTGGGAAGCGGAACCTGGTGGGATCCATGGCGCTTTACTGTCAGGCTTAGAGGTTGTGGATCCTCTGAACCACTGCGGACGATGACACCAGCCACTACCTGGGCCCGGAGTCTAAGTAGCACCCGGTTTTCACCAGAGCCTGCCGCAAAGCGGGTTGGACTTGCTGCAGCGTGGTACCACCAGATCATTCCACAGGCGTGACTTTCTGCAATGGCAGCGAAGTCAGAAACGGAACCAGGGTCACAACGGAAATACTCAGCTCCAATACTACGGAAATACTCCAAGGCTCAAGGCACAAAGATCCGGCAGGGTGTGATGGGAGAGGCAGGTTTAAATAACCTTATGGGAAAAGGGCCAGCGCCAATTAATGGTGCGCTGGCCCTTTAAATTTTCTCAGACTGGCACGCGCACCCTAGGGGACGGGCACTCACGGAACGAGGCCGGGACTCAGGAGCGGAGAAAGGTATGTGGCGCTGCACCAGCGGAGAGCGAGGGGCACTTTTTGAAAGAAAGCAGGCATGTTTTTCATCATCTGGATAACTCCTTTAAAATTTAAAACAAAATTCATCAGCTTTGTATCCTTTAGTTCTGTGTGAATGCGGAAAGGAAAGCTTATTCTTACTACAAAAGGTAGAAACAAAGGAAGCTAAAAAAACAAACACAAACCTTTTTCTTTAACCCCTTAACACATTATAATGTACATGTACATCATAATGCAATTAAGGATGTATGAAGAGGGCTCACAGGCTCTTCATACATGGTGGGTGTTGTCTACATTATGCAGGAGCTACAGCTGCATCATCGGGGAGCGACGATCCATCCCCATGGCAGCCTGGTATCTGCATGAGACTCCAGGACCTGTCATTGGCCAGGATCTGTAACAGGGGCAGGATCTGTAGGGTTGTAGATCCATGGAAAATTCTCCATATGCTTCAATACTGGGGTTAGAGTAGATTAGAGAAGTTGTTGACGCAATGGGGGTCATTTACTAAGGGCCCGATTCGCGTTTTCCCGACGTGTTACCCGAATATTTTCGATTTGCGCCGATGTCCCCTGAATTGCCCCGGGATTTTGACACACGCGATCGGATTGTGGTGCTTTGGCGCTGGCATGCACGTGACGTAAATCGGGGGCGTGGCCGAACGAAAACCTGACGGATTCGGAAAAACCGCCGCATTTAAAACAAAAAATGTGTCGCGGAGGTTGCACTTACCTTCACTAGGAATAGGCCGGTGAACATGAGCGCGTTCCGATGCTCTTCAGCACAGCAGCGCCACCTGGTGGACGTCGGAGGAACTACCTTAATGAATCCCGGCCGGACCCGAATCCACCGCAGAGAACGCGCCACTGGATCACGAATGGACCGGGTAAGTAAATCTGCCCCAATGTCTTTAAATAAAAGATGCTGCTTTTTGTTCATAAATACCAGGATTGTTAAATGTACCATTGATTTTTGCACATAGAAATGTACACAAGACATTTTGCTGGAATTCAGATGGTTATGATGATGCATATGAAGGCATTACTGCAGTTTGTTAATAAATGATTTTTTTGTTTAACAAATGTGAATTCTTGTTCATGGAAAAATAAGATATCCCCTGGAAATAAGACCTAGTGCCCCTTTAGAAGCAAAAATGCACATTGGTATTTTCAGGGAAACACAGTAGTAAATAAAAAAGTAAAAATAAAAATACTAACAAAAAAAAATTCAAATCACCCCTCCTTTCCCTAGAACTGATATAAAATAAACACATAAACTCATAAACATGTTAGGTATTGCCAAGTCCCAATAGTCCCAAGCTATCAAAATATAAAAATGGCTAATCTCAAACGTCAACATATGTTTTTTATTTAATTAATTTGGTATCCCCGTGATTGTACTGACTCAAGGAAAGACTTTGAGATGTTATTTGGAGTGTACAAGGAAAACCGTAAAAACTGTGGCTCAAGTTGTTTTTTTTTACAATTTCATGGCATCAGAATTTTTTTTTACAGCTTCTCAGTATTCCTCAATCCTTCCTACAGCAATGTAAACAGAAAAATAAAAGCAGATTTTTAAATATTGGGAGTGAAAAATGGAAATGCCAAAAATAAAATGTGGTCCTTAAAGTATACAGTTTACTATTACCATGTACCATTATACAATTAGGTTCAAAGTTTAGTTACCATTTAAAAATTGCATATTTTTGAGGTGAAGGGGACCTCTCTGACATTTAATTACAACTGATCTCTATAATTACTAGAGCAATACCAATATTATGACGCATTTTTATACAATTCTCCCTTCCCCCTTGTTTTCTTTTCCTTCCTTTCCCCTATATATTACTGTTTATTATGTGTGAGAAAGTGAGAGGTGTCATTTGGGAAAACCACTATCTCACACAGGCAGATGAAGAGTGTGTGGTAAAAGCCCTGGATTTGTCTGCAGTAACCCAAGGGTTAATGAGACATGTGGTAAGCATGAGAAGTCTGTTTGGTCTGTGTTGGCCTAGCTAAAATAGACACCTTTGTAATGTCCGTACTGGGCCTGCTTATTATGTAGGGGTAGGCTGGTAGTGGGACTCCTACTCTACCCGGGCTTCGGTCCTGGGTTTCTGTATAGCCCACAGGTGCGGGTCACAGACCTTGTTAGAACCTGATTTAGTGTGCAGGCCAGAAGCAGTAGGAGAGGCACTACCTGGAGAGCTGAAGGCTGGACCGTGTTCACACAGCAAAGGTAAGTGAGTGCCTCCTGATATTCTGCTGGCCAAGAGCGTGTGCCAGGCAGCCTTGTACCTATGTAGTTAGGTGCTGTTATTGTATTAGGCATTGCCCAGCCGGGCAGGGTTTATTTTTGGTATTTTGTATGTGCCTAAGCCAAGGCTGAATTTGTGTTTTGTCAAGGAAGTGTGAATAAACACTTGATTTTTGGATTTTAACCCTGCGTTTGTCCCTGCTTCCTGCACTGCTACAAAGCATCTACCAGAGCAATTCCCCACATATGACACTGTATTTGCCTATGTATCCAACAAAACTGACTTGTTATGTTCCCCCTGCGAGGGGTCTCTGTTCAGCCTGTTCGATTGTAAGGCATTTTCTTGAATATAGCTTTGTTGAAACTCAAAATTAGCCATTTACTTATAAAGCAAAAAAAAAATTTCACCTTCTTGCCCTATAAAAAGCTGAGAAGTGCACACAATGGGGCATATTGAGCAGTGTTCCAGGAGTGGACACACTCCTGGGCTCTTGCTGCTGCCGGCGACTTTGCATTTATATTGAGTCCATCCCGCGCCAGGGACAGCACGCAGCCCTCTTCCCCGCCACACTGAACGCAGCGGATTGGACCTTTAGGCAGCACAGCATCTGCCTTAAGACACCGCAGGACTCACTGCAGTGTTTGACCTGATGAAGACGCCATTACGGCGTTGAAACGCGTAGTCACATTTCCAATAAAAATAATCAATAATACACCTCGGATGTAGCGCGTCTAACTCTTTGACCCCGTTTTTTCTCTATTTCTACACAACACATCTGGATCCACATCCAGCCCCGGGGTTTGACGCTGCAACTCCACTCCATTATCTCTCTCCCCCATTTTGTGCATACTTTTGGCGCCTGGCTCTAGACAAATCCCTCACAATTTTTTCCTCTCTTCCTCATAATTGTGGCAAGGCATAGATCAGGACAGGTTACAAAGGAATTTCTTCGGCACTCAAGGTTTCTAAGAGCACAGTGGCCTCTATAATCCTTAAATGGAAGAAGTTTCGGATGACCACAACTCTCCCTCGACCTGGCAGTCCTGCCAAACTAAGCAATGCAGTAGGAAGATGGGAGAATGTTCGACAAAGTAAACTATCACTGCAGCCCCTTATGGCATTACGGCAGAGTTTGCCGGCAGAAGCCTCTCCTCAGTGCACGATATATGAAAGCCGCCTACAGTTTAAAAACACATAAAGGACTCCCAGGCTATGAGAAATAAGATTATTTGGTTTGATGAGACATGATTGAACTTTTTGGTGTTCATTCTAAGTGGTATATGTGGAGAAAACCAGGCACTGCTCATCACCTTCCAAATACAATCCCAACAGTAAAACAAGATGGTGGCAGCATCATGCTATGGGGGTGTTTTTCAGCTGCAGGTACCGGATGGGTGCTTGCAATTAAAGGAAAGATGAATGCAGCCAAGTACAGAGCTATCCAGGGTGAAAACCTCTTCCAAAGTGCTCTGGGCCAAAGATTCACCTTCCAACAAGACAATGACCCCAAGCACACTGCTAAAATAATGCAGTGGCTTTAGAACAACTCTGTGATAATTTCTGACTGGCCCAGACAGAGCCCTGACCTCAACCCAATTGAGCATCTCTGGAGAGACTGGAAAATGGCTGTCCACCAATGTTCACCATCCAACCTGAGGGAACTGGGGAGGATCTACAAGGAAGAATGGCAGAGGATTCCCAAATCCAGGTGTTAAAAACTTGTTTCTTCATTCTCAAGAACACTCATGGCTGTACAAGCTCAAAAGGTTCTTCTACTCAATACTATGCAAAGGGTCTGAATACTTATGAACATGTGATAAATTAGAAAAAATATCTACATATCTGTAGAAATGGCCCTGAAACCAGTATGAAATGCTTATAGTACTGGTTTCTTTGAGAAGCAGGAATTTATAGACTCTCCAAAGGCACCTGGGTACCCCCTCAATTTATGCCCCTGGTTACAATATGTACCTTTAATAAAACAGTTTGAAGCATGCATACCAGCCTAGAACAAGTAATAGTTTCTGTATAATAGCCAGGCCATGAAATTCCATATACTATAACCAAGAACAGCATCTTTACAAGGTTTAGATTTTCCATAGACCTCATGTAAAGTAGCATATTATTACAGGCCACAGATGCCTTAAGATGTAAGAAAACCTAATTTTTGAAATTTTTTTTCTATAGTTTAGTACCTGTAGCAATGGAACAGCAGACAGCTTAAGTACTTTAAGGTATAGGTCCTTGAGAAACTCTTGCTCGAGTCGGGCCCACTGGTTCCATCAGCCACATGTTTACTGTGCTGGATCAGGTATGGCAGCTGCTTGTCCCATTACATCCAGTTTTGCTTCAATAAGAAATAACAAGAAGGAAAGGCTGTAGGTTTTTCTTATCTGAAGAACAGACAGCAGCAGTATAATGCAGGCTGGGCATAAAAACGCTCTCAAACCAAATCCTATTATATTTTTTCTTCCTTGTTCTGCCGGACTCCATTCACAATTCTTGAGGCCATCTAGTCCCCAGATGTACATTTTCGCTTCCTGTATTTTTAGTTTATGCAGCAACATTCTCAAAATGATCTTATTTTGGATTTTCTTTCCAAAGACGGCCAAGCCATTGTAGTTTCAGCAACCCAAACGATAACCTTCATTATTAATGGATTCCAATTTATTGCTGTTGGTATATACAAATGCATACTTTTCCCTCCTCTTCAATTACTTCCTAGGAGCAGGCACCATACGTATGAAGCAAGCGTGTCTATCCTCTTCTGTTTCCTGATCTCCTGATACTGTGTCAGAGAGAGGTGGGGCCACATATTTCTGGTCTTCAGCTGTTTCCATTACAGACAAGACTGGAAAGAATGACAACCTGAATGGCAGAAGAACATGATAGCTGGGGAAACTGGAAGCAAGGCAAGGTCTGAGAGAAGAGCTGAGAGATTGCAATGCAAAGAAGAGCAGGAGGATTTCTTTGTCTACAGGGGTGAACAGCAGTCTTTCCACTTTACAGTAAATTTTCCAGATCTTCCCAGTGCAATGCTCAGAGAAAAAGGCTTCAAGATGTGAATCTACTGCTGTGAGGGAGTTATTTTGAGGCTAGAGAGAGGAGAGACAGAGGACTGCAGAGTAGGCAGAGAGTAATGAAGTAAAAGAGCTGAGCTGTAAATAGAGGAGTGGCTACACTGTAGAAAAGGAGGGGCTGCATGTACACAGTGGGAAAACACTCCATGGGTAGAGTTTGGGCCCAAAAAGTTAAGAGGGAATGGAATCACTACTTCCTTCAAAGTTAATAGTGCTGAAAATTTTGAGTTCTAAACATTCACCTTTCCTATATTCCACAATTTACAACTGATTCCAACCTTCCTATATGCTAAGTGGAGCAGACTTCAACATAAAACATATGCAAACACAGCTTTATTAATACAGTAATGCTTACAAGTGTTTAGGGTACAATTATTTTAACATCAACATCCAGGAAGGAATATAAACTCGAAATGTTTACATGGTTGTACAGTACAGTATATTTGGTCCATCATCTACCCATATATTTTTGGGGAAAATGGGAGTAGGAAGACAGAAAATTGTAATGGGTTTTTATACATTCCTCTGCTGCAGATGATTCCAGTTGAAGAGAATAAATATATGAAACATAGAGCGTAATATGGTGATCTAAATGAGACTTCAAAGGGCAAAAACAGAAAAAGAAAGATGATCTATATATAACAGATTTATGGCAGATAACAAAACATAAGATTAGAAAGATTTTCACAAACAATACCACAAGAGGTGGTTTTAAAAAGAAGGCATTTTATTCACCAGAATCAATATGAATAAAGTGGACACATGTAAATACCGATATAGAGCCAACAGAACTGAAAGCTGTGGTGCATGTAGGTAGGATATTATTCATGCATCTGAAGTGGGTCATGGCATTATATGTATCTATTTTGTTTTGAGGCAAAGTATTGATACTTATCTGGATCTTTCAAGTTTTTCTCTTTTTGATACATGGAGACATTTATGTCATTAAGGAGATTTTGAGTTAGTATAAAGTAACGTTTGAGTTCTTTTGTGACATACCACCATTCTATTGAATGTTTTGTTTTATTTACATTTGTTCTATAAATAATGCCACAATCTATCCAATCCATTGGTTGAGTATGCAATCAATCGCGAAGCATAAAGCATTTTCAATATTATCACTGAGCTGACATGCTTAAGGAAGCAGCCTAAGTGTTTCTTAGCAGCTTTCCCTCTGCTCAGTGCTGGCGCAGACTGTAATTTCTAATAAACCGGTTGTTAGGGCCATGTTCATAACAACCAGAAAGATAGAGATGAGATTTTTAACCAGCATGGCCAATACCACAGACTGTTATAAATGTGTATCTCACTTCAAAAGCAACAGAAGGAATATTTAGGGCATATGACAATTTACTAAATCTGTCACATTACCTGTGCTGCCTTATCTTATTCTGACTTTATTACCCTTTTCATAAATAAAATTGTTCAGCACTTTGAATTGTTCCAAGAAAGATATATTTTATTTTTATTTTTTTCATATTACTTTTCTTGAAATTTTACCAGTGCAGAAAAATTGGTGTAACTTACTAGACATGTCAGATACTTTTATCTTTCAAATGCCACCGGATTAGTGTACTTTTGCTAAGCATAAATTATGACCTTAAACAAACTGGTTACAGTTTCCAAAAGCCTGTGCTATGCTGATTTTAAAAATGTCTTTACCAGTATTCTGAATAATATAAGAAGTTTATAATAATAATGGTTTATTTTACAGTACCTGTTTCCTTGCCAGCAGCATGTGTCGAGTCCTCCTCCCAGCATACCCTTCCTGTGCTCAATGCACATGACAGAAAGTGGTGAGGGAACTACAGGCAGTCCACGGGTTACATACAGGATAGGCTCTGTAGGTTTGTTCTTAAGTTGAATTTGTATGTATGTATGTATATTTTTTGGATTGTAACCCAATCCAAATTTTTTTTCGTCTCTGTGAAACTTGGGTTTGGATTAACACTAAAGTTTAATTGCAGACACCTCTGATACCTGTTACACATAATCATTGTAGCCTATGCCGTGAGCCCATAGAAGTGTATGGGGGACGTATATCGGCCGTATATACGTCGCCCGTATATAAGTCCCCCATACATGTGTGTGAATGCAGCCTAAGTCATGTGTTCCTAAGTAGGGGACCGCCTGTAAATGAGTGTGAAGGAGTGGAGACTGGCACAGCCACACACAGGCTTCAGCTGCCCCCTCCCCAGGGAATCAGTACATGCTGCAGGCAGGAAGAATAATAATGTGTATTTAACTTGTATAAACTTGTATATACTAAAATTATTCAAAATACCAACAAAGGCATTTAGCATAGCATAGGCTATGAACCTGTTATCAGCTATATGTGGCAATTAAAATAATCCCTTCATCAACATTTAACCTCCAGAAGTCCCAATATAACTCCAACAAAACTGTTGTGGCCAAAATTAATTTTTAGATTACTTAAAAAGGGTTAATAATTTGTCTTAAAAATCCATAGTAACTATAAGGAACTCTTTCCGATATATATAATGAGTCCCCGGGTTCTGTACCTTTGTTACTGAGTTTAATTTGTGTGTTAGTCGGTACACATATATTTGGTAAGTGTGACTCCAGACAAAGTATTTTTTGGACCCTGGGCAAGCTGTGCACTGTGTGTTCAGAGAATAAACAAGGACTACAGTACATATTTACTTGAAAGACAAAACTTATACATACATATTTCCATAAATAATATAAAAGGAGGAAGGGTTTGTCCTATACAATGCACAACAATTCTACAGATGAAATAGTCAAGCAGTTCTCAAACTCTTTTAGCTGGATTTATACTTTCAGTTCTTCGACCACATAAACTTACAATCTATTGCAACTAAACAAATACAAAGGAACAAGAAAGAAGAAATACTCCGGCACAGTGTTTCTTTGATAAAAAAATAAATTCTTTATTCGGAGCAGATAAAATCTCAATAGAGATAAATCGTCATAGACGCATTTCAAGCTATCTAGGTCTTGCTCATAGTAAACAAATACATACGTTACTAATGGATTAAATTAGCCGGTGAAAGCTTAATCAGATAGTAAAAAATCATCACTCTCTCAACGAAAATACATAGCGGTACAAAGGCTGTAAAGCACCCCACGTCAACCGAGATCTGATCATGCAAAGTAAAACTTTCAGGATACTAGAGAGAGAAGCAGGAATGTGTACCCAATGGGATCACGTGATAACAAGATCACAGACACCATCCAGCCCATCAAGTTTGCATCCATTTTAGTATAACCGTATTTCAACTTTATTCATAATATAGAATTATAAAATATAAATATAGAATTATATGCATAATTTAGAATCCTAGTTTATCTTTATTAATTTTTTATTTAATCACATTTAATACTCTGTAGTTGTGCCCACTATCTTTGGTATTTAGTGTATAAAATACATTTTTTTTAAATGTACCTCTTTAAAGGTGGCGTCTACTGGCTTAATGTTAGTGAAATCGTCAGGCCTGACGAAGGCCCGATTCCCGGGCCGAAACGCGTTGCACATTGAATAAAATACGCTTTTAAAAGGAATCATTCCTGGAGTGGTCCATCCACGAGTGCCAGCGCCTATTTCTTCCATATACACACTTGGGCTCCCACGTTGCAGGTTTCCTCTGTCTGTCTATTCTCCAGTGTTCCTCCGAGTTCCCCTGTCTCTGTGGCGTTCCCATGTTCCTGTGGCGGTCCTGTGTTCCTGTTGCGGTCCTGTGTTCCTTGGCAGCCCTGTATCCTGGTGGTCATCCTGAGGTCCTGAAATCCTGAGCTCCTGCCTACTCTGAGGTCCTGCCTACCCGAGGTCCTGCCATCCCGAGGTCCTGCCTTCCCTGTGTCTGGTTTCCTGCTTCCCCACCTTGGCTGCCACCGGGGCCTAGTCGCACCCGTGACTTTTCCCACAGAGACTTTCTGACGGTTCGCCCATCCGAGCCGCGACAGTATCATAGCAATAGACAGGAACATATGATAAAAAAAACTGTATCTCAGCCAATATCAGAATAGTGTGCCTACTAAGGGCATAGTACATAAGAAGTATGGAACAATATTAAGACAGGCTAAATGGAAACAAAAAGATATAGCACAAAAAATGCATAAATCAAATCCAAATTTAGGCCATAGTTACCATACCAATGTTCAGGCGTACACTGTGAGACCCCAGTGTATGGTCTCACAGGGTACGCCCAAACATTGGTACGGTAACTATGGCCTAGATTTGGATTTGATCTATGCATTTTTTGTGACTAGTACCAATCTGAATGTTACACTAGGAAGCTGGGCAGTGATAGTTGTAAAAGAAAAAAAATATATAGTTAAATAGCAAACTTAGTGACTAAAAGTTATCCTTATCATGTTAGGATGACTAGGGGACTAGGATTTGAAGACTTTCTGTCATGTGCAAACCCTTTATTTGCTGCAGGCTCCCTACACACAGCCACCTACTGACCTATAGTGGTATTTTTGTCTCATGTCTTTGCATTTGCATATTTTATTATTCATTATTTTTTTTGTTAAATGTCACTCGGTGGTAGGAAGACACTCTTATTGGCTGGCAGCCCAGAACATTCCAAAATGTTCTTCTCCAGTTCTGGGGTTGAAGAAGAGAGGAGTTGGAGTGAAGTGCCTGAGCAGAGTCCCAGCCTGCAGACTATTGTTGCAGAGCTGAAGCAGAGTGTTTCAGCCAAAGAATTAAGGAAATTGTCTGAGCCTTACAGCCACCAGCTTGTGGAAGTCTTACAGGCCAGAACCATAGCCGAATTTGAATGGCAATATTACTCAAACCTAGCCTGCTGCCAGTGAAGGATCCTACTCTACTGTTACCACTGTTTGTTTTGACTATAAACAAACTGTAAGTTTGACCGCTGCACCGTTACCACCCGGTAGTGCCCTAGGGGGAGCCTTACCACTGTGCATCCCTCCTTCTTGCTTTGTCCCTGTGTGTAGGAAAGTCATCTACCAAAAGGAAGCTACCAGCTAGGCCTAGCTCTTATGCCACTTGTCCACTGGACCATTATTGCATATTCCCTCATAAGCCCTAGCAGGTACATTGCACACACCCTTATAATGCATCTGACAGCTCCACATATGCCACCAATGCACCACTGAAACACTGACAACAAACACTGAAGAGAATACTCACCATACTGCCTGCTTTCCCCCACAAAGTTCTCTCCATTTTTCCCTCTTTCTCACATAGACAATTCTCCATGCTGCTTTCTTTCTCATAGACTGTTCCCCATGCTACCATCTGTCACACAAGTTGTACCCCATAGCTCTCCCTCAGACAACTTTCCAAGGTTCCCAGTTCCTATACTACTCCACATCACTCCTCTCTCGCAAAAAAACTTACACAGACTGCCCCTCATTCTGTTCTATGTGTAATGTTGGTCTCGTATGTGAGACAGCTTATGGACCTCCTAAGGCTGCTTAGCACTGGGTCAACTACAGCATTCCCCACCAGGGCCTAGCCTTTCTTCAGTGGTTGTAGACAGCTGGGGCCCAGAATACCATGTCTGGCGAGTGGCTGGCTTATGTGGCCTTGGGCACGCTATGGCAATAGCTTCAGGCTGGGGTGGTAAAGATGGAGCTGAGTCCAAATGGTGGACCTCTGCTATGGGGCTTAGTCTCCTGACTTTCCCAGGGTGTCAGGCAGCTCTGCTTCCTTGTAGTATGTCTGGATGGCAGCTCTGCAGGAGCTGCACACTGGACCTGCTTCTCACTCTGCTCCTGGAATGTACTAGAACTTCAGACCATGAGGTCTGACTATGCACTCACTGACTCTGACTGAGTCTGACTATGTGCTTTGCCCACCAGGGTTTTTATACTCCCCTGGTCAGGTGACAGCACTCTCCAATCAGCTCCCAGCTTGCTTTACAATAGTACAAAGGATATCATTGTTTAATAACATTTCACATATTAACTCTTGCCCTACCAGGAACTGGCTCCGAGCTGCAATTACAAAGTTTCCCATGTTACAGACCTCCTAATGAGGTGATCAATCTCACTAGGTAGCTACTGGCATAGAGAAGGGCAGTTTGGCCACCCATCCCATACATCGGCAGGGGTGTTGCACATTCCCCTCAAGTTACACCCCTGATTTTTCTATACCCCTCTACTGTTCTGAACAGTAGTGTATGGGTGTTTTATTTTTCCTTTTTCTATTTTCTCTTAGTGGGCAGGTTGGCAAATGTACAGCATAAATACCCTATCTTAAAAAAATGAAATAACAAATGTCCTATAATAATAGTTTCTCTTCCAAATCAATCCCTGCACCAGCATAAATTGTTAATCCTAAACCTGCTACAGGTAACATGTTTCAGGAAAGACACGATGAGAGTTGAAATTAATTCTATGACTGTACATCTTGATGTTAATCTGACACCGACAGCAGTGTGATAGGAGGTTAATTTAATATGAATCTAAAAAACACAAGACGATTAAGTGGATATAAAAGTAATTACATCAAGAGTTAGTCGTCAGCGGACAGACGGGATTTTGATCCCTGGCTTATCTGGTATATTCACTGTTATAGGAGCAGACTGATATAAAAGGAGAGAGCAGAATTCAGTATTCAGTAACTGCAAGAGAAGCTCAGTCTGAAAGCTAGAGAAAATCTGACTACACGCTTATTCCTTCCTCATAGGATTCAGGTACAAGAGAACTTTTTTGCTCTTCTGAACATTATTTAGTAAAGAGTTAATAATCATTGTAAATAATTTTTATTTTTACTATATGTGGGTTCCACACTTTAACAGATATATGCATCAGCCAGGTGGACTGGCATGGACCCAATGGTACTGCCGGGAGACTGTATTGTCCTCTTAGCACAATGAAACAACTTAAATCCCATGGTGTCTATTTTACCAATAGATAATAGACTATAGATATGATTGACTGATTTGAATATATCAAGAAAGGTAAAAAAATAATGCTACTTGAATTCCTAGATCTTAATAAGTATATTTATATGTGCAGCTTTCTTTTTTGCAATTGTAACGGTAATGTTGTAAACTACAGCAATATTATCCTTGCTTTTTTTCAATAATCATGCAACATGCAAGAGAACCATTTAACCTTTTCTACCAACCATAACTCATAGCTTGGATCTTTTTTTAAAAACTACTTTTTACTCCCACCATTCCAGAGCAATCATTTGTACTTCGCCCCCAATATGCTATTTACGCTCTATTCTGTCAGGTGGGTGGTACCAGCTTGTCTCCTTTAGCCCAGGGTTGCCCATCTTTCAGGAAGTAGTGAAAGTCATTTTAAAGCAGTATTTCTGTCTGAGCCATTCATGGTTTCGATGAGAATACCCATCGCAGCATCAACAATACCACAACCATAACGTCTTTAGAGGTAATGCAGCATAATAACCATATATGTTAATTTTTGTAACTTCTAACAGCTTTGTAGCTTATTTGCTAAACTGTTTAAATAAGTCCCTGTCACTTCTATGGGTGTTACAGACATATACAGGAGGCCTCTTGGCTATATCCCTAGCCACCTCAGGAGCTATGTGACCATTGTGTATGTAGGTCCTAATGTGAATGGAGGATATAGAATTGAAGAAACTAGTGAAAATTGTAAATTCAGGTTACAGTCACTCATCTGTTTGTGAAACCAAGAAGAGAGAAGTTTAAATTGTCTTCCATATACTTTTTCTTTTGAATCAGAACTATATTTTAGCAAATACTCTTTTGAGAGTTGCTTGTGAAAATTCTGTCAACTTCTTTATGTGTTGGTTGTGTACTGGGTAAGAAGTTAAAGAAACACCTGCCTACAATGATCAAAGATTTCAAGATTCTGATCTGTTTAATTTTTTGTGTATTCAGGTTTTTAGCAGTAGGTGGCAGTCAATCCCTTATTGAGTGTTCAGGAAAGTCTCTACACCAGCGTTCATTTTTAACATTACAGTCACTGACATGAATCTCTAGTTTGAAGGGGATCTATCACCACATGTTGGTGTCTCTCTCTTAAGGATGCCTGCAGCCAGGAATGCTTATTTCCACTGTATATATTTTCAATGGAATAATGTGTTATTCTGGAGAAACAGTCTATTATTTGCAGTGCACTGCAAGCACCATGAATATGGAAGCTATTATTTTCATGATCATCTAGTTTTTTTCTGTCCTCCTATCTGGGAAAGCTTTGTCAGAAAACCTTTGTTATCTGGGACAAATTGTACTAGCAGAAGTATTTAATATTCCGTGCTGGGCATAGCTAGAAATTATTGGACCCCAAAGCAAACTTTTGGCTCCTTTCTGTAGCCCTCTAGAAAAAAATTATGCAGCATTATCTTAATCCCCATAATTTATGTTGTCATTTCTGTAGCCCCCAAATTATGGTCCCCTTTCTGTAACTTTCCTCCCCAACTTGTGTCCATATTTATGTAGTGTCCCCAACATATGTGCCCTTAAGGTAGTCCTCCAACCTTATGTCACCATTAAGGTAGCTCATCTTTCTAGTATGCCTTTGCTCCCCTTATCACTAATTTTTGCCTTATTTAATAAAATGAAAAGCATGTACTTTTCTCTCTTCATTCCCTTATAACCACACCACTTCTCTGAAGCCGGAATGCTCGATGTTGCCATCACATCGCACAAAAGCTTTATGCATGATAAGTTGGCCCTGACCGTGACTCCATGCAATGTACAGGGAAACTGGAAAGTCATTTCAAATACATTACAATTTACAAAAAAATACATTAATATTTTCTTGTGGCCTTTGTTTTTATGGTTTTCAACATGTGGCCAAAGTGGGATCCCCTTTATTCTTAACCCCTTCGTGACTGAGGGTCATTGATACCTGAATGTCCAGGTAAATTTTTCCAGTTATGTTATGCACTTCTTTAAATTATTATACCTTTGGAAAAGCTTTACATATCATAAACTTTTAGTTTGTGTTTTCTAGTGAGATGTGAGACTTTAACTTGATAGGATAGTTTTATTAATTACCTATCTTTCTTTATAAAAAGAAGCTTTTTTATAATAAATTTTTTTTAATACGTAAAACTGAATAAACTTTTACCAAAATATGTTATAATTATGTACAGCATTGTTCCATCACCTTACCCAAGTTCAGCTGCAGATGCAGAGGGTGCATATACTTTTCCATACTATAGGCTAAGTCTTTCCTGCAGCTTCTTCTACATTCTGTATGAACAGTAATAAAGGACAACTGCCTTTAGACACAAAAAAGTATTGTTCCCCCTGAAGTCTGAAATTGAAGTAAAGCAAATATCTGCCTGTGATAGAAACATCTAAAATTTATAAATCTTTATTTATTATTACTATAAAAAATGGCCCATAGCCAAGAATCCTTGCATTTGTAACATGCATACACAGGCTGGGTACCTCAATTAGGGGCAAGACATCCAAAAGTGTGTTATACGAGGGAATTAGAGGGTATATGATTGAATGTCCCCTCTATCTGGATCACCCTCGTGTTGAAACACGGCAATATGATGTCACCCAGTCTAGTGGTGGGGGTATATTTCCCCTAGAGGACCCCTAGCGTGCTTGGGTGAATAGGTCCAGGTAGGGTGGATCTCCCCACGATGTAAACCTATAGCTTAAACCCAATGCTCAGTCATAACAATAATGCAGCAGCAAAAGATAGAGACAGCTGCACGATTAGTTGGAAACACCTATGCATCTAACGCGTTTCCCTGCACTGATTTCATGTGGCAGTTCATCAGAGGTGTGCAGAGTATTAGACGAAATATAGCACGTGCAGACGAGCAATGGCATGTATCTCACGTCTTATCACCCCAAAGCTATTCTGGGTCTAGTTATCGTGCTATATGTTGTCAGGTCTATGATCTCACTGTGTCCTGGCAACCAGTCATGCCAGTTAACCTCAGAGTCATCTAGTTCACTCTCTATCTGGCTATATTTGATTGCTTACAGACTGATGACTACCTGACAGAAACGCCGGCACTGTTGCGCCGCGCGTCGCACTCGTGCCAGCGCTAGGCTATTAATGGCCTAAGCTCCGTCTCGCCGGTAGGTATCGGCCAATGAGATTGTGCTAATCACTATTGAAGCCCCGCCTGTTTATGACGGACCCAGGACGCCCCCAAGAGAGGTGCGGCCCGATCCGCCATCAGCTGGACCGTGGTGGAGTCAAAACAATCCCTCACAGTTACGGCCACTCCCCCCTCAATCGCAGAGGCGAAAATGAATAAACTTGTTCATCAGGATGTTATATTCGCAGGATATGCCTGGTAAGTATCTAGGAGATAACATCATGCGATCTAGGCTTATAGCGGACATAGGATGGCTCCGCCAGAGAGGCATCCATCATTCATCGAGTCGTCACTTAGAATACGGAAGTCTTGAATATGGAAGCCAAGTTCAGGAAAGTATTAGTTATTTACAGGAACCATGATAGCTAGTTCAAGCTACATAAACATATTGTGGAGATCAATACACAGTTATATAGCCATAGTAAAGGTAAAATCCAGAACGGGAATAGTACCCTGCATATAGAGGTTCGCATGAGTGAAGACCGAAGTAAAAATTCGGGCCCTTAAACCAGCAGGTATGGAATGTTGGAGGAGACATTGAACATCAGACCATTGTCAGAGGATCTATATATCTATTGATGGTCAATAACATGATACACTAGTTGTTCATAAGCCCATCAGGCTGTGCCGTTTTAGCATAAAGATCCATCTGGCTTCATGCTGTAATAGTTTTTGTCTGACGTCCCCCTCTTGGAGAGGGTCTCCCACTCTATGGTTGGAATTGAAGTGCTTTATGATCACCCCCATGATGCTGCCATATATGGGCGTGCTACAATGTGTCCTCACCATTTTTGCAGTCATTACATGGTCCCTGATCCTTCTCCTAAATCTCGCGTTCTGTCCTAAATACTGCATTCCACAGGTGCAGGTTATAAGGTAAATAACCCCAGTGGTCTACAGTTTGCAAAATCCCTTATCCAGAATGTTTTCCCGTAGATGAGCTAGGGAAAGATTTCCCCAAGCAGATGTATGCACGCTTTGCACCCACTGCCCATAAAGGTGCCCTTTGGTTTCTCAGGTACCATGTCCCCCTTCCCGATTGCGGTCCAAGTGACTGGAATCAATGTGTCCTGATGTTGCGCCCCCGTCTGTACGTGATTGAGGGGCAATCATCAATCGTATCACGGATATCTTTGTCCATCTTAGGATGCCCCAATTATCCGATAAAATTTTCGTACCATGTGATGACAGCCGTCAACATGCCAATTACACGTACTTCTGATTATCGGTCTCACGTTGTCTTGGGTTCAGGAGATCATTCCTCGCTTTGTTAAAGCATGCTGATGTGCATCCCTCAGAATCGTGAGGGATAACCCTTGCGGTAAACCTCCTTTGGAGGTCTTTAGGTGCTACCAAGTATCACCCATTCCGAGCAATTCCTCCGCATCCTTAAATACTGGCCTTTTGGTATTCCCCTCTTAAGGGGGTTGGATGCCAGCTCTGCCAGCGCACACAAGCTGTTCGTTGCAGTGGGTTTCCTAAAGACCTTGTTTTTAAGATCTCCCGCCGAGTTGATGGATATTGTGACATCAGAAAGTAATCTCAATGGGGCTATCTCAAGGTAAAGAATAGACCAGTTCTTGAATGAGTCTCTGAACGAATTTGACAAAAAGAACTCTGTGGTGTCATTCAGAATATGAGGATATCATCAATGAACCTCCAGCCAGTGCAATATGGCCGAGGTCCAATCCTCCAAATCCTCCTGGAAGAACACATCCCTCTCCCACCAGCCAGGTAAAGGTTTGCATATGTGGGAGCACAAGGGCTCCCCATTGCAACCCCCCTGAGATGGTGGAAGAATTACCTTCAAAAGAGGAAATAGTTCTCCTGAGGACAAGTCTAGTAGTTCAAGACTAGAGCATTGTGTGCCATGTGGTGTACCCTTTGTTTTTAGGAATTCACCCACGGCCTCACAGCCCCTCGAGTGCGGTATGGAACTGTAGAGAGCCTCCACGTCCAGACTCGCAAGCAGAGGTGCCCGTTGGAAGCGCTAGTCCATATCCTCCTCAGTACGTCCATGGTATCCCTCACGTACGAGGGGAGTGCAGTGACAAATGGGCGCAACAGGGTGTCCAGTAGGATACTAACATTTTGTGTAAGAGAGTACCCCCGATACAATCGGTTCCCTTTGAGGGGAGAGAGCCCTTATGGACTTTAGGGAGGGCATAGAACGTGGCCGTGCTGGGATAGTAGGAAGCATAAACTTCAATTCGTTTTTTAGAGAGAGCTTGTCCCTCAGGGCATCATGAGAATCCCCGAAAGTTCCCGACGGAAGGCGTCCAGGGACTGCGGATAGCGTATTAATAACAGTGGCTCATCTCTCAGGATCCCCGACACATCTAACATATTTCTCCCTTCCCAGCCACAACCACGTCCCACCTTTATCAGATGGTTTAATAACGATTGTAGAGTCACTACCCAGGTCTTTTAAAGTCGCTGCTCGCCAATAGTCAAATTCGGTCGTTGTCCATCCCGTGTTTGCATGTCCATTAATTGGTCAGTCACTAATTTAAGAAAGACATCAATGGGGGAATTATCCCCAGGGGCGCCAACCTTCTTGATTTCGTTTAAGATCTGTGAAAGGGCTTCACCAGGCGGCCTTTCACCCCTTCCGACCAAAGCTTGAAGGTTATGAAAATCCGCTATATCCTCTTCAGACAGGCCCGCTCCATACATTGTCGTCTATTGTGGATTTTAAAAAACTTCTTCCACTTTCAGACGTCTACGAACAAATCACATCCTTCACCCATCAAAAAATATGCATTGTGGGACCGGGACGAAAGAGTCCTTTTGATAGGACATTGATCTCGTCCAACGAGAGGGATCTTTCAGAAAGGTTGAGGATTGCATGTTGTCTGAGGAGGGGTGGTCACCATGGGTCAAGATTTCTGGGGTCCTTCCTTCCTCTCAACAGGTACTCTGTAATCGTGGGCTCTTGCCCTAAAAAACCTTCCCTATTCGGAATCCTGATTGTGCTCCTCTTCCTCCCCTTGGCCTCTGTTCCCTCTGTTGTTTTCCCTCCTCTGGCTCTCCCCTTGCTGTGTTAGGACTTTTTGAGTCTCTTTGATGACCCTCTACCACTCGAGGTTGTGACCCCTCCGAGTCTGAGATCCCAGTCAGAGTGATGATGGTTCTGTATCCCTGCTGCTTGCGTTTACCAATAAAGTCCAAAATCTTGCCCTCTTAAAATCGAGGTATCTCTGCGAACTGAAATGTTTCGTTCTTTAATATGAGAGATAATCTCTCAATATTCTGCTGCAGGATATCTCTTTTTTACTGAATCAGGATGATTAGAGAACGTTTTTTATATTCTCAATTCCCTCATCCAATGTTTAGTGTTTTCAACTAGCATGTTTTCTCTTCTCCAGTAATGAGTATTAGTCGCAAGAGGATGTCGATGGATTCTTTCTCCCACTGTGACATAAGAGTGGGTGTGTCGGTGATCCTAGCTGCCGGTAGTAAGGTATCCTTAAGCCCCGAGGTACGATTTATTCGGTTGATAGTCTCTAGAGTCTTGACCCTCCCAGAATGAGCGGATTTGGTTCTGTAGTCCCGTTAATTTTCTGATGACGCGATATACTAAAGTGTTGACTCTGAGACGATAGAATCCCCCTCTGAGAACACCTCCCGTACGTCTTCAAGCCACCCATCAGTATTAATTTACCAGCCAAAATCCGCCATCCCTGAAGGGCATGCACTTGGTCATGACCGTTAAGGCCCCTGCCCTTTGCCCCAAGTCTGTTCCCCCGGCTCGAAATTGAAGCAAGCAAATCTGCCTGTGTAGGACCTCTAACATTTAAATCTTTATTATATACGATAAAAAATGGCCCATAGCCGAATCCTTGCATTTGTAACATGCATCAACAGGCTGGGTACCTCAATTAGGGGCAAAAGTGGGGATCAAAGAGTGGAATTATGAGGGAGTAGTATTGATTGAATGTCCCCTCTATCCGGATCACCCTCGTGTTGAAACGCATATGATGTCACCCAGTTCTAGTGAGTGTGGGTTATTCCCCTAGAGGATCCCACTAGCGTGTTGGGTGATAGGTCACAGGTAGGGTGGATCTCCCACGATGTAAACCTATAGTTAAACCCAATGCTCAGTCAAACAATAAGCAGCAGCAAAGATAGAGACCGCTGCACGATTAGTGGAAAACACCTATGCACCTAACCGTTTCCTGCCACTGATTTATGTGGCAGTTTTCATCAGAGGTGTGCAGGTATTAGACGAAAAAATAGCACGTGCAGAACGAGCAAATGCGTGTATCTCACGTCTTATTCACCACCAAAGCTCTTCTGGGTCTAGTTATCGTGCTATAAGTTTGTCAGGGTCAAGATTCTCACTGTGTCCTGCAAACCCTTCATGCCAGTTCAACTCAGAGTATCTAGTTCACTATCCTATCTGGCTAATAGTTTGATTCGTTAAGACTGACTGACTACCTGACAGAAACGCCGGCACTAGTTGGCGCGCGTCGCACGTGACGCGCGGCTATAAATGGCCTAAGACAACATGCAAAATCCTCAACCTTTCTGAAGATCCCTCTCGTTGGACGAGATCATGTCCATCAAAGGACTATCTTTACGTCCCGGTCCACAATGCGATATTTTTGGTGGGTGAAGGATGTGAATTTGTTTTGTAGACGTCTGAAGTGGAAGTAGTTTTAAAAATCCACAATTGACGACAATGTATGGAGCTGGGCCTGTCTGAAGAGGATATAGCGGATTTCATAACCTTTCAAGCTTTGGCGGAAAAGAGGGTGAAAGGCCGCCTGGTGAGGCCCTTTCACAGATCTTAAACCGAAATCAAGAAGGTGTTGGCGCCTTGGGGATAATTCCCCCATTGATGTCCTTCTTAAATTAGTGAAGACAATTTAATGGACATGCAAACACGGGATGGACAACGAACGAATTTGATATTGGCCGAGCAGCGAGCTTAAAGACCTGGTAGTGACTGTCTACAATCGTTATTAAACCATCGGATAAAGGTGGGAACGTGGTCGTGCTGGGAAGGAGGAAAATATTGAAGATGTGTCTGGGGATCCTGAGAGATAGGCCACTGTTATAAAAGCTTCCGGCAGTTCCCTGGGACGCCTTCCGTCAGGGAAACTTTCGGGGATTCATACATGATGCCCTGAGGGACAAGCTTCATCTCTAACAAAACGGAATTGAAGAGTTTATGCTCCAGACTATCCAGCCCACGGCCACGTCCTATGCCCTCCCTAAGTCCAAAGGGGCTCTCTCCCTCAAAGGGAGCACCGATTGTATCGGGGGTTAGGACTCTCTTACACAAAATGATGTTCTGTATATATACTGGCACCTGTCTCGCACATTGTACATGACTCCCCTGTACCGTGAGGGATACCATTGAGACGTACGGAGGGGATTGATGGACTAGCGTCTCCAACGGGACCCCTGACTTGCAGAGTTCGGACCGTGGAGGCTATCACAGTTCCATACCGACAATCGAAGGGGTCTGTGAGGCCGTGGGTGGAATCCTAAAACAAGAGGGGTAAACCAAATGGCCAATGCTTAGTCTTGACTATAGGACTGTTGTTCTCAGAGGAGATAATTTCCTCTTTGAAGGTAAATTCTTTCCACACAGCATCAGGGGCGGTTTGCAAGGGGAGACCTTGGCTCCCACTAATGCAAACCCTACATCGGGCTGGTGGGAGAGGAGGGGAGGTGTCTTCAAAGGAGGATTGGAGGATGGACATCGGCCATCTTGCTATGGCTGAGGTTATGATGATATCCTCATATTTGCGAATGACACCAGGGAGCTTTTGTAAATTCGTTTAAGGACTCAATTCAAATGAACTGGGTCTATCTTTACCCTTTGCGAGTAGCCCCATTTTCTTTTTTGTGCGTATTACATTGTCCTGTGGATGTCACACATATCCATCAACTCGGCGGGAGATTTAAAAAACGAGGTCTTATGGAAACCCACGCCACGAAAGCTTGTTGACGCTGGCAGAGGCGGCATCCAACACCCTAGGAGGGGATCCAAAAGGCAGTATTTAAGGAGGATGGGGAGGAAGTTACCGGGAATGGGTGATTATTGTAGCAGTAAAGACCTATCAAAGGAGGGTTACGCCAAGAGGGTATACCCTCACGGATTTGGGATGCAATCGACATGCTTTAAACAAAGCAGAGGAATGATCTCCTTGAACCCAAGACAAGTGAGATCCATAATCAGAAAGTAGTGTAATTGGAGTTGAGGCTGTCAGTCCACAGTGGTACGAAAAATTTCTCGGGAAATTGGTGCCTCCTTAAGATGGACAAAGATACTCCGTGCACGATTGATGATTGCCCCCAATACTTAAAGACGGGGGCGCAACATCAAGGACACATTGATCACAGGCATCTTGAACCGCAAATACGGGAAGGGGGACATGGATTACCTGAGAAAGGGCCGTTTGGTTGGGGTGTACAGGGTATGGGCAGTGGGTGTGCCAAAGCGTGCAAAACATCTGCTTGGGGAATATGTCCTAAGATCATCTACTGGGAAAACATTCTGGATAAGGGATTTTGCAAAACTGTAGGACCACTGGGGTTATTACCTTGCATATAACCTGCCTGAATGTGCGAGTAGTATGTGGGACGACAAGCCGCGAATTTAGGAGAACGGATCCGGGACCATGTAAATGACTGCAAAAATGGTGAGGGACACATCTGTAGCACGCCATAATGGACAGCATCATGGGCGGGATCTCTAAACACTTCAATTCCAAGCCATAGAGGGTGGGTGAGACCCTCATCCAAGAGGGGGAGACTTCAGAACAAAAAAATATTACAGCTGAGGCCAGAGGTCTTTATGCTAAAAACTAGTATGACAGTTTTTATAGCCATACAATAGATATATAGAATCCTCTGACCATTTGGTTTGATGTGAGACAATGTTCTCCTCCACTACATTCAACCTGCGGTTAAGGGCCCGATTTTTACTCGGGTTTACTCTTGCGACACGCTTATGAGGGTATATTCCGTTCTGGATTACCTGTATATGGTATATGAACAGTTATTTGATCTCCACAATAGGGTTATGTAGCTTTGAACAGCTATCAGAGTTCCTGTAATAACATAATTACTTTCCCTGAACTTGGCTTGCCCATAGTCAGACTTCGCGATTTTCTAAGTGACAGACTCGATGAATGATGGATTGGCCTCTCTGGCGGAGCCATCTATGTCACGCTATAAGCCTAGATCGGCCATGATTGTTATCTCCTAGATACTTACCAGGCTATCTGCGATATACGATCCTGATGAACTAAGTTATTCATTTTCGCCTTCTGCGATATTGAGGTGGGAGTGGCCGTAACTTGTGAGGGATGTGTTTTGACTCCACCCGGTCACAGCTGAT
Source organism: Engystomops pustulosus (assembly GCA_019512145.1). Taxonomy (NCBI): domain Eukaryota; kingdom Metazoa; phylum Chordata; class Amphibia; order Anura; family Leptodactylidae; genus Engystomops; species Engystomops pustulosus. The sequence goes on along the minus strand of CM033643.1, from coordinate 103,558,314 downwards.
TGGCGGATCGGGCCGCCACCTCTCTTGGGGCTTCCGGTCCAGTTATAACAAGCGGCGGCTTCAACTAGTGGATGTAGCCAATCTCATTGGCCGATAACTACCGAGAGAGCGGAGAGACTTAGGCCCTATTACTAGCCGGCCGTCCAGTGCCGACGTCGCTGCCAAACTAGTGCCGGCTTTCTGTCAGGTAGTCAGTCAGTGCTGTAGCACATCAAATATTAGGCCAGATAGAGAGTGAAACTAGATGACTTGAGGTTGACAAAGGCATGAATGGGTTGCAGGAACAGCTGAGAATATTGGCCCCTGAACAACATATAGCACGATAAACTAGACCCAGAACGAGTTTGTGTGGAAAGACGTGAGTGACAGGCCATTGCTCGTTCTGAGTGCTAATTTTGTGCGTACTCTGCACACCTCTGATTGAAACTGCCACATGAAATCCAGTGGCAGGAAACGCTGTAGGTGCCTAGGTGTTTCCAACTAGAATGTGCAGATGTCTTATCTGCTGACTGCATTATGTTAGACTGAGCATGGGGTTTTTTACAGCTATAGGTTTTACTCAGTGGGTGAGATCAACACTACCGTACAGTGACTATCACCAAGCACGCTAGGGGTCTCTAGGGAATATAACCCACAACAGACTGGAGCGGGGTGAATTCATGTGCGTGTTTCAAAACGAGGGTGATCCGAGATAGAGGGGACATTCAATCATATACCTCTAATGCCCTCGATATAACACACCTTTGTGTCTTGCCCACGAATTGAGTTACCAGCCTGTTGATGCATGGTACAAAGAACGGAGGTCATGGATATGGGCATTTTTGAGTAGTAATAATCAAAAAAGATGTATAGAATTTAGTGTTTCCTATCAACAGGCCAGAATTTTGCTATACTTCCATTTATTTAACATTCGCGCTTCACAGACTCGACAGGGTTGAGGGGGCAATTATTTCCAGAACTCAGCACCTATAATCAAAATCTGGTTTCTGATTAAACAGGAGAATCTCGCAGATTGGATGGTAGATGCAGTTGATCTTAACAGAACAGAGATGATCCACTGTTTAATTCAGACAGATAGAAAGCTCTATATACATCACCAAATTTTTTACTGGCAAACTTTAAAATGTGGTCTCTTAGACTATTCAAAGGCGAGATTTACATTTTATATGACCTAGATTGTGTTTCTAACATGCAGCGGTAGGAGATATGGCCGTTGACTGAAGTCATGAGTACCATCACAGTGTGCCACTTGACTCTAGTTTTATACCTTTCCAAACAATTGGACTTTACAAACCCGAGCCCTTATCTCCTTATTTTTCTCATTGGCGGGACCAACTAAGTACCGTGTCACTTTTTTGTGACACGAGATGCGGTTTCATGATCCTGAAAATTTTTTAACCCCTTTGTCCTAGGGTTTTGTCTTTTGCCCTAGGGGTTCTGCTTGCTCATACATCATCTTGCAATCCAAACTGTATTGCAGAAAGTAAATTGTATTTGGGCATTTGTATTAGTACACCCATAACCGCGATTGCCAGCTGGTTCTTTCCACTTGATTTGCAATTCACGCCACATACAGTAGGGTACAATCTGCACTCTCTTGCATATCATTAAAGTCCATTCATATTCCTTAAACGACAATTAGACTTGGAGGAAAACTAGGAAATCTACATCCAGACTGCAAGCACCTGCATGAACACACTTAATTTTCCTTGCCCATTGAAAGTAATTCGCCTATTACTAGGTGATTGTACTAGTTTTCTGGCCGTTTCTTTCAGTGCAAAACTGCTTTGTACAGAGTCTTTAGTTGCAGTATTGGTGTCCACCCACTGCCATGCGGCTGCACCACTCTTTCCATTGGCGAAACACAAATTTCTGCACTGAAATGTGCGTTCTGGTGCTCACGTCGGACCCATTGCTCCACATTTTGAAGCACCATTTCGCACTAGACAAGAGGTGTCACACACCCCATGTAAGGTGCACCAAAGAAATGGTGCACTTTGTCGGAGCGTGCAGAGGGTACCAGAATGGCTGAATTTGGCACACCATGCCCTTACACCAGGCCAACCACGGCCCTTTGGTAGTGACGTAGCGACCTGGTCTTGCGAGGGGAGCTCATGGCAGAGATGACCAGGGTGGGGCAGCCATCTTAGGGTGTGGGCCGCGGCTCTGGCAGCAAGACAGGCCTAATTGGACTGATTGTTCCCGTGTATCCATGTTGAGCGCATTCCTTCCGGGAGCTCCCCAGCATGCCCGGCGACACGCTCCCCCGCCTTGTGGACGTGTGGCCGGATTCCGAGCTTTTGAAGGAGAGGCCTGGCTTCAGACCCCTGCTGCGGGATGCAAGGCAGCGTTCCGTTGAGCCCCGTGTTGCCCATCTGGGTCACTGAGCGAGGTCCACTGAAGGCCCTGTTGAGAACACCGCGGGTCACACGTTGCCCCAGGAGCCATGACTTTTGGCCCCCCCTTTCTAGTGCCTGTATCACCGGCCTGTAGTCCCCGTTTGATGGGCGTTGTCAGTCCCCCGGCCTCCTCGCTCCAGCCGCGATTTATTTGTGTCCACCACGTATTCTCTTGTCTGGGGCCGGGCATCGTACTGACTTTGATCAACTTTGTCAGCTTTTTGTTATTCTTGTGTCGACCCCGGCCCAGGCCCCAGGCCGCCCCGCACGCCCTTCCAGCCTGCCATAAATCGGTTTTCTCCCCCTCACTCATGCTCTTTTTTCTGTCCCCGCACGCTCTCCAGTCCTCCCGCTTCCCTTGTGAGCACCCCTCCGCTTAGTCGACCGGGCCGACTCTCTACACCCTGCTGATGCTGGGTAGCTCTCAGTCTGTACAGTGCGCTCCTCCCGGATTCGCCCTCATCGCACACACCCCCTCAAATCTTTCAATCTCGATTGGTGCCACCCTACACCCTCCCGCATTGTTCTTGGCTTACGGTATTCCAAGGCACACGCGGCTGGGGCTAGGGAGCGTCGCTCGCGTCACCATTGTGCTTCAGTCAGTTCCCGGGCCCCGTCCACGCGGGTGTCCGGAGGTTCCTCGCCCTGGATATTTTCTCCATGGTCACACCCCAATGGTCCCGCTTCTTTGTCTCTGCGACCTTTGGCTGTTCCAACTTTTGTGTTGGCTGTCGTTCGCCTTGCCGGGCCCCCCTTTCCCTGTTCTAGCTGTTATTGTAGCCTCCGGTTTTTACCGAAAAACCAGTCCCGTCCATTACCCCTCTCCCCCCTTTTGGTTCCGTTTGTCCAGCGTGTCTGTCCGTCGGGGTGTTTCTTCAGTAGGGGCCCGCCCTGTCGGCCATTGTCCCTCCGCGGTCTTCTGCGCCGTGGTCGTCCTATAGAATCTGTCCATACCTATGCAAAACTTCTATCCCACTTTGGAATAAGGCTTTTATTCCCTTATCTCCCTGTCTATTCGATTCGTCATATCGAGCATTTTTTCTTCCCTGGTCCCGTACCCTCAGTAAGGGACATCACCTACCACCGATAAAGTGCTATTCCCGCCCGGCGAGGCACGGGACCCTGCCCTAGTGCGGGCCTCCCCCTGTTTATCTGGCCGGGTGCCATAGAACCCCTCGGGCCATACTCACACTTAATCTAAAGACAATCGACGCCAGACATCTAGGTCATCCTTGTTTCTTAGATCATTTATCAGATCCATTCCATCAATCATCAGCATCACCCCAACCTTCCTGGTAGGTTGAATAGATTGTGAGCCCCATGGGGACAGGGACTAAATTGGCAAGCTCTGTGCAGGGCTGCCTTATCTGTGTGCGCTACATAAATAAAGGAATTATTAATATTATTAATTATGAAGGTGTATACTGAGTGGTTAGTGCCAGAGATATTCTTCTTATACTTATTAATTCTTTGGTGCAATAAGAAAAAATGTGGCACTTTCTATGAATTGCCAAAATAGCAGATCAAAGGGAAAAGTATTGTACACCTATTAATAGGTCATGATATTAACATTAAAGGCTTTTTTACTTAAAATACTAAAAATTACCTTGGTGCAAAGCCTACGTGGATTAACCACAAGATGTATAACAATCAGATTGAACGATCACAGGTCAGCAATTAAACAGTTGGTAAAATAAAATGTAAGAAGAGACAAAAAAGATACAGGATGGAAAACGAAGTAAAAAAGCTAATGAGAACTTTTCAGGCAAATTAACCCCCAAAACTAAACATATTTTCATAAACCATTAGAAAGCTTTGCCCCGCTCCCTACATTGTTCTTCTACATGCTTGTAACCCCAAAAAATCCGGTCCTAAAGCTGTATGCAAATTACTTCAGATGAGTTAAATGAGCCATTTTCATATTCAGCAGTCCAGCTTATGAGTGGGATTCACAGCCACTCCCCCAGTGCTTGACTGACAGTCTGTGTAATGATGTGACACTCCTGGTGTTTGCTCCTCTACGTGCTTCCTGATGCTGGAGGCCACACCCGCTGTAGTCTGTGTGTGTATGAGAGATACAACCACTTCAGGATGCAGCCATGTGTATGGGAGATGGGAGCATGGCAGGTGCTTATCTGTGTCTCTAGCTGACATCTAAATGATGCCTATGTCTCTCACATGTGTATGGGAGAAGACAGATGTCAGACATGAGCAGGGGGAGAAGAGGAGAGGGGTAATAGGGGTGACATCACTTTATGTGCCCAGACTCATTTGCATAATAAAGTAAATATGATTTCAGAATGATAAATGTTTTTTTTTTTTTTTTATAACTTTTTTATTTTTCCAAGTTCATAATACAAAAGATATATTCTACAAACATTTCTTTAAAAACAGTAGAGTATATAAACAGGATTATTATTGTATCACCCTCCCCCACCCTTATTAGTTATACAGTCCTCATAGTACTTTTTAATAAACTTCTGAAACAAACAGACAGATAGTCCGACCAATTTGTGACTCGTACACTTCCCTTTGCCCTACTTACTAATCCATTATCAGATAAGATCATAATTAGAATTAACCGCATATCTATCATTACACCCAATTTTACCATACCGCCCTCTCCCACCCAAACCACCCATGCTGGAGATAGTCGGGAAAAACACAAAAAAAAAAAAAAAAGAAAACAAAAACGAAGTTCAATTCCTCTATTTCATTAACCCATATTCCTCTCCCTCCTCATAAATTCCATTGGTCCCAAAGTTCATTAAGACCTCTCCCCTTTCTATAGCGTTTTTCATATGCACATTCATATATCTTTATACGTTCTACTAAATGATGCCATTCCTTTACTACTGGAGCCTTAGCGTCTTTCCAATGTTGAAAAATGCTCGAGTCTCCCATTGACTTCAATGGGGCTCGTTACTCGAAACGAGCACTCGAGCATCGGGAAAAGTTCGTCTCGAATAACGAGTACCCGAGCATTTTAGTGCTCGCTCATCTCTAATGATGTCACAGCTTATCTCCTCCTCCTCCCTGTACAATGACCTCTATATAGATAACACTGACCCATCATTACATCACTACTGACAATAGATGATGTCACATCGTATCTCCTCCCCCTCCCTGTACAATGACCTCTATATAGATAACACTGACCCATCATTTTTTTTTTTTTTTTTTTAATTGACTTTTTATTTTTCCAAGTTCATGATACAAGAAAAAAAATATATATATTCTACAGACATTTCTTTAAAAACAGTAGAGTATATAATCAGGATTATTATTATATCACCCCCCTCCCTTTTATTAATTATACCGTCATCATAGTGCTTTTTAATAAACTTCTAAATCAGACAGACAAATAATCCAGTCAATTTGTACCTCATACCCTTCCCTTTCCCCTATCTACAAATCCATTATCCGATAAGATCACAAACATAATTAACCGCATATCTAGCATAACATCCATTTTATATATCAGTTTACCATACCACCCTCTCCCACCCATACCACCCATGCTGGAGATAGTCGGGAAAAAAAAAAAAAAAAAAAAAAAAAGGGAGAAAACACAAAAAGAACAAAGACGAAATTCAATTCCTCTATTTCATTAATCCTTATTCCTCTCCCTCCTCATACATTCCATAGGTCCCAAAGTTTATTAAGACCTCTCCCCCTTCTATAACGTTTTTCATATGCACATTCATATATCTTTATACGTTCTACTAGATGATGCCATTCCTTTACTGTTGGAGCCTTAGCATCTTTCCAATGTTTAATCAGAACCAGTCTTGCCAAAAATAACACTTTCAATACCAGGTCTCTTTTACATCTCGAACCTATATCGGTTGGAATTAGTCCCAAGATACCGAGAGTAACTATGCGTGGTAAAGAGCAACCTGCCTGATCCTCGACACACTCAAAGATTTCATTCCAAAAATTCCCAATCCTCGGGCACTCCCATAAAACATGGAGAACATCAGCATTGTTTGTCTTACATCTCATACAATTTGAATTATCCTTTAACCCAGTCTTAAACATAAGTTGTGGAGAAAAAAGTGTCCTATATAATATATTTAATTGTGTACATCTATGATTTAGATTTATCGTGCTCCTAATGACATTCTTATAAATCTCCCCCCATTGTGTTTCAGTAATCATTCCAATCTGATTAGACCATTTAGATTGACTAGTATGCCCCATTACCATATCAATATTATTCCGAAAAAAACGATATATCCTAGCTAAATTTTTTGGCATTACTCCTAACTCTATCAATAATGTGAACTTACTACTTCCCTCTACCTTAAATATATCTTGATTTTTTTCACTTCTATATGCATGAGCAAACTGCCAGTATCTAAATAACTCCCCTTTTCTAAGGATACCTTTATCCACCCAGTGTTGGGACGGAGGTAATTCCCCATTTCTCCCCAAGTGCTCCAAACAAGTAATATTCCTTTTTTCCCAGAATACAACTTCTTCAATTTTATAGAACTCTGGAATATTGAGATTACCCCATAAAGGTGTAAAATTAAAACCCCCTTGAATCCCTAGAAACCCCTTCACCCTTCTTTCCTATTGAGCGTTTTCAGTTGACCTGACTCCAGCAAAGCAAAAATAGATTTAAATCTCCTCCCCACCAAACCAGAAAGTGTCCCAAACAGCGTGCTATGCTTATTTTCGATTAGGAACTGGATCTGAGCGGCTAAAAAATAATGATAGAAAGACGGGAGAGAGAGACCTCCTTTGCACTTGTCCCTCATCAAATATTCTTGTTTAATACGTACTTTTTTCCTCCCCCATAATAATTTATTAATGATGGCCCGAATAAGAGCATACCATTTCTTATCGATCCAACATGGGCAATTACACAGCACATATAACAGTTGTGGTAATAGTATACTTTTTATTAGGGTAACCCTCTCTGCTCTATTCAGAGGCAGGGAGCTCCAAGTATTAACCTTGCATTTCAACTTGGTCAGTAGAGGGACCAAATTCAATGCTATGTAATCGCCCACCCTGGTACCGATCTTTAGACCTAAGTACTCCATGGTTGAGGAAACTTTCAGATCTACTTGTCCAAAATTAACCAATGAATCTTCGTCTAGGGGCATCAATATTGATTTTTGAACATTGATCTCAAAGCCGGAATACCTACCAAACTCATTGATCAATCTCAATGCAGACGGGACTGACTCTCCCGAATCTTTAAGACAGAGGAGAATATCGTCGGCGTAAAGCATAATCTTATCATCTGGGCCTCCAACCCCTGCCCCTCCAATCCCTCTACCAGCCCTAATCTTAATTGCCAGAGGTTCAATGAACATGGCAAATAGAAGAGGGGACAGGGGGCACCCCTGTCTAGTGCCCCTTGTTAATGAAAAAAAAGAAGAAAAATCCTTATTTATCTTAATACAGGCTCTAGGTTCAACATAAAAAAGTTTAACCCGATCCACAAATCTATCTCCCAGTCCGAACCTATCCAATACTTCCCAGAGGAAGTCCCACTCCACCCTGTCGAAGGCCTTCGAAGCGTCCAACGACAGGATGGTGCGGGACCCCCCCCGACCCATCTGCAAGCTCATAAAGAGCCGCCTAATATTAGTTCCAATGTGGCGCCCTCCCACAAAGCCACACTGATCTTGATGTACTAAGAATGGAACCATCATTTTCAATCTATTAGACAGCAATTTGGCCATCAATTTTGCATCTACATTCAAGAGCGAGATTGGGCGATAGGATTCTCTTTCAGCCAGATCTTTATTCTTTTTCCCGATCAGAGCAATACCTGCCTCATACCAAGACTCGGGAAGTCGTCCCACAACCTGTGCATTCTCCCATACCTCTACCAAGAGAGGGAGGAGTATAGCACCAAATCTTTCATATATCTCTAAAGGTAATCCATCTAAGCCGGGTGAGGCATTACGTCTTGTAGAGGAAATTGTCTGTTCTATCTCTTTAATCGTAATTGGGGAGGAAAGTTGATCTTTCTTGTCCGCTTGCAGTTTAGGTATATCAATACTATCTAAGTATATCTTTATATTGGCCCTAGACTCCTCTAAGTCAGAGGTGTATACACCTTGAAAAAACTGTAAAAATGCCTCCTTAATATCACTTTGACTGTATACTATTTCTCCAGCGTTATTCTTAATTGTCTGTATTCTATTTGCCTCCTGTTGTTTTTTTACTTTCTGTATAAGCCTTTTAGATGATAACCCGCTCTCGCAATGTGCTGTCTGGTCCAGAAAAAGAAGTTTTTGCATTGCTTTATTAGAAATAAATTTGTTATACCGCTCTTGTGCCTGCTTAAACTTATCTAAAAAATTTTGTGATCTATTCCCCTGAAAATCCTTCTCACTCTTTCTGACCTCCTGACGTCTTTCCTGTTTTGCAAACTGCTTTCGTAGAAAAATCACCTCCGAATTAAGGATGCCCCTCAAATAGGATTTTAATGAGTCCCATAACAGAGCCAAATTATTACCATTTTTATTCACTTCAATAAAATGCCCTATATCTTTCTTAATTTTATCTTCATTCGTTATCAAAGATAACCAATGTGGATTAAGTTTCCAAAATCGACAAGGTGGTTCAATAGAGCCAAATAGCTCCAGAACTATCGGGGAGTGATCTGAGATCAAACGATTATCATATCTCATTTTTTTTATCCAAGCGCCTGCGGCTTCATTCGCAAGTGCAAGATCTATTCTAGACAGAGAGTCGTGAGAGCGATTAAAACACGAATAGGCTGGCTTATCGCCATATAACAACCTCCATACATCTAGCATCCCTATTTCGTGGCAAAATCTAGAAAAGGGGGAATCCCTAACCATCAGTTTTGCAGACTGACTTTTCCCCAGTCTATCTTCCCTGTCAGAGAATACTGAGTTAAAATCCCCTAACGCCAGTATAGGACATTCTCCCACTTTCTCCATAAACCGTAATAAGCTCAATAAGACTGCATATCTAAAAGGGGGAGGTATGTAAATCCCTGGAACAACACATCTGGTGCCTTCCAATATACCATGGAGGAAAACATATCTCCCATCCATGTCACATTGGGAATCGATTACTTTAAATTCAATAGCCCGATGGATCAAAATTGTAACTCCCCTAGAAAAGGATGAAAAAACCGAGCTATAGCTTTGGCTTGCCCATCTTCTTTCTATTACATAAGTAGTATCTTTATTAAGATGTGTTTCCAACAGAATAACGATAGCAGGCAATTGTTTACTAATATAATCAAAGATAATACACCGTTTCAACCGGTCCTTCAGCCCTCTTGTATTCCATGAGATAATCCTAATGATTCCCATTTCTCATAACAAGAAGGAGGAGAGAGGAAGAAAGAAAAAGTGAAAAAGATAGGAAAAGAAAGAAGAGGAAAAAAAAAAAAAAAGAAAAAAAGAAAGCCCGCTCCTTTCTAATCGTCCAGTCAAAGCCTCCCTCCCCCTACCTTCCCCCCCTTCCCTACTACCTGTCCTACAATTGTAGAACTCTACCTACTTGAGCCACTAACCCGTTCCCACCCGCTCCCCATCCCCCCCATGGTGATGGCCTTATCAAAACATATTCCTGTCTATATCACAGCCCTTTTGAATCCATCCACTCAGAGGCTTGTTCAGGAGTACTGAAAAAATGGGACTGATCTTGATATAGAATTTTTAATTTCACCGGGTGTAAAAGGGAATAAATGATATCTTTTTCTCTTAACCTTCTTTTTACTTCAGAGAAACTTTTCCTTTTTTGTAAGGTGTCCCTAGAAAAGTCAGGGTACAACGCAACTTTGACGCCATGGACTGTGAGCTCTTTATGGTCGCGTGCTCGTCTGAGTATCGTGTCCCTATCTCTGGAGAGAAGCACTTTACATATAATTGTTCGTGGCGTATTCCCGGGAATTTTCAATACCGTCGGGATCCTATGTGCTCGCTCAATATCAAAATTGGGTGATAGATTCTCTTTGCCTATTTTCTCAATGAGCCAGTCCCTGACAAATTTAACCGTGTTCTCCCCTTCTGATCGCTCCGGGACCCCTACCATTCTTAAGTTAGCCCTCCTGGACCTGTCCTCTAACTCTGTCAGTCTATTTTTAAGAGAGGTGTTCTCTTTTTCCATGGAGCACATATTTTTCTTTATAACATTAACCTCTTTTTCCATTTTGGATATTTTCTCTTCTGACAACTTTTGTTTCTCTCTAACCTTGTTAAGGTCCTCTTTCAGCAAAGACACGTCTCCTCTTAGGGCCCCCACCTGTTCTGTTAGTCTTTCAGAGAACTTTTCTTTTTTGTAGGTACCCTAGAAAGTCAGGGTACCAACGCACTTGACGCCATGACTGTGAGCTCTTTATGGTTAGTGCTCGTCTAAGTACCCGTGTCCCTATCTCTGGAGAGAAGCACTTAACTATAATTGTTGTGGCGATTCCCGGGAATTTCAAAATGATGCCATTCCTTTACTACTGGAGCCTTAGCGTCTTTCCAATGTCTAATCAGAACCAATCTTGCCAAAAATAGCACTTTTAATACCAGGTCTCTTTTACATCTCGAACCTATATCAGTTGGAATTAGTCCCAGGATACCGAGAGCAGCTATGCGTGGTAAAGAGCAACCTGCCTGAGCCTCAACACACTCAAAGATTTCATTCCAAAAATTCCCAATCCTCGGGCATTCCCATAGGACATGGAGAACATCAGCATTGTTTGTCATACATCTCATACAATTTGAGTTATCCTTTAACCCAGTCTTAAACATAAGTTGTGGAGAAAAAAGTGTCCTATATAATATATTTAATTGTGTACATCTATGATTTAGATTTATCGTGGACCTAATGACATTCTTATAAATCTCCCCCCATTGTGTTTCAGTAATCATTCCAATCTGGTTGGACCATTTAGATTGACTAGTATGTCCCATTACCATATCAATATTATTCCGAAAAAAACGATATATCCTAGCTAAATTTTTTGGCATTACTCCTAACTCTATCAATGATGTGAACTTACTACTTCCCTCTACCTTAAATATGTCTTGATTTTTTTCACTTCTATATGCGTGGGCAAACTGCCAGTATCTAAATAACTCCCCTTTTTTAAGGATACCCTTATCCACCCAGTGTTGGAAGGGAGGCAATTCCCCGTTCCTCCCCAAGTGCTCCAAACAGGTAATATTCCTTTTTTCCCAGAATACAACTTCTTCCATTTTATAGAACTCTGGAATATTGAGATTACCCCATAAAGGTGTAAAATTAAAACCCCCTTGAATCCCTAGAAACCCCTTCACCTCTTTCCATGTATTTATCAACAATGCTGCTATTGGAAATTCTTTCCTATAGAGAGTCTTTAGTTGACCTGACTCCAGCAAGGCAAAAATAGATTTAAATCTCCTCCCCACCATATCAGAAAGTGTCCCAAACAGCGTGCTATGCTTATTTTCAATTAGGAACTGGATCTGAGCGGCTAAAAAATAATGATAAAAAGACGGGAGAGAGAGACCTCCTTTACACTTATCCCTCATCAGGTATTCTTCTTTCAGAGAACTTTTCCTCTTTTTTGTAGGTACCGTAGAAAGTCAGGGTACCAAGCACTTGACGCCATGACTGTGAGCTCTTTATGGTTAGTGCTCTCGTCTAAGTACCGTGTCCCTTCTCTGGAGAGAAGCACTTTAACATATAATTTAGTGCGATTCCCGGGAATTTCAATTACCGTCGGGATCCTATGTGCTCGCTCAATGTCAAAATTGGGTGATAGATTCTCTTTGCCCATTTTCTCAATGAGCCAGTCCCTGACAAAATTAACCGTGTTCTCCCCTTCTGATCGCTCCGGGACCCTTACTATTCTTAAATTAGCCCTCCTGGACCTGTCCTCTAACTCTGTCAGTCTATTTTTAAGAGAAATATTCTCTTTTTCCATGGAACACATATTTTTCTTTATAACATTTACCTCTTTTTCCATTTTGGTTATTTTCTCTTCTGACAATTTTTGTTTCTCTCTCACCTTGTTAAGGTCCTCTCTCAGCAAAGACACATCTCCTCTTAGGGCCCCCACCTGTTCTGTTAATTCTCCAATTGCATTGCTGCAGACCTTGATTGAGGCTAATATTTCCTTTAACATCGCATTTTCCCCACCAACCTCTATCTCCTCTTCTCCTTGTTCTTCTCCCTCTACTCCCACAAATCTCGAGCCCTGAGACTTATTCTTGGGGTCTTGGCTCTCTGCTCCCTGATTTTTAACCAGCGTTCTTGTTTTTACTGGTGGGGATTTCCATAATTTGTCTATTTTTGCTGAATTATCAGCTTTATTTGAACCCCCCTTCTCTTTCGGGGAGGATGACCCCAGGGATTTTCTCGATGCGTTTTTGGGGCCCATTGTAAACCCCTACCTGGGAAACTCAGAGGGATAACAGCCTCAAAATTTGTAGGGTATATAATCCAATAAAGAGTTTCCTAAATCACAGGGCCGCCTATGACCCCAATACCATATAGCAACTGTATTAAGTATTTCATATATGGAGACCCGTAAATTCGTGAATTTGGATCCCGAGTAATCAGATGTAAACAAATAAATCTATAAAGTCACAAACAGGTTTACCCAATACAGATGGCATAACAGCAAATTGTTACAGGTGCGACACTTAACAAAACAGATTGTAGCCAACCTAGGTAATATAAGTACCATGAACAAAACCGCCAATTAAGCTCTTTAGTAGGCGCTTATTGCACTAAACCCGTTATTAGACCTTAGCATATGTTAGACAATATCTCTTGATGAAGGTCCATTAAACACTTTAGCATACTTTGGCGCACAATATATTGCAGAAGACAGGTTATTAAATGCAGCATATACTAGTTGGTATGGGTTAATGACAGACTATAAATCTATTCACTCTGTTCAGCGGATTAGTAAATTAATGGCATTGCCGCATCAGAGGCATAGAGCAATCTCAAAACCGAGCAGTTAGTAGTTAACGGGTTTGTAGTTAATGAATTAGTAGCACTACTATCAATGCCTATAGCAGCCTCAGAGTTGAGTGTCAAGGCAGAATATCCACACAGGAGGAGAAGTTAGTTAGTAGTTAGTAGTAAGCGTCCAAGCAACGTTAATTAATTAATATCTGAAGCCGGTTAGTCTTCATCACATAGATAACAGGGGCCCCATCCAGAGTCCATTATCCTGAATTAGTGGTAACCACATGGTAAGAAAAATAATAAGCCAGCTCATCTCACCACTCTGTGTATACACCACTCCAAGATGTTCCTAATCTTCACTGTAGGCAAACAGCAATTGTAGGCAAGGACAAATACAGGACAAATACAGCCCAGCCGTCCGGTCACACCATCCTCGCTGAAGCCTCCTCCGGTCGCGTCGCTCCCGCTCCGAACCCGAGAATCCTCCACACGTGGTAGTGTTCCCACGGACAAACGGACTTTCCTGCCTTCGGGCCGCCACCGCTTCTCCTGACTCCTCACTTGGGCGTCCTCACCACACAGAGCGAGACTGCACCGCACACACCGGCATCCAGACCAAGCTCCGCTTCGTCATCAGCTTACAGCCGACTAGCGGTTGTCAGCAGAGCCATCCGCAGATCGGAGTGTCTTAACCGACCGAAGTGGCTCCTTCACTCGTTACCCCCGTCACGGCCATCAGGGAGGTCGAGAGAGCGAGCGGGAGACCGGCGTGCAGCGTGACTACGTCATGCCGTTGCGCTCCTCCCTCTTCCACTGACCCATCATTACATCACAACTGACAATAGATGATGTCGCAGCTTATCTCCTCCTCACTGTACAATGACCGCTATAAAGATAATACTGACCCATCATTACATCACTACTGACAATAGATGATGTCTCAGCTTATCTCCTCCCCCTCCCCGTACAATGACCTCTATATATATATATATAACAATAACCCATCATTACATCACAACTGACAATAGATGATGTCACAGCTTATCTCCTCCCCCTCCCTGTACCTTGATGCGTTTTTGGGGCCCATTGTAAACCCCTACCTGGGAGACTCCGAGGGATAACAACCTCACAATTTGTAGGGTATATGATCGATTATTGAGTAGAATAGCCTAAATCACAGAGCCGCCTATAACCCCAATACCATATACAGACTGTATTAAATATTTCTATATATATTTCTATATATGGAGACCCGTTAATTCGTGAATTTAGATCACCGAATAATCATATATAAACCTATAAATCTGTAAAGTCACAAACAGATTTACCCATTACAGATGACGTAGCAACAAATTATTACAGGAACAACACTTAACAAAACAGATTATAGCCAACCTAGATAATATAAATACCACAAACAAAAACCGCCTATTAAGCTCTTTAGTTGGCGCTTGTTGCACTAAGCCCGTTATTAGACCTTGAGCAATGTTAGACAGTATCACTTAATAAAGGTCCGTTAAACACTTTAGCGTACTTTAGCGCACAATATATTGCAAAAGACAAGTTATTAAATGCAGCATATAATAGTTGGTATGGGTTGATGACAAACTATAAATCTATTCAATCTGTTCAGTAAATTAATAGCATTGCCACATTAGAGGTATAAAGCAAAAGCTGAGCAGTTAGTAGTTAGTAGTAGTTAGTAGTAAACGGGTTTGTGGTTAAAGATTTAGTAGCACTGCTACATAAGTGCCTATAGCGGTCTCATGGTTAAGTGTCGAGGCGGAATATCCACACAGGAGAAAAAGTTAGTTAGTAGTTAACGTCCCAAAAACGTTAATTAATTAGTTTCTGATGCCGGTTAGACTTCAACACATAGATAAGAGGAGCCCCATCCAGAGTCCATTATCCTGAATTAGTGGAAACCACAGGGTAAGAAAGTAATAAGCCAGCTCATCTCACCACTCTGTGTATACACCACTTCCAAGATGTTCCAAATCTTCACTGTAGGCAAACAGCAATTGTAGGCAAGGACAAATACAGCCCAGCAGTCCGGTCACACCATCCTCGTAGAAGCCTCCTCTGGTCGCGTCGCTCCCGCTCCGAACCCGAGAATCCTCCACAAGTGGTAGTGTTCCCACGGACGAACGGACCTCCCCGCCTCAGGGCCGCCACCACTTCTCCTAGCTCCTCACTTGGGCCTCCTCACCAGACAAAGTGAGCCAGCACCACACACACCGGCATCCGGATCAACCTCCGCCTCGTCATCCGCCGCAGGTACCGCATACAGCCGACTAGCGGTTATCAGCTGATCGGAGTATCTTCCCCGACCGAAGTAACTCCTTCCCTTGTAACCCCTGTCATGGCCATCAGGGAAGTCGAGAGAGCGGGCGAGAAACCGGCGTGCAGCATGACTACGTCATGCCGTTACGCTCTCCCCTTCTACCTCACAATTCTGCATAGACTTAAGCATCTACCCAGAATGATAAATGTATGAATTAACTAGATAAAGGCTGGGATGGGGTCCTTGTGAGCTGCTCACAAGTAGTGGTGACAGAATTAGTAACAGATACCTGATGACACCTGTCCTTTAAGCACAAAGGTTTTGAACTTAAAGGGGTATTCCGGGATTATGAACATTGTAACGGGTCACACAGACAACGGAACTAAAAGTCTCTATGGGAAGAGTCCGGTGGGAGGAGTCTGTGGACCAGTGGACCTTGGGCCAAGCGGAGAGTGGTATGAGGCCCACGGTGGCAGCCAGAGGTTACAGGGTGTGAGGAAACAGTCTACAGCTGGGATGACACAGCAACACAGGAGGAACACTGGTGCACTGGAAACGGATGCCAGACAACGTGGACTGAGGAGACTCATGGAAAGGCCACGCGGGAAGCGTATGGGAAACGCTGGAGACGGGGAGACATGGAGGGCTGCGTCTGAAAAAGATGGAAAAGAACAGGACAACCAGGCGCGTATGGGAACGCTGGAGACACACAGAAATACAGGAAAGCGTCTGGAAACGCTAATGGGCTTTCTCTTCTACAGGAACAGCTTAGGGAAGCCTGGCATGGAAACCATAGGAGATCCTAGGAGAAGATCCGGCAGGGAGAGAAGGGAGGTGCCGGATTATAAGGGCGAGCCGGATTAGCAGGAGCCAATCAGGAGGACGCTGGCCCTTTAAGGCTTGAGAAGTCCGCGCGCGCGCCCTCTAGTGGTGAGAGTGTGCGACTGCAGGCAAGGAGGCGTGCGGCCTACACGCCGGGAGCCAGAGCACAGACAGGAGCCAGGAGAGGTAAGTGAGGGCAGGGAGACGGGGACTGGCAGGCAGCGGAGCACGGGTGTACCCGCGATCCGCGAAATGGATCGCGGGAGCACCCGTGACAGTACCCCCTCCTTTAGGGCCCCTCTTCTCTTCTTCTTCAGCCTCTTCTTTCGCCTCCTCCAATTCATCTCGGTGACGGAACACCTAAGCAGAAACAGGACAAACTTGCATAGACTCCTCTGCAAGCAGTACAACCGGAGGCTGAAGTGGCTCTTGGGAAGCCGGAGCAGCACTGGGAAGCTGCGGAGGCAGGAGCAGCTCTTGGAAAGCTGGAGCAGCACTGGGAAGCTGCGGAGGCAGGAGCGGCTCTTGGAAAGTTGGAACAGCTTTAGGAAGCTGCAGAGGCTGGAGCGGCTCTTGGAAAGCTGGAACAGCTTTAGGAAGCTGCGGAGGCTGGAGTGGCTCTTGGAAGCCAGAGGCCTCTTTGAAGGCCGGTGGAGACACTGGAGCGACCTCTGGGAAGGCCGGTGGAGACACTGGAGCGGCCTCTGGGAAGGCCGGTGGAGACACTGGAGCGACCTCTGGGAAGGCCGGTGGAGACACTGGAGCGACCTCTGGGAAGGCCGGTGGAGACACTGGAGCGACCTCTGGGAAGGCCGGTGGAGAACTTGGCAGCGGTGGAAGCATGGCGGCCGACTGGAGTGGTTCTTGGAAAACCGGATTAGAGCATGGAAGCTGAGGAAGCACGGCGGCAGGCTTTAGGAACACCGGAGCCAAGCGAGGCTGACATGGAAGTCGGACTTGTGGTTGCTGGCATTCAAACAGCTGCAGAGGCATGGAGGCAGGCTGGAGTGGCTCTTGGAAAGCCGGAGCAGCACTGGGAAGCTGCGGAAGTAGAGTCTGCGGTAGCCGGGAGTCTTGCAGCTGTCGGAGCAGGGTGGTAACCCCGCTCAGATCCTTTCTCCAAGAAAAAATCAGCTGAGACTGCTGGGTGAGGACCTCTGCCAGCAATTGGTCTGAGTCATTAGAACAGTCCATGTCCTTGACGGGATCCATGGCCTTGGCGGGGTCCATGGCCGGATCTTGCTGTAACAGGTCACACAGACAACGGAAAAAGTCTCTATGGGAAGAGTCCGGAGGGAGGAGTCTGTGGACCGGTGGACCCTCTGGAGCACCGCAGGAGATGGTATGAGGCCTGCGGTGGCAGCCAGGGTACAGGGAAGTGCAGGAAACAGTCCAAGCCTGGGATGACAGCAGCAACACAGAGGAACACTGGTAATGCTGGAACGGACTGCAGACACAGCTGGACTGGAACCCTGGAAGGCACAGCAGGAAGCGTATGGGAACGCTGGAGACGGGAAACACAGAGGCGTCTGGAAACGCTGGAAGACAGGACACACCAGGAGCGTATGG
>CM033643.1:103231268-103540303 GCA_019512145.1 Engystomops pustulosus | reverse complement strand
AGGAGTAGGGAAGCTTGGAGACAGGAGACACAGAGGCGTCTGGGAAACGCTGGAAACACAGGAAAGCGTATGGAAACGCTAATGGGCTTTTTCTTTCCACAGAACGGTTAGGGAAGCCTGGCATGGAAACCATAAAGAACTAGAGAGATCCGGCAGGAGAGAAGGGAGGGTGCCGATGATTAAAAGGGCAAGCGATTAGCAGGAGCCAATCAGGGGACGCTGGCCCTTAAGGCTTGAGAAGTTCCGGCGCGCGCGGCCCTCTAGTGTGGTGAGAGCGTGCGACTGCGGCAAGGAGGAGGCTGTGCGGCCTACACGCCGGGAGCCGGAGCACAGACAGGAGCCAGGAGAAGGTAAGTGAGGGCAGGGAGACGGGGACTGGCAGGCAGCGGATTCAACCAAATTTTTAGAAAAATTTGATCGGACCCGCAATCGAATCAAAATGTTTAAACAGGCATTTCTGGCGCAGAGAGTGTGTAGGGAGTTGTAGAAACGTTGTGCCATGCTAAATATGCATAGGGAGCTTGGTTTGGTCTTCAAACAATGCTGGTGTTTAGTATGACACCCACATGACAGCCACGGCTCTTGAAATTGCTTCACTCTTCACTTCCATGGCACTTACATTCGCCAACCTCCCCAAATAAGCAAACGGAAACGCAGCTGACAATGGGTAACGTCTGTGCAGCTTAAAAGAATGAGCTGAGGGCCAAGATCCACTATAACATCAAAGAGTGCACTCTTTTTACACTGACATCAGATGTTCCAAGATTACGACAGACATGTTCGTTAAACGCGGGGTATGGTACATGTAAAAAGAGCCCCAAAAGAGTGCAGAGGATTATCGGCAGTAATTTTGCAAAGACGTCACTGATCTTTGCCCTTCTTTTCACGCGTCGTGTCCTCTTTCAATCTGTCAATAATCCATCAGTATTGCTAAAGCAAACAAAAAAACAGGAGTTGATCCAGAATAGAGATGGGCAGCAAATGGGATACTTGCATGTCCTCTGGTGTTCTGTATCCACTCCTGCTTTTGGCTATCAATCTGAAGCTTTTTATCCTTCTGACAGATGAATGAAGGGAAAACAAAAAATGTGGCAACATCATAGAGTGAGGAGGTGTGAAAACAGCATCATATGGAAATCCCTGGGTGTTCCAGGGAGACGCAGTCAATGGCAGCAGCATATGAGTGGCTGGCAGAGTGGACACTGACAATTATGGAGGTGATAGGCCACAAGTGGCACAATGATAAGAGTGTGGAGGTGGCGGCAGCAGAAGCAGCAGCAGGGGCCCACAGGTGGCACATGGTGACATGTGGCAAGCAAACGGGAGACACAGAAGGGCACAATGATTTGTGTGAGGTGGCATAAGCCAGCAGGATCCCACAGGTGGCAGCGAAACAGAAAGCCAAGAGTGCAACAATTACATAGTGTGGACGGTGGCACATCATCAGCAGCAACAGGAGGCACAAAGTGGCCAATGATAAGAGTGTGTCGGTGGCGACCAGAGAAGAAGCAGCAGCAGCAGCAGGAGTCCAACAGGTGCAGCAAACAGGGAAATCCCACAGAGTGGCACAATGATATAGTGGAAGGTGGCGCGAAGAAGAAGCGGTTGCTGCAGAGGGCACAAAGATTTAGTGTGAAGGTGGCATCAGAAGCAGAGGAGCCTGCAGAGTGGCACGATGATGATAGTAGTTGAATGGTGGCATCAGAAAGCAGCAGCAGCGGAGGACCCGCAGGGTGGCAAAATGATATAGTGGGAAGGTGGCATCAGAGAGCGAGGAACTGCAGTAGTGGACCATGATATTGTGCATTGGTGGCATCAGGATAGCAGCAGCAGCAGCAGGAAGCCCGCAGAGTAGCACAATTATATAGTGTGAAGGATGGCATAGTAGCGTAGCAGCAGGAGAAGTGCCACGCGTGGCAACAATGATATAGTGTGAAGGGGGCATCAGAAGCAGCAAGAGTGTCAGAGTGGCACAATCATATAGTGTGAAGGTGGCATCAGAAGCAGCAGCAGAGGAGGAGCCCACAGGGACACATGATATAGTGTGTTGTGCATCGAAGCAGAGAGCCGCCGAGTGGACAATGATAAGTGTGAGGTGGATCAGAAGCAGCAGTCAGGAGCCCGCAGAGTGGCACAATGATATAGTGTGAAGGCGGCATCAGAGCAGCAGCAGACAGGAGCCTACAGAGTGGCACAATGATATATGTGTGAGGCAGCATTAGAAGCAGCAGGAGCCCGCAGAGTGGCACCATGTATATAGTGTGGGAGGTGGCGTACAATTCAGTCCTGGTAAAGGATGGTGGGGCAGATGGTGCAACTAGCAGCAGATGTGTGGCATCAAGGCGTGGTGGCCAGCATCAGAATAGTAGCTGAGACAGCAGTAGTTAGAACCCGCACTCATTTCTCAACATTGGGAGGAGAGCATCATGGCTGATCTAATCGATGAATTAGGCATGGTGAGTTGAAATACTGCCGAATCATCTGATTCATCTTGACAAAGGTCAGTCTCTCCCACATTAAGGGGCGGACAAGCGGGTTTCCTGGGGGTAACGATGGCCCCCGCCGCAATGAAACCCACTCTGATGCCACACTACTGGCGGGCAGGACAGCTTCTCTACGAAAACCCCCAATTGCGGCCACACGATAAGTTTGCTGCCCAGTAGTCCATGGGATCCTCTACCCAGGTGGTAAATGCTGTCCAAGTAGGCCACATGCTGGTGCGGGTCTGCTTCGTTTGTCCTTGACTGCGCTAGTGGCGGCTACTGCTCCTCACTAGGCGGGTGAGGAGGAAATTGCTTAATTAGGAATTCCAGACTTAAGCCACTGTTGATGGAACTGCTACTGCTCCTACCACCGGCTCCCCACAGCAGCCATGGTAGTAGTAGTGAGCATTGACTGCCAGGAATCCCCGGTCCGACTGACAGAGGATGGACAATGCACACATAGGCAGATGGACAAAATGTGTGCCAGTATTTCTCTATAGTATGCCAGTTGTCCCTTACTCAGCAGCAGGAAAAAGTCACCATTTTGGACCAGTAGCGAGGGGGTCCCAGGGGTGGAGAGCCAAAAGTCATCACTATGCCGGATGTTGATATTCGGCTGTCACTAGTTAGGCAAAGCAGATACTGCAGGCAATCTGCGCAAAGTGAATATTGAGGGACTCCCCGGCTCCCATATCCAACATTATATGCAAGGGGCTTCTGGGTCATGCCTCGTACTTCTACTCCTCCGGATGTCTGCTCCTCCTCTCCTGTCACCTGAGTAGAAAAACCATAAGGCACCAGACTCTGTTTATGCTAATTGTCCTCTCCTCTCCTTCAGTTCCAGCCCCCACCGGACTCAGTGGCCATGAGATTGTAGTCTCCACTCTCCGTGCCCTCACAGACAGATTTGCTGCATGAGGTCAGGACATGAAGCAGTGGATGACGTTATTCATCCCGCAGTCCTGACGGACTGACAAATACGTGGTCTCTTCAAAGCATGAGCAAAACGGCAGGTGTCACGCATGAGCTGCCAGGGCTGACATCAAAGTTACACGGGGAGTACTACGGTCCGCTTGCATCATCAAAAAAAATAATGGTTCTTGTTATACAGGCGGTCTAACATATAGAGGCTGGAATTCCAACGGGTGGAAACATCGCATCAGACTATGTTGGGGTAGGCGTTTGGCACTGCAACTCGAGGAGGGTGTGCTTGGCTTTGTAGAATGGTCTGATTGAAGTGCGTGCACAGTGTCCTGGCAATTTTAGAGTCTGCAGATGGGTGTAAGACTTAGGAAATTGTGACTACCAGAGTGAACACGGCACCATGCGGGGCATGGACCATCCCTCCTTGGTTCAGTGCGGCCACCATGTTCCTCCATTGTCTGTCACCATGGTTCCAATTTTGTTGTGCGGGAGAAAGCCACACATGATTTCTTCTTGGAAACGCGGAGCAGTTCCTCCCCTGGTGACTTCGTTCGTCCAGGCAAACCAGGTAGGAACTGCATGACACCGCTGTGCCCATGAATATGTGGTATGATGGAGCAGCACTTGTGGAGGCTGAGGGTGGGTGGTGAGAAGGAGGAGGCGGACCACTGGCGCAGGGCAGCAGTTTGACAATGTGGAGGAGAAGCGCCGGCTCTTGTGGAAAGTTGTTGTGTGGCTGGCCAGGAAGCACATTATCCAGTGGGCCATTGAAAGACATATACTGGCCCTGACCATAATTACAGTACACAGTCCCCGCTGATGTGCACCTTGGAAGAAACTGATAGCTCAAGGATGGCCACCTTTGTTGTACATATTAGTGAAGGCTGGCACAGCCTTTTTGGAAAAAAAATTGCGGCTGCTTGGAACTCTCATCTCAGTTCGGCACAAGCCAGTAGTTCTCTGAAGGGTGCAGAGTCCACAATTTTGGAAAGGGAGAGATGAGAGACTGAGTACCAACAACTTCACAAGAGCACGCGTCCGCTTCTGCACCTTAGGATGGCTGGACGAATAGAGTGTCTTTTGTAATCGCCTCGCTCAGCGATGTGGCGCCATGCGTAGCGAGGAGAAGGAGCATCTGGATCCGGGAGATCATGTCAAAGACAAACAGTTTCTGCGGCAGGTGCTGGATGCCTTGACTTTCTGAAACAGCATGGTGCCAATAGGTGCTGCGGCGGCTGGTGCGCGCGTAGGATGGACCCGCATTGGACACCCGTTTCTCCAGGCCATTGGATGTGACGCTGCAGGTGTTGGCGCAAGGGCCGGTGGTTGGACACGTGTTTAGCTCCCTGGCCACGCTCCACTTTATGCCTGCAGATACGGAAATATACCCAACGATCGGATCCTCTGTGTCTTTAAAAAAACTGCCACACGTTGACCACTTAGTAGCTCTCTGGCTGCGGTAAAGGAAACAGGACAAGCCTGAGTTGAGGACAGGTAGGGCACGCTGACTGTCGTGGGCCATGCCAACTAATTGTTGTATCAGAGGAACCTACGGACTCTTGGCTGGGGTTGTCGATGTTATATTTGAGAATGATGATTGACCTAGTCAACATTCAACACACCTTGGGTTGTTGATCAACACAATGCCACTAGATTGACGGCAGTTCTTCCTCACAGAGAGTCACGCCCCTCGCGAAATCCCTCATTGTGATGCCACCTCTGCCGCTCCACATGCCACCTTTCGGTTGACATAGTGGTTTATAAACTATGTGGATTTGACACGTGAATATGGCGGGTAAACTAGAGCCCCAAAAAGGTATTTGCAATGTGCGTTATACAGATTTACCCAACAACTAACAGGTAATTCAGCGAAAATCATGTATAAAACTGAACATGATTTGACACGTAAATCTGGCTGTAAAACTAGTGGCTCCCAAAAGGTATTTTTATGGCAATGCGCGTTATACAGATAACCCACAACTGACAGCTCATACGGCAGATTGATGAATGTCAAAACAGATTCTTCTTCTATTCGATTTTGTACTACCAACACCTATTGAATCCCTCCGGAAAGTGGGGAAGAAAATGAGGCCAATAAAAGAGAAATGGGTGAAAAGTAAAAATATCACAATCTTATTTTAGCAGACAAAATATACAAAAAAACTGTTTTTTAAAAAATTGAAAGATTGCTGAAAGACAGGATTAGAAACTGGGGTGTACAGCCGGGCAAAAGGCAGTCAAAAAATACCCGGGCATAAACAAAGGAAGTTTATACATATCTTAATATAAGGAATGCTGGTATGGTGTAAGCCAAGTTGGTTCAGTATATATGTGCAAAGAAGCTGGCACGATGAACTTTTCTTAACAAATACATCGATCAATAGTGGACCCACATTTCAAAGCAATCTTACCAGGTAGTAAACAGGTGCCGGCTTCAATGACGGGGATGACGCTACCCCGACGCGCGGTTTCGGCTTGTGGAAAGCCTTCGTCTGTCACTAAATAGAACGGCTATTTGGGGTATAAAGATACCCCTTAAAGAAAAACAGGGATTGGTCCACCATCGCTACTGCAGATGCATGAAAGTCAAAACGATTTCTTCCTATTCGTTTGTTGCACTATAAGTAGAACTGCTATTGGGGTATATAGAACCCCCTTAGAGAACAGCGAGGGATTAGTCCACCAATCGCTACTGCAATGCATAACGTCAAACAGATTTCTTCTTATCCGATTTGTCACTAAATAGAACTGCTATTTAGGTATAGAGATCCCCCTTTAGAGAAAAGCGAGGGATTTTGCAGCAAGAATCGCACAGTACAATAGCAGCATCTGGGACGATACACAGACAGTGTGAAGTGCTGAGGATAGAAATGGCTGGGTTTTTATAGGGATGGTGACACACATAAGAAGACGGTCGCTGATTGGCTACAGGTCTTGCAGGATGTCATGGGGGGGTTCCGTTCTCCTTCCAGAGTTCTCTGCCCCTGTAAACACGTTGTTTCGTGAACATTTAGCAGAAAACATGAGGGGTCAAAAAACAGACTCGTTCCGCGAATCAGAATAAACTATCGCTTAGTGGAGAATCGGAATTTTCCTGAAATTCTAACCGAGTTAGAAATCATTAGAATCGATTCGCCACTCTAGTTATTATGGGCTTTCTACAGTAGGCGTATTATTCAGAAGATAATCCACCACTGGGAAAACTACAAGTCTTATGAGCCTTATGTTATCGTAACTCCTCCTATTTCCTATGCTCTGCTCACAGTGATCATTTTAACAGATGTCTCGTTATGGTACCATAGTAAGATGTGTAACTGCCATCACTGCACCAACTTACATCACTGAGATGATGTCTCACCAAAACATGGCCTACTGGAGCACTGCAACCACTGATGAATCAGCCAAATGGAGTGATATCACATTACCTGCCCAAGGCAGGTGCAGCACTGTGATGTGGGGACAGTCATTCGTTTGTCCTGTGCCGTCTCAGGGACAAAGTCAAGGACTGATTAGGACCAGTAGAATTTTAATTCTCCATCATAATATATGGTCCTCAACATTTTTGTTTGTTCTAAGGTGAGCAAAATTTTAAATAACAACAATTAAATGTAGCTTATATTTAAGAACCCATTTCTAGTGAATTATGCACATCCTGAGAATACCTTAAATAATGGTGTATGGCGGAAGTTGATGGATTATGTAGAACAGATTAAAAATCTGTTCTAAGATCAAAGTTGTTGGCAATGAGAAGATTATTGACTATGGGCGCTAAACTCAGGCTAGTCGACCTTGTAACTAGTTTTCAACTATAAGTCTCCACTGTCTACCACTGTTTATAGTTTCAATATAGTCTCCAGTTTTTCTGGTGGCCCACCTCTGCCTCTTCCCATCTGCACCCAGACCACCCCCATAGTGCCAGAAAATGGCGGGTTTCCGCCAGAAGACAAATGGCATCAGAAGCCAGTAATTGAATATCCCACATTGGTCGATGGGCTTAAATCAATTGCATCTTTGCTTGTTCATATAAGCTCGTTACCGGAATATGATGTTTTATTATTCTAGGTATAGTCAAATCGCTGTAGTATTCTGATAAACCAGGACGGCTTTGTGGTGTGACCGTATGACAATGTGTATCACACTGGGTACACCCCAATTTATACGCCATAAACTGTGGGACAGCATACGACGACAAGAAAAGCGGACATGTGACACGACAGCGGACCAGACGGAGAGGCGACGAACTGTCACAATGAGGCGCTAGAGTGATGCAGATGAGACAGTGTGAGCGCTAGCGTAAAGGGACGGGGGTAGGGAGTCTTATTACCCGTTCTTGTAACCACTGGTTTTAGCTAACAATGCCACAGTTCCTATCCCCAGAAAATGAAGTGTGCTGGATCCTGGAGAGGTAGCTCTGAGGGAGCAGGGGGAATGCCAAAGGGTGTGACTATTCATGCATGGTAGTGTGTCTCCCACTTCATATCTGCCCTCATGGTTGCTGGAAATTTCCTCCTCTCCCTACCTTGGACTGGTGAATCACCCTCTTGTGTGCACTGCAGGATGGGGGGGGGGGGGAAGCAGACATGAGGTGAGAACAGCACATGCCCTTAGAACACCCTGCTCATTCAGGCAGGGTGCTTGGTAGGCTTAAAAACTTCATTTTAGTATGGGCGATAGTGTGTAAAAAGGCAAAGCAAAGTGGTTAGAAAGGTACAGTAGTTGCTATGGGAACTTGTTATTAGGCTTATTAGTGAAAATCTGGTACAGGTGTGAACTACTTCCAACCTTATCAATGTGCAGCGTTCTATTGTTGGATTTTCTTATTTTCCTATATTATACAATCTTGATGTTGTTGGATGTATCTGAAGCCAGATGCCATTGTGCACTCCGATTCAGATTGCTTCTGCTTCTCCAGTGAAGCCAGGGTATGAGAAACATTTTTGTTCTCATGTTTGTTTCAAGTTATGCATTTGTACTAGGTCTAGCCTCCAGTGAGCTAACCTAGAAGCCTTTATTACATGGTTGACCATGGCATTGGTAGTAGAAAGCAGCAGTAAAACAGTGTATATTCTGTTTTGTCTGAGCGCAGTTTCAATGCTGTGTAGATAAAATATCTGGAGAAGTTGGCAGCCCATGAGAGAAGTTGTCGGTTAAAGCCCAAAGTTGAGAGAGAGACATAGAGGTTTGTATAAGGTCACATGCTGTAATGGAGATACTGATATGAACCAAGAGAGACCCTCTGCCACTAATATCCTTTGCATCCACACAGTTGCACAGACACAAGGTCCTCCTGGAAGCTACACAGAGAGCAACATTACATGGTATCCCTCTGCTTTCAGAGTAAGCAGCAGCCACACAGCGGCCTACAATGAATAGTGCATTTCGGCTTTTCTGGGCACAATTCAGGCTGCAACCAATTCTAGACCCTATCCACCATTAATAGAGAAATTCAAAAGATCACAGAAATCCCCCAGATGTAATTCCATTTTGATTACTACACCCTTATTGGTCTATATATATGGGATTATTATGTATTTAGACCTTACAACCTTTTTTCAGCATTAAAGGCGTATTCCACACAGACAAACAACACATTCATAATTCAATGTTTTAAACAAAAATACAGCATGTGCCAGAAATAATTCCTGGTTACACAATTCGGTTTTGCCCAGGTACGACGTTACTATTCTGACTTATAGGAGTCCGGACGACATTATTGGAGGGATTTACTAACGGGGCCGATTCGAGGTTTCCGAAACAGACTATCTATACGGGGCTGACACACGAATATTTCGATTTGCGCCGAGTTCCCCGTGAATTCCCCGGGATTTGCGAGTGATGGATGTGGAGAATCGCGCCGGCAGCACGCGACGGAATAGTGGGGAGTGGCAACCCGAACGAAAACCCGACGGCTTCGGAAAAAAACACCGAACCCCGCATTAACAAAAAAAAATGTTGCGGAGCTTGCACTACCTTCACTCAGCACGGAGACCAGGGTTGAACCTACAGCGCGTTCCGATATCTGCTTTCATTTAGAGCGGCCCAGCAGCGCACCACTGGGGGACAGTGGAGGAACACCTGAATGAATCCCGGCCGGACCCGAATCCAGTGCGAGAACGCGACGCGGGACGCGAATGGACCGGGTAAGTAAATCTGCCCATTGTTCTTCTTGTCTGATGCTGCACTGAGTCCTCTCTGCATCAATCACCCACATAGAATCCCAAAAAAGGATCCACTCAGCAACAGTGTTGGAAGAGATAAAGGCTACAAGCTACAGACACTAAGTCCTTGATCCTGGCGAGGTGGGGTTGCACAGTAGAGATCTTTTGTGCAAATTAGTGTATGGGGTGAGAGCTTCTGTCCATCCCAGGCTTGTTGGACTGTTTCCTGCCATCCCTGTACCTTGGCTGCCACGTGGGCCCTCATACCAATCTCCTGCGGTTGTCCCAGAGGTCCACTGTCACCGACTCCTCCACCGGACTCTCCCATAAGAGACTTTTAGTTCCGTTGTCTGTGTGACCCTTTTACACAGCAGATCCTTCCCATGGACCCCCGCCAGGCCATTGATCCTGTCAAGGACCTGGACTGTTCATACTCAGACCAATTGCCTGCATAATGTCCTCACCCAGCATCCTTAAACTGATTTTTTCCTGGAGAAGGATCTGAGCGGGTTTACCACCCTTCTCGACAAGCGCCTATACTCTCGCTACCGCAGACTCTACTTCCGCGCTTCCAAGGCTGCTCCATCTTTCCAATAGCCCTCCAGCCTGCCTCCCTCCTGCCTCTGGCAGCTGTTTGAATGCCAGCAACCACAAGTCGACTTCCATGTCGGCTTTCGCTTGGCTCCGGTGTTCCAAAAGCCTGCCGCCGTGCTTCCTTCAGCTTCAAGCTCTAATCCGGTTTTCCAAGAACCACTCACTCCAGTCGGCCGCCATGCTCCACCGCTGCCAAGTTCTCCCACCAGGCCTTCCCCAGAGGTCTCTCCAGTGGCTCCACCGGCCTTCCCAGAGTCGCTCCAGTGTCTCCACCGCCTTCCCGAGGTCGCTTCCAGTGTCTCCACCCCGCTTCCATAGGTCTGCATCCTCCTGTATCTCCTCCGGCCTTTCCCAGAGGTCGCTCCAGTGCTCCACCGGTCTTTTTTTAGCAACACAGAGGAACACTGGTGACACTGGCACGGACTGCAGACACCGCTGGACTGGAACTCTGGGAGGCACAGCAGGAAGCGTATGGAAACGCTGGAGACGGGAGACATGGAGGCGTCTGGAAACGCTGGAAGACAGGACACACCAGGAGCGTATGGGAACGCTGGAGACAGGAGACACAGAGGCGTCTGGAAACGCTGGAGAACACAGGAAAGCGTCTGGAAACGCTAATGGGCTTTCTCTTCCACAGGAACGGCTTAGGGAAGCCTGGCATGGAAACCATAGAAGAACCTAGAAGAAGATCCGGCAGGGAGAGAAGGGAGGTGCCGGATTAAAAGGGCAAGCCGGATTAGCAGGAGCCAATCAGGAGGACGCTGGCCCTTTAAGGCTTGAGAAGTCCGCGCGCGCGCCCTCTAGTGGTGAGAGCGTGCGACTGCAGGCAAGGAGGCGTGCGGCCTACACGCCGGGAGCCGGAGCACAGACAGGAGCCAGGAGAGGTAAGTGAGGGCAGGGAGACGGGGACTGGCAGGCAGCGGAATTCACCAAATTTTTAGAAAAAATTTGATTCGACCCGAATCGAATCAAAATGTTAAACAGGCATTTCCTGGCTGCAGAGAGTGTGTAGGGAGTTGTAGAACGTTGTGCCATGCTTAAATATGCATAGGGAGCTTGGTTTGGTCTTCAAACAATGCTGTGTTTTAGTATGACACACACATGACAGCCACGGCTCTTAGAATTGCTTCACTCTTCACTTCCATGTGCACTTACAGAGGCCAAATTGACCAAATAAGTGAAGTAGGAACGCAGCCTGACAAGGTAACGTCTGTGCCAGCTCTAAAGGACTGAGCTGAGGGCCAAGATCCCACTATAACATCAAAGAGTGCACTCTTTTTACACTGACATCAGATGATTCCATAGATTACGACAGAACCTGTTCTGTTAAACGCGGGTACATGTAAAAAGCCCCCCAAAAGAGTGCAGAGGATGTCGGCAGTAATTTTGCAAAGACGTCACTGATCATTTTGCCCTTCTTTTCACGCGTCAGTGTCCTCTTTCATTCTGTCAATGATTCATCAGTATTGCTAAAGCCAAAAACAAACAGGAGTTGATCCAGAATAGAGATGGGCAGCAAATGGGATACTTGCATGTCCTCTGTGTTCTGTATCCACTCCTGCTTTTGGCTATCAATCCTGAAGCTTTTTATCCTTCTGACAGATGAAATGAAGGGGAAAACCAAACATAGTGGCAACATCATAGAGTGATGGAGGGTGAAAACAGCATTATGGAAATCACTGGGTGTTCCAGGGAGACAGCAGTCAATTGGCAGCAGCATGAGTAGGCTGCAGAGTGGCACAATGACAAATTATGGAGGTGATAGGCCACAAAGTGGCACAATGATAAGAGTGTGGAGGTGGCGGCAGCAGAAGCAGCAGCAGGGGCCCACAGGTGGCACATGGTGACATGGTGGCAGCAACAGGGATAGCCACAGAGTGGCACAATGATTTAGTGTGGAGGTGGCATAAGCAGCAGGATCCCACAGGTGGCAGCAACAGGAAAAGCCACAGAGTGGCACAATTACATAGTGTGGAGGTGGCATCATCATCAGCAGCAACAGGAGGCCACAAAGTGGCCCAATGATAAGAGTGTGTCGGTGGCGACAGAAGAAGCAGCAGCAGCAGCAGGAGTCCACAGGTGGCAGCAACAGGGAAATCCACAGAGTGGCACAATGATATAGTGTGAAGGTGGCATCAGAAGAAGCGGTTGCCTGCAGAGTGGCACAAAGATTTAGTGTGAAGGTGGCATCAGAAGCAGCAGGAGCCTGCAGAGTGGCACGATGATATAGTGTGAAGGTGGCATCAGAAGCAGCAGCAGCAGGAGGAGCCCGCAGGGTGGCACAATGATATAGTGTGAAGGTGGCATCAGAAGCAGCAGGAACCTGCAGAGTGGCACAATGATATTGTGCATTGGTGGCATCAGTAGCAGCAGCAGCAGCAGGAGCCCGCAGAGTAGCACAATTATATAGTGTGAAGGTGGCATCAGTAGCAGTAGCAGCAGGAGAAGTCCGCAGAGTGGCACAATGATATAGTGTGAAGGTGGCATCAGAAGCAGCAAGAGTGTCAGAGCACCACAATCATATAGTGAGATGGCGTCAGTAGCAGCAGCAGCAGGAGGAGCCCACAGAGTGGCACAATGATATAGTGTGTTGGTGGCATCAGAAGCAGCAGGAGCCCGCAGAGTGGCACAATGATATAGTGCGTTGGTGGCATCAGTAGCAGCAGCAGCCCGCAGAGTGGCACAATGATATAGTGTGAAGGTGGCATCAGTAGCAGCAGGAGCCCGCAGAGTGGCACAATGATAAAGTGGGAAGGTGGCATAGAAGGAGCAAGAGCGGCAGAGTGGTACAATGATATAGTGTGTTGGTGGCATCAAAAGCAGCAGCAGCAGGAGCCCGCAGAGTGGCACAATGACATAGTGTATAGGAGGCATCAGTAGCAGCAGGAGCCCGCAGAGTGGCACAATGATATAGTGTGAAGGTGGCATCATAAGCAGCAGGAGCCTGCAGAGTGGCACAATGATGTAGTGCATTTGCGGCATCAGTAGCATCAGCAGCAGCCCGCAGAGTCGCACAATGATATAGTGTGAAGGTGGCATCAGTAGCAGCAGGAGACCGCAGACTGGCACATTGATTTAGTGTGAAGGTGGCATCAGATGCAGCAGGAGCCCGCAGAGTGGCACAATGATATAGTGCGTTGGTGGCATCAGTAGCAGCAGCAGCCCGCAGAGTGGCACAATGAAACAGTGTTTTGGTGGCATCAGAAGCAGCAGGAGCCCGCAGAGTGGCACAATGATATAGTGTTTTGGTGGCATCAGATGCAGCAGGAGCCCGCAGAGTGACACAATGATATAGTGTTTTGGTGGCATCAAAAGCAGCAGAAGCAGGAGCCCGCAGAGTGGCACAGTATGAACAGTAATAAAGGACAACTGCCTTTAGACACAAAAAAGTATTGTTCCCCCTGAAGTCTCGAAATTGAAGTAAAGCAAAATATCTGCCTGTGATAGGAACATCTAAAATTTATAAATCTTTATTTATTATTACTATAAAAAATGGCCCATAGCCAAGAATCCTTGCATTTGTAACATGCATCAACAGGCTTGGGTACCTCAATTAGGGGCAAGACATCCAAAAGTGTGTTATATCGAGGGAATTAGAGGGTATATGATTGAATGTCCCCTCTATCTCGGATCACCCTCGTGTTGAAACACGGCACTATGATGTCACCCAGTCTAGTTGAGTGTGGGTTATATTCCCCTAGAGGACCCACTAGCGTGCTTGGGTGATAGGTCACAGGTAGGGTGGATCTCCCCACGATGTAAACCTATAGCTTAAACCCAATGCTCAGTCATAACAATAATGCAGCAGCAAAGATAGAGACAGCTGCACGATTAGTTGGAAACACCTATGCACCTAACGCGTTTCCCTGCCACTGATTTCATGTGGCAGTTCATCAGAGGTGTGCAGAGTATTAGACGAAAATATAGCACGTGCAGAACGAGCAATGGCATGTCATCTCACGTCTTATTCACACCAAAGCTCTTCTGGGTCTAGTTATCGTGCTATATGTTTGTCAGGGTCAATGATTCTCACTGTGTCCTGCAACCCATTCATGCCAGTTCAACCTCAGAGTCATCTAGTTCACTCTCTATCTGGCTAATATTTGATTGCTTACAGCACTGACTGACTACCTGACAGAAACGCCGGCACTAGTTTGGCCGCGCGTCGCACGTGCACGCGCGGCTATAAATGGCCTAAGCTCCGCCTCTCGCCGGTAGGTATCGGCCAATGAGATTGTGCTACATCACTATTGAAGCCCCGCCTTGTTATGACGGACCCAGGACGCCCCCAAGAGAGGTGCGGCCCGATCCGCCAATCAGCTGGACCGTGGTGGAGTCAAAACAATCCCTCACAGTTACGGCCACTCCCACCTCAATATCGCAGAGGCGAAAATGAATAAACTTAGTTCATCAGGATGTTATATTCGCGGATATGCCTGGTAAGTATCTAGGAGATAACAATCATGCCGATCTAGGCTTATAGCGGACATAGGATGGCTCCGCCAGAGAGGCATCCATCATTCATCGAGTCTGTCACTTAGAAATACGGAAGTCTTGAATATGGGAAGCCAAGTTCAGGGAAAAGTATTAGTTATTTACAGGAACCATGATAGCTAGTTCAAAGCTACATAAACATATTGTGGAGATCAATACACATGTTCATATAGCCATAGTACAAGGTAAAATCCAGAACGGGAATAGTACCCTGCATATAGAGTGTTCGCATGAGTGAAGACCCGAAGTAAAAATTCGGGCCCTTAAACCAGCAGGTATGGAATGTAGTGGAGGAGACATTGAACATCAGACCATTGTCAGAGGATCTATATATCTATTTGATGGTCATATAAAACATGTATACACTAGTTGTTCATTAAGCCCATCAGGCTGTGCCGTTTTTAGCATAAAGATCCATCTGGCTTCATGCTGTAATAGTTTTTGTCTGAAGTCTCCCCCTCTTGGAGAGGGTCTCACCACCTCTATGGCTTGGAATTGAAGTGCTTTATGATCACCCCCATGATGCTGCCATATATGGCGTGCTACAGATGTGTCCTCACCATTTTTGCAGTCATTTACATGGTCCCTGATCCTTCTCCTAAATTCTCGGCTTGTCTGTCCTACATACTGCATTCCACAGGTGCAGGTTATAAGGTAAATAACCCCAGTGGTCCTACAGTTTGCAAAATCCCTTATCCAGAATGTTTTCCCAGTAGATGAGCTAGGGAAAGATTTCCCCAAGCAGATGTATTTGCACGCTTTGCACCCACTGCACCAAAAGGTGCCCTTTGGTTTCTCAGGTAACCATGTCCCCCTTCCCGATTGCGGTCCAAGATGACTGTGAATCAATGTGTCCTTGATGTTGCGCCCCCGTCTGTACGTGATTGAGGGGCAATCATCAATCGTATCACGGATATCTTTGTCCATCTTAAGGATGCCCCAATTATCCGATAAAATTTTTCGTACCATGTGATGACAGCCGTCAAACATGCCAATTACACGTACTTTCTGATTATCGGTCTCACGTTGTCTTGGGTTCAGGAGATCATTCCTCTGCTTTGTTAAAGCATGCTGATGTGCATCCCTCAGAATCCGTGAGGGATAACCCTTGGCGGTAAACCTCCTTTGGAGGTCTTTAGCTGCTACCAAGTAATCACCCATTCCCGAGCAATTCCTCCGCATCCTTAAATACTGGCCTTTTGGTATTCCCCTCTTAAGGGGTGTTGGATGCCAGCTCTGCCAGCGCAACAAGCTGTTCGTTGCAGTGGGTTTCCTAAAGACCTTCGTTTTAAGATCTCCCGCCGAGTTGATGGATATTGTGACATCCAGGAAAGTAATCTCAATGGGGCTAATCTCAAAGGTAAAGAATAGACCCAGTTCATTTGAATTGAGTCTCTGAACGAATTTGACAAAAGACTCCTTGGTGTCATTCCAGAATATGAGGATATCATCAATGAACCTCAGCCATAGCAATATGGCCGAGGTCCAATCCTCCAAATCCTCCTGGAAGACCACCTCCCTCTCCCACCAGCCCAGGTAAAGGTTTGCATATGTGGGAGCACAAGGGCTCCCCATTGCAACCCCCCTGAGCTGGTGGAAGAATTTACCTTCAAAGAGGAAATAGTTCCTCCTGAGGACAAAGTCTAGTAGTCTCAAGACTAGAGCATTGTGTGCCATGTGGTGTACCCCTCTTGTTTTTAGGAATTCACCCACGGCCTCACAGCCCCTCGAGTGCGGTATGGAACTGTAGAGAGCCTCCACGTCCAGACTCGCAAGCAGGGTGCCCGTTGGAAGCGCTAGTCCATCAATCCTCCTCAGTACGTCCATGGTATCCCTCACGTACGAGGGGAGTGCAGTGACAAATGGGCGCAACAGGGTGTCCAGGTAGATACTAACATTTTGTGTAAGAGAGTCTACCCCCGATACAATCGGTCTCCCTTTGAGGGGAGAGAGCCCCTTATGGACTTTAGGGAGGGCATAGAACGTGGCCGTGCTGGGATAGTCTGGAAGCATAAACTTCAATTCGTTTTTTAGAGATGAGCTTGTCCCTCAGGGCATCATGTAGAATCCCCGAAAGTTCCCGACGGAAGGCGTCCAAGGGACTGCCGGATAGCGTATTATAACAGTGCTCATCTCTCAGGATCCCCAGACACATCTCAACATATTTCTCCCTTCCCAGCACAACCACGTTCCCACCTTTATCAGATGGTTTAATAACGATTGTAGAGTCACTACCCAGGTCTTTTAAAGCTCGCTGCTCGCCAATAGTCAAATTCGGTCGTTGTCCATCCCGTGTTTGCATGTCCATTAATTGGTCAGTCACTAATTTAAGAAAGACATCAATGGGGGAATTATCCCCAAGGGGCGCCAACCTTCTTGATTTCGGTTTAAGATCTGTGAAAGGGCCTTCACCAGGCGGCCTTTCACCCTCTTCCGCCAAAGCTTGAAGGTTATGAAAATCCGCTATATCCTCTTCAGACAGGCCCAGCTCCATACATTGTCGTCTATTGTGGATTTTAAAAAACTTCTTCCACTTCAGACGTCTACAGAACAAATTCACATCCTTCACCCATCCAAAAATATCGCATTGTGGGACCGGGACGAAAGATAGTCCTTTTGATAGGACATTGATCTCGTCCATCGAGAGGGATCTTTCAGAAAGGTTGAGGATTTGCATACTGTCTGAAGAGGGGTGGTCACCCTGGGTCAAGATTTCTGGGGTTCCTTCCTTCCTCTCAACAGGTACTCTGTAATCGTGGGCTCCTGCCCTAAAAAACCTTCCCTATTCGGAATCCCTGATTGTGCTCCTCTTCCTCCCCTTTGGCCTCTGTTCCCTCTGTTGTTTTTCCCTCCTCTGGCTCTCCCCCTTGCTGTGTTAGGACTTTTTGAGCCTCTCTTTGATGACCCTCTACCACTCTGAGGTTGTGACCCCTCCGAGTCTGAAGGATCCCAGTCAGATGATGATGGTTCTGTATCCCCTGCTGCTTGCGTTTTACCAATAAAGTCCAAAATCTTGCCCTCTTTAAAATCGAGAGTATCTCTGCAGAACTGAAAATGTTTCCGTTCTTTAATATGAGAGATAAATCTCTCAATATTCTGCTGCAGGATACTCTCTTTTTTACTGAAGTCAGGATGATTAGAGAACGTTTTTATATTCTCAATTCCCTCATCCAATGTTTTAGTGTTTTCACCTAGCAATGTTTTCTCTTCCTCCAGTAATAGAGTCATTAGTCGCAAGGAGGATTCGATGGATTCTTTCTCCCACTTGGACATAAGAGTGGGTGATCTGATCCTAGCTGCCGGTAGCAAGGTAATCCTTAAGCCCCGAGGTACGATTTTATTCTGTATGTATGTCTCTAGAGTCTTAACCTCCCAGAATGAGCGGATTTGGTTCTTGTATGTCCGTGTAAGTTTTCTGAATGAAGCCGATATACTAACGTGTTGACTCTGAGACGATAGATCCCCCTCTGAGAACACCTCCCTTACGTCTTCAAGCCACCCATCGGTATTAATTTTACCAGCCAAAAATCCTGCCATCCCTGAAGAAAAATGAATTAGGTATGAACAGTAATAAAGGACAACTGCCTTTAGACACAAAAAAGTATTTTAGATGTTCCTATCACAGGCAGATATTTTGCTTTACTTCAATTTCTTCTACATTCTGCCTTCAGCTGACAGGGTTGAGGGGGGCAATATTTCCAGAACTCTAGCACCTATAATCAAAAATCTGGTTTCTGATTAAACAGGAGAATCTCCAAGATTGGATGTTAAGATGAGTTTGAATATTAACAGAAACAGAGATATCCACTGTTAATCTCAGAAATAGAAAGCTCTATATAAAATCAAATTTTTTTACTGCAACTTTAAATGTGGATATCTTATAATATTAAAGGAGAGATTCTCCATTTTAATATGACCTAGATTGTGGATGTGAGACTTTAACTTGATAGGATAGTTTTATTAATTACCTATCTCTCTTATTAAAAAAAATTAATTATAAAAAAGCTTCTTTTTATAAAGTAAAACTGAATAAACTTTTACCAAAATATGTTATAAATATGTACAGCATTGTTCCATCACCTTCCCCAAGTTCAGCTGCAGATGCAGAGGGTGCATATACTTCTCCATACTATAGGCTAAGTCTTTCCTGCAGCTTCTTCTACATTCTGCCTTCAGCTGACAGGGTTGAGGGGGCCAATATTTCCAGAACTCTAGCACCTAGAATCAAAAATCTGGTTTCTGAGTAAACAGGAGAATCTCCAAGAATGGATGTTAAGATGTGTTTGAATGTTAACAGAAACAGAGATATCCACTGTTAATCTCAGAAATAGAAAGCTCTATATAAAATCAAATTTTTTTTACTGCAACTTTAAATGTGTATATCTTATAATAATATTAAAGGAGAGATTCTCCATTTTAATATGACCTAGATTGTGTTTCTAAATGCCAGGGTTCAGGAGATATAGCCGTCTGAAGTCATGAGTACAATCACAGTGTTGCCAAATTGATCTAGTTTTAATACCTTTCAAAAAATTGGAATCTTTTCAAAAAAGAGTCTTATATCCTTATTTTTTATAATTTGGTGGACCAAACTAAGTAAAGTGTAATTTTTTGTGACACGAGATGATGGTTTCACTGATCTTGAAAATTTTTTAAAACCTTTTTTCTAGGGTGTATTTGGCCCTAGGGGTTCTGATTGTTCATACATTATATTGCAATAAAACTGTATTGCAGTAAATTGTTATTATGGTGCATTTGTATTAGGTACACCAAACAGCGATGCAAGCATGTATATTTTCCAAATTGTATTTGCAATTCAAGCAACATACAGTAGGGTACATCTGCCCTCTCCTGAAATATCATTAAAGTCCATTAATATTCATTAAACGACAATTAACTTGGGAACATAGGAAAATCTAACAAAAGAATGCAGCACATGATATGAACACAGAAAATTTTCATTTAAGCCCATTGAAATTAATGACCCATATTTAATAAGGTGCTTGTACTAGTTTTCTGGCCGACTTTCTTTTCAGCGCATGTTCTTTTCAGTGCAAACTGCTTGTACAGGTATTTAAGTTGCACTTTTGTGTCACACATGACCATGCGGCTGCACTATTCTTCATGCAACACAAATTTCTGCACTGAAATGTGCGTTCTGGTGCTCAGTCGGACCATGCTCCACATTTTTGAAGAAAATTTTGACAGAAGTGTGTCACACATCCCATGTTAAAGGTGCACCAAAGAAATGGTGCACTTTGTCGGAGCAGTGCAGAGGGTACCAGAATCCTGAATTTGGCACACCATGAACCATACACAGGCAAACCAAAGCCCCTTTGGTAGTGACATAGAGACCCTTTTCTTGAGAGGTGGAGCTCATGGCAGATACAGTGTGGGGCAACCATCTTAGGAGTGTGGTGCAGAGGCCTGGAAGAAGGAGGACTATTGACTGATTGTTCCAGTGTAATCCATGTGTGAGAGCATTCCTTAAGGGACAAAAGCACTGCAAGGAGAACTAGATCACAGACTGTGGAAGTGTGGCAGGATTCCAGATCTGAAGGAGAGGATTGGCTTCAGGAACCCTGCTGAGAGGACAAGTGACAGCGTCAGTGAGACCACGTGTTTGCCAGATGGGTCACTGAGAGAACTGAGGCCCCTGTGCAGACACAGAGGGTAACCGTGCACAAGGAGCAATACTCTCTTGGCGCCAATTTATAGTGACTGTATAAAGGCCTGTAGTAAAATTTGATAGGGAGTTTGTAAGTCACAGGCCTCCTTGCTACAGAAGCTGATTTATTTGTGTACACAACCTGTTATGTCTGGGGGAATAGAATGAATTTGATAACTTTGTAAGCTTTTTTGTTATTATAGTATACAAGGCAGGAAAAAGACGCAAGACGCAAATTTAAGAATGAAATAAATCTTTTATCCCCATAACCTATGATATTTTTTCTGTCCAGAAAGTCATCCAGTCATCCAGACTTCCTTGTAGAAACCAATCAGATTAGTCTGACAGGACCGATCCCTCATAAACCCATGCTGATACTGGGTTATAAGGTTATGTACAGTGAGATACTCCAGGATAGCATCTCTAACAAACCCCTCAAATATTTTCCCTAATACCGCTGGTGCCCCTATATCACACTCACAGAATTGTTCCTTTGGATTAAGGTATTAAAAGGCACAAGAGGCTGGGCTAGTGTAAAATTGTGAATTACAGTCAGTCCCCGGGCTACGTACAAGATAGGGTCCGGAGGTTTGTTCTTATGTTGAATTTGTATGTAAGTAGAAACTGTATATTTTATCATTGTAGATCCAGATGAAAAAAAATTTGGCCCCAGTGACAATTGGATTTTAAACATTTTTTTGTTGTAATTGGGCCAAGGATTATCAATAAAGCTTCATTACAGACACTTTACAGCTGATTATTGCAATCTGGGACTATAGTAAAGCATACACTATTGACATATGGATCATATACAGGCAGTCCCCGGGTTACGTACAACATAGGTTCTGTAGGTTTGTACTTAAGTTGAATTTGTAAGTAAATCAGAACTGTATATTTTATAATTGTATACCCAGGTAAATATTTTTTGGTCTCTGCGACAATTGGATTTTAAAAATGTTGTGTTGTCGTTAGAACCAAAGCTTAATTGCAGACACCTTTGATAACTGTTATAGCTGTTTATTGTAGCCTAAGGCTAAAGTACAGTAAATTACCAATATCCAGAGGTCCGTTTGTAACTAGGAGTTGTCTGTAAGTCGGGTGTTCTTAAGTAGGGGACCGCCTGTAGGCACATTGTAAACAGAGGTATTATGAGAAGTGTGTCATAATATAGATATGTCCATACATATGCAAAATTATATCACTTTGGAATAAGGCTTTTATTTCCTTTCTTCACTTTATTATTATTTTTCATAGAGCATTTTTTATTCCATGGTACTGTACAATCAGTAAGGGAATCACATACAAACTAAAGTGATATGAAACAAGTGGGAGGAGGACCCTGTCCGTGAGGACTCACAATCTATATGGAAGGGTAAATTGAGACACAAGGTGAAATACTTCACAATAATATAAAGACAACTAAGACACCCAGAAAATTGGTCATCCTTTTTTAGATACTTTTATAAGATTACATCAATAAATAAAATTAAGAATTAACTCCAAAACATACTGGTAGGTTGAATAGATTGTGAGCCCCATGGGGACAGGGACTAAATTGGCAAGCTCTGTGCAGGGCTGCCTTATCTGTGCGCGCTATATAAATAAAGGAATTATTAATATTATTAATTATTAAAGTGTATACTGAGTGGTTAGTGCCATATCTCCTTCTTATACTTATTAATTCTTCGGTGCAATCAGAAAAAATGTGGCACTTTCCATGAATTGCCAAAATTGCAGATCAAAGGGCAAAGTATTGTACACCTATTAGTTGGTCATGATATTAACAGTAAAGGCTTTTTTACTTATAATACTAAAAATTACCTTGGTGCAAAGCCTACGTGGATTAACCACAAGATGTATAATAATCAGATTGAACGATCACAGGTCAGCAATTAAACAGTTGGTAAAATAAAATGTAAGAAGAGACAAAAAAGATACAGCATGGAAAACAAAGTAAAAAAGCTAATGAGAACCTTTCAGGCAAATTAACCCCCAAAACTAAACATATTTTCATAAACCATTAGAAAGCTTTGCCCCGCTCCCTACATTGTTCTTCTACATGCTTGTAACCCCAAAAAATCAGGTCCTAAAGCTGTATGCAAATGACTTCAGATGAGTCAAATGAGCCATTTTCATATTCAGCAGTCCAGCTTATTCATGAGTGGGATTCACAGCCACTCCCCCAGTGCTTGACTGACAGCCTGTGTAATGATGTGACACTCCTGGTGTTTGCTCCTCTACGTGCTTCCTGATGCTGGAGGCCACACCCGCTGTAGTCTGTGTGTGTATGAGAGATACAACCACTTCAGGATGCAGCCATGTGTATGGGAGATCGGAGCATGGCAGGTGCTTATCTGTGTCTCTAGCTGACATCTAAAAGATGCCTATGTCTCTCACATGTGTATGGGAGAAGACAGATGTCAGATATGAGCAGGGGAAGAAGAGGAGAGGGGTAACAGGGGTGACATCACTTTATGTGCCCAGACTCATTTGCATAATCAAGTAAATACGATTTTGGAATGATAAATGTATGAATTAACTAGATAAAGGCTGGGATGGGGTCCTTGAGAGCTGCTCCAACAAGTAGTGGTGACAGAATTAGTAACAGAGACCTGATGACACCTGTCCTTTAAGCACAAAGGTTTTGAACTTAAAGGGGTATATAAAACTCCATTAAGCTATAATATGATAATATTATATGAATATAACAAAAGTCAATGTCATTAGACACAAAATGGAGTTTAAGTAGTTTGATTTTTTAAATCACAAAATGTTATGGGTAGAGATGGGCGAATTTGTTAAAATTCGTTTCTTCCCGATTCGCCGAATTTTTAGAAAAAATTTGTTTCGAATCGAATCAAAACGTTAAACAGGCATTTCCTGGCTGCAGAGAGCGTGTAGGGTGTTGTAGAACGTTGTGCCATGCCAAACAATGCTGTGTTTTAGTACACACACATGACAGCTGCTGCTCTTAGAATCGCTTCACTCTTCACTTCCACTACGTATTCCAACCTCCCCAAATAAGCGAAGCGGGAACGCAGCCCGGTAATGTCTGTGCCAGCTCGAAAGGACCGAGCTGAGGGCCAAGATCCCACTATAACATCAAAGAGTGCACTCTTTTAACACTGACATCAGATGATTCCATAGATTACGACAGAACCTGTTCTGTTAAACGCGGGTACATGTGGAAAGCCCCCCAAAAGAGTGCAGAGGATGTCGGCAGTAATTTTGCAAAGACGTCACTGATCATTTTGCCCTTCTTTTCACGCGTCAGTATCCTCTTTCAATCTGTCAATAATCCATCAGTATTGCTAAAGCCAAAAACAAACATGAGTTGATCCAGAATAGAGATGAGCAGCAAATGGGATACTTGCATGTCCTCTGTGTTCTGTATCCACTTCTACTTTTGGCTATCAATCCTGAAGCTTTTCATCCTTCTGACAGATGAAATGAAGGGGAAAACCAAACATAGTGGCAACGTCATAGAGTGATGGAGGGTGAAAATAACATTATGGAAATCACTGGGTGTTCCAGGGAGACAGCGGTCAGCTGCATGAGTAGGCTGCATAGTGGCACAATGACAAATTATGGAGGTGGCGAAAACATGGTAGACCACAAAGCGTGGAGGTGGCGGCAGCAGAAGCAGGAGCCCACAGGTGGCAGCAACATGTTGGCAGCAACAGGGATAGCCACAGAGTGGCACAATGATTTAGTGTGGAGGTGGCATAAGCAGCAGGATCCCACAGGTGGCAGCAACATGGTGGCAGTAACAGGAAAAACCACAGAGTGGCACAATTATATAGTGTGGAGGTGGCATCATCATCAGCAGCAACAGGAGGCCACAAAGTGGCACAATGATAACAGTGTGGAGGTGGCGACAGAAGAAGCAGCAGCAGGAGTCCACAGGTGTCAGCAACATGGTAGCAGCAACAGGGAAAGCAAAGAGTGGCACAATGATGAAGTGTGAAGGTGGCATCAGAAGCAGCAGGAGCCTGCAGTGTGGCACAATGATATAGTTGAAGGTGGCATCCAGAGAGCAGCAGGAGCCATGCAGTGTGGCAACAATGATTAGTGTGAAGGTGGCATCAGAACAGCAGGAGCCTGCCAGAGTGCACAATGATTAGTGCGTTGGTGGCATCAGTAGCAGAAGCAGGAGCCCGCAGAGTAGCCACAATGATATAGTGTGAAGGTGGCATCAGAAGCAGACTAGAGCGGCAGAGTGGCACACATGATAGTGTGTTGGTGGCATCAAAGCAGCAGCAGGAGGCCCACAGAGTTGCACAATGATATATGTGTTGGCTGGCACTCACAGAGCAGCAGCAGGAGCCCGCAGATGGCACAATGATATAGTGTGAAGGCGGCATCAGAAGCAGCAGGAGCCTGACAGAGTGGCACAATGACTATAGTGTGAGGCGGCATCAGAAGCAGCAGGAGCCCAGAGGCACATGATATAGTGTGAAGGCGGCATCAAGCACAGGAGCCCACAGAGTGGCACAATGATATAGTTTGAGGCGTCATCAGAAGCAGCAGGAGCCTGCAGAGTGGCACAATGATATAGTGTGGAGGTGGCAGACAATTCCAGTCCCTGGTAAAGATGGTAGGAGGCAGATGGTGCAACTAGCAGCAGATGTGTGGCATCAGGCGGGTGGCAGCATCAGAATAGTAGCTGAGGCAGCTAGTTAGAACCCTGACTCATTTCTCAACAAGGAGGCGTCATGGCTGATCTAATCTGATGCATTAGGCATTGGTGAGTTGAAATCCTGGCCGATACAATCCTGATTCATCTTGACAAAGGTCAGTCTCTCCACATTAAGGGTGGACAAGCCGGTTCTCCTGGGGGTAACGATGGCCCCCGTCACACTGAACACCCACTCTGATGCAAAACTACTGGCCGGGCAGGACAGCTTCTCTACTGCAAACTCCGCAAGTTGCGGCCACGCATCAAGTTTGGCTGCCCAGTAGTCCATGGGATCTTCTACTTCAGGTGGTAAAGTGCTGTCCAAGTAGGCCACCACCTGCTGGTGCAGGGTCTGCTTCGTGTCCTGCTGCTGCTGGTGGCGGCTACGCTCCTCACTAGGCGGGTGAAGGAAATTGCTCATTAAGGAATGCAGACTTAAGCCACTGTTGATGGAACTGCTACTGCTCCTACCCCCCCAGCTCCCCACAGCAGCCGTGGTAGTAGTACATGACCAATGACTGCCAGGAATCCCCCGGTCAG
Source organism: Engystomops pustulosus (assembly GCA_019512145.1). Lineage (NCBI taxonomy): Eukaryota > Metazoa > Chordata > Amphibia > Anura > Leptodactylidae > Engystomops > Engystomops pustulosus. The sequence continues at coordinate 103,514,764 of CM033643.1, read as the reverse complement.
ACCTGACAGAGGATGGACAATGGCGCACATAGGCAGCGGCCAACTGTGTGCTCAGTATTTCTCTATATTATGCCAGTTGTTCCTTCCTCTCAGCAGCAGGAAAAAGTCACCCATTTTGGACCGGTAGCGAGGGTCCAAGAGGGTGGAGAGCCAAAAGTCATCACTATGCCGGATGTTGACTATTCGGCTGTCACTAGTTAGGCAAAGCCACATGCTGCGGGCCATCTACGCAAGTGACTCTGAGGGACTCCCGGCCTCCATCTCCACTGTATACTGCCACAGTGCTTCTGGGTCATCTGCCCCGTCTTCTACCTCCTCCGGATGCTCCTGCTCCTCCTCTCCTGTCACCTGAGTAGAAAAACCACAAATTGCACCAGACTCTGCTTGTGCTCCAATGTCGTCCTCCTCCTCCAGTTCAGCCCCCACCGGACTCATGTGGCCATGAGATGTAGTCTCCACTTCTCCAGTGCCCTGACCAGACAGATTTTGCAGCATGAGTTCCAGGACATGAAGCAGTGGAATGACGTTATTCATCCCGCAGTCCTGGCAAGCGGCAGGTGTCACGCATGAGCTGCCAGTGGCTGACATCAAAGTTACACAGGGGAGTACTACGGTCCACTTGCGTCATCAAAAAATCATTAATGGCTTTTTTCTGTTCATACAGGCGGTCTAACATATGGAGGCTGGAATTCCAACGAGTGGAAACATCGTATATCAGACTCTGTTGGGGTAGGCCGTTCTGGCACTGCAACTCGAGGAGGGTGTGCTTGGCTTTGTAAGAATGGCTGAAGTACGTGTACAGTGTCCTGGCCATTTTTAGAATGTCTTGCAGATGGGTGTAAGACTTCAGGAACCTGTTGACTACCAGATTGAACACGTGCGCCATGCAGGGCGCATGGACCATCCCTCCTTGGTTCAGTGCGGACACCATGTTCCTCCCATTGTCTGTCACCATGGTTCCGTTTTTAGTTGTCGTGGAGAAAGCCACACATTGATTTCTTCTTGCATGACGCAGAGCAGTTCCTCCCCTGTGTGACTTCGTTCGCCCAGGCAAACCAGGTGTAGAACTGCATGACACCGCTGTGCCCTGCATATGTGGTATGATGGAGCAGCACTTGTCGAGGCTGAGGTGATGGTGGAGAAGGAGGAGGCGGACACTGGCGCAGAAGCAGAAGTTTGACAATGTGGAGGAGAAAGCGCCGTCTCTTGTGGAAGTTGTTGGTGTGGCTGGGCGGGAAGCACATTCACCCAGTGGGCCGTAAAGGACATATACTGGCCCTGACCATAATTACAGCTCCACACGTCCGTGCTGCTGTGCAGCTTGGAAGAAACTGATAAGCTCAAGGACTGGCCCACCTTCTGTTGTACATATTAGTGAAGGGCTGGCACAGCCTTTTTGGAAAAAAAATTGCGGTTTGGAACTCTCCACCTCGTTTCGGCACAAGCCATTAGTTCTCTGAAGGGTGCAGAGTCCACGACTTAAAAAGGGAAAGACTGCAGTACCAACAACTTCGACAAGAGTACGGTCAGCTTCTGCACCTTAGGATGGCTGGACGCATAGAGTTTTCTCTTTGTAATCGCTTTGCTCAACGACTGCTGGCGCCATGCGTAGCGAGGAGCAGGAGCATCTGGACCGGGAGATGATGTCAAAGACAAACAGCTCCCTTCGGCAGAGGTGCTGGAGCCTTGACTTGCTGAAACGGCATGTGTGCCACTAGGTGCTGCTGCTGTTGCTGCACCTGTAGGATGGATCGCATATGACACCTGTTTCTCCCAGGCCATTGGAGGGTGACGCTGCATGTGTTGGCGCAGGGCCGTGGTGCCAAGGTTAGCTCCCTGGCCACGCTTCACTTTCTGCCTGCAGATACGACATATACCCACGATCAGCTCCTCTGGTGTCTTTACAAAAAACTGCCACACTGCTGAGATGGTAATTTTACCGCCAACACTCTGCACTGAGTGACTACTACCGCCGCTGCCTCGCTGAGCCCCTGTGCCACTGCTTATTTGGGCCTGCGAATCGGGATTTGTACGCGTGGATGTTTGGCTCCCGTCCTCGCACTGCTGCCACCCTGCTGACTCACAGCCACCGTAGCGACTTGCTGCCTGCTCCGCAAGCTGACACTCTCTTCGCCCGACGATGATGAATCCCCTGCTACACCTGGCTCCCAAGTGCAATCGGCTACATCATAGTCAATTTGCGTTTCCCGGTCACTGCTACTCTCCTCACCGGTGTCAGTATGCACAGCCTGCCTACTGCAGGAAGCAGCGGAAGTCTGCCCCACCTCTTCACTGCAAAGCAGCTGCTGACTGTCCTCAAACACTTCGTCCTCGCTGAATAGTGGCGCTGAGCCCAGACCACCTAGTAGCTCTCTGGCTGCGGTAAAGGAACAGGACAGAGCCTGGTTGAGGACAGGTGAGGGCCGCTGACCTGCTCCTGGGCCATGCCAACTGATTGTTGTATCAGAGGATCCCACAGACTCTTGACTGGGGTTGTCAGATGTTATATTTGAGGAATTGGATGACCTAGTCAACCATTCAACAACCTTTGGGTTGTTGATCAACACTAGATGACGGCAGTTCTTTCCTCACAGAGTCACCCCTGCTGCGACATCCCCTTACTGTGCTGCCACCTCTGCCTGCTCCACCTGCCACCTTTCTGTCTGACATAGTGGTTTATACGTGGATTTGACACGTGAATCTGGCTGTAAACTAGAGCCCCCAAAAGGTATTGCAATGTGCATTATACAGATACCCCACAACTAACAGTGTAATTTCAGCGAAAATCACTGTATAAACTACATGGATTTGACACGTGAATCTGACTGTAAACTAGAGCCCCCAAAAGGTATGGCAATGTGCGTTATACAGATAACCCTCAACTGGCAGCTCACTACTGCAGATGCATGAATGTCAAACAGATTTCTTCCTATTCGATTTTGTCACTAACCAAACCTATTGAATCCCTCACGAGAAAGTGGGGAAGAAAATGAGGCAATAAAAGAGCAAAGGTTATAAGGTAAAAATATCACAATCTTTATTTTAAGCAGACAAAATATACAAAAAGCAGTTTTTTAAAAATTGAAGATTGCTGAAAGACAGGATTAGAACTGGTGGTGTACAGCGGCAAAAGGCAGTCAATACCCGGGCATAACAAAGGAAGTATACATATCTTAAATATTAAGGAAATGCTGGTAAATGCTGGTATGGTGTAAGGCTCTAAAGTTTGTTCAGTATATATGTGCAAAAGAAGCTGGGACAATGAACTTTTCGTACCAATACATCGATCAATAGTGGACACATTCAAAGCCAATCCTTACCAGGTAGTAAACAGGTGCGGCTTCCAATGACCGGGGATGACTGCCGCCCCGACGCGCGTTTCGGCTTGTGGAAAGCCTTCGTCTGTCACTAAATAGAACTGCTATTTGGGGTATACAGATCCTCCTTAAAGAACAACCAGGGATTGGTCCATCAATCGCTACTGCAGATGCATGAAAGTCAAACAGATTTCTTCCTATTCGATTTTGTCACTAAATAGAACTGCTATTTGGGGTATATAGAACCCCCTTAGAGAACAGCGAGGGATTAGTCCACCAATCGCTACTGCAGATGCATGAAAGTCAAACAGATTTCTTCCTATTCAATTTTGTCACTAAATAGAACTGCTATTTGAGGTATACAGATCCCCCTTAGAGAACAGCGAGGGATTGCAGCAAGAATCGCACGGTACAATAGCAGCATCTGGACGCTACAACATGAAGTGTGAAGTGCTGAGATAGAAAATGGCTGGGTTTTATAGGGCTGTGTGACATCACATAAGCCTGCCGGTCGCTGATTGGCTTACAGGTTTGCAGATGTCATCGGGGCTGTTCCTATCTCCTTCCCAGAGTTCTCTGCCCCATGTAACATGTTGTTCTTGCGCCTATTTAGCAGAAACATGAGGGAAAAAAAAACAACTTTGTTCCCGCGAATCAGCATAAACATCGGCTTTGTGGCGAATCAAATTTTTCCTAAAATTCTAACCGAAGTTAGAATCATTAGAATCGATTCGCCCATCTATAGTTATGGGCTTTCTAAAGTAGGCAGTATTATCAGCAAGATATCCACCACTGGAAACTACAAGTCTTATGAGCCTTCTGTTATCAGTAACTCCTCCTCTTTCCTATGCTCTGCTCCTAGTGATCATTTAACAGACTGTCTCGTTATGTTACCATAGCAATGATGTGTAACTGCCATCACTGCACATTACATCACTGCGATGACGTCTCACCAAAACACTGGCCATACTGGATGCACTGCAACCAACTGACTACAGCCAAATGTAGTGATGATCACATGCAGGTGCAGCACATGTGATGTGGACATGTCATCTTCTGTCCTGTGCCTGCTTCTCAGGGACAAAGTCACAGGACTGATTAAAGGACCAGTAGAATTTTAATTCTCCATCATAATATATGTCCTCAACATTTTTGTTCTAAGGGGAGCAAAATTTTAAATAACAACTAATTACATGTTAGCTTATATTTTAAGAACCCATTTCTATTTGAATTATGCACATTCCTGGAATACCCCTTTAAATAATGTGTACTGGAGGAAGTTGATGGGAGTGATGTAGAACAGATTAAAAGATCTGTTCTAAGATCAAAGTTGTTGCAAGAGAAGTCTTATTGAATATGGGCGCTAACTCAGCTAGTTCCGACCTGTAAACTAGTTTTCAACTATAGTCTCCACTGTCTCCACTGTTTTATAGTTTTCAAATATAGTCTCCACTGTTTTTCTGGTGGCCCACCTCTGCCTCCTGCCCACTCTGCACCCAGACACCCCCATAGTGCCAGAAACTGGCGGGTTTTCCGCCAGAAAAATGGCATAGAAGCCATAATGAATCTCCCACATTGAGTCAGATGGGCTTAAATAAAATTGCATCTTTGCTGTGTTCATATAAGCTCTGTTACCGGGAATTATGATGTTTTATTATATAGGTATAGTCAAATAGATGTAGTATCTCTGATAAAACAGACAGGATTGTGTGATCAGTCATGAAAATGCTTGCTATACACAGTATAGCCTATTATATGCTTAAAGGGAACCTGTCACCAAATTCACCAATAAGCCTAATAACAGTTTTCCATATAACTATACTTACTTGTAACCACACTGGTTTTAGCTAACAAATGCACAGTTCCTATCCCCAGAAAATGAAGAAAATCCCCCAGATGTAACTCCATTTTGGATACTAGACCCTTATTGGTCTATATATATGGGATTATTATGTATTTAGACCTTACCACCTTTTTTCAGCATTGTGGGTTATTCCCACAAAGACAAAAATAACACATTCTCTAATTCAATGTTATTAACAAAAATACAGCATTTGACAGAAATAATTCCTGGTTTACACAATTTCGGTTGCCCCAGGTCCGACCGTTACTCTTCTGACTTTAGGTTCGGGAAGACATATTGTTCTTCTGTCTGATGCTGCACTGAGCTCCTCTCTGCACTCCATCCCCAACCCTGGAATCCCAAGAAAGGCTCACTCACGCAAGCAGTGTGAAGAGAGTAAAGCTACAAGCTACAGACAGATAAGTTCTTTATCCTGGCGAGGTGGGGGAGCACAGTAGATCTGACAGTGTATGTGGCTGAGATTTAGTAGAGCAGAGAATGTCATGTGTATATAAAACTGGACTCTGATAATCTAACCACAATGTCAGCTCACAGTATCTCACATAGCATTAGAGGGATCATAATGTGTCTGCTTAGAGTCCCAGTCCACACTTTGGGTCTGGACCCACTGGACCACCGTGGACAATGACATAAGCCGACACCTGGGTCTGAATGCATAGCCCTGATTGGTCATGGCATGTCATGCACTGAAAACCAGTGTCCTTCCTTATTCCATTTTTATAGCAGACACAGCATTTTTTTGGAGGATGATCTTTTTTTGCAGTTGGTGGCACTCTGAATGGGAATTGTTGTTGTGCAATTATCCTGCTGGCATCACTTGATGTTGTAGCCCTTGCTTTGCCACCATGGTATCCAATGAAAATGTAATTTTCCAGGTAAGATCACTGGTGTCCAGACTTTTTAAAATGATGAATGAATTGTAGAGGGCCATTTGCAGCAGATTATTTTATAGCAGACCCTGGACATTCTAACTGTGCTGTAGGGCTGCAGCATTTGACCCACAAGATCTACACCTCTTATTATCACAAGATCTACACTTCTTATTATTCTGGCATTTGTTCCACGGACAGGAACATGGCTGCTCTCAATAGCATGGATGGTGGTTAGCACATGCACATCTTTTTATCTTATTTGTATCCGTATTTTATGAGCAATCAATGCTCATTGAAAAGAGCTCTGCATTCCCTGGCTTTTGAGATTCCCTGGCTTTTGTGTTTGTCTGATGGTGCCACAGGCAACTACTAAATAATATTCATTAACAAGAGCTTACCTACTTACTAGTGTACACAGTCTTAAAACCTGGAGACGATTTGTGTTCGCATGTGCATAGTGTAAGGTTGTATAGCAATATCGCTGTAGTGTATGACAGCAAAGTAACAAACTGTCTGTGACAGCTAATGTCATAGTGTTGTCACTGTGTGTTTACGCATGGTGACCATTTGTGTGGAGTATAAAAATGTATGTCCTGGTGCATAAACATGCACCTGAATTGGAGGTACATTTTAGTCCAAGGTCTTTAAAAGGTTAAAAGTTGTTTATGTGACCGGCTAAGCTGGGGAGGGTGTTGAATATGTATAATGCAAATAAAAGGCAAAGTTGTCCTATGTGACAACAGCTATCAATTCATGAAAAAATATTATTATAAGGATACATTAATCTACAAAGCCATATAATCAGTTTCCTATGCTTATGAACATTTCTTCAGGACTGTTCAGATGTGTCAACTTAGCTCAGTCTTGGATCTGTATGTAGTTAAGAAAAGTCAGTAAAACTTTGTTTATATAAAAGGGTCTATACAAAAAACAGGTCAATATCAGTTGAGAATAAGATAAATTAAGAGAAGGGCTCTTTCACAAAAAAGAAGTCCAACTTTAGTAGCTGGGTCATTCTTTGTATGATTGAAATCCAATTGCCTTTATTATGTATTTGTGTATTTTGTTTTATGATATAAAACTAATTCCTTATTGTTTATTTGAAGGAACATTATGGATTGTTATGGAAAATACATAGCAGTTGCTTTGGTGTTTTTCTCAGTCTGTATGCATGTAATGCATTCTTTTCCTGAGGAAAATCTACTGGCTCCAGGTAATGGAATCTACAATTTACTAGTCATATAATTAGTGATATGTAAGTGGATACAAAAAGAAAACATCATCCATCTGATTTTTGAGAAAAATATAAATGTCAGATTAGTTTTCTATTCCTGACATGTATAACTGCTTGAAGGAAACCGTCATATTGTTCATGTATTTGTATAAGAGAACATCATAGTATTCAGCAGAAGAGCTATATTTTGTATTGTGGGGGGAAAACATTCTTTACAACTTTAACAGAAGCAGGAGATATGTTGGGCAATTGGGCAAATTGGCAATAAATGAGGAGGTGGCTAATAAAAAATTCTAATCTATGTATTAACCTGACATATCCCATTTGCAATGATCTAAAACGTCAGTTAAAGGGGTTTTCCCCACAAAACAAGTTAACTTGCTATCGCTGGGGGTCTGAGTGATGAGATTCCCACAAATCGTGGTCCGATGAGGTCTGAGGTACTTTCGTCGGACCTCTTATTGCTCCTTGAGATGAGCAGAACAGACTGCCACACGGGTCTGTTCTGCTTCATTCATCTCTATGGAGCTGATGGAGATTGCCGAGTGAAGAATAATTTAATAAAAGAATTAATGTGAAAAGGTGAATCTCGGTTCAAGCTCCTCTGCCAGGCTACTTCTGAATTGTAAGATATTTTGAAGAAAATGTCTTTACTCAGGGAACATTAATATGAGTATGAATATGATATGATTTTTAATTCATACTACATCCCTACTGATTTAGTAATATGAACATTTAAGGCAGACTTTGCTCCCGTTTTCAGCAAATCCATATATTTCTCTGTACCAGGTTGTCCAGAATGCAGACTGAAGGAAAACTCCTATTTTTCTAAGATGGGAAAAGGACCAATATTTCAGTGCAGTGGATGCTGCTTCTCTAGAGCCTACCCTACCCCTATGAGATCAAAGAAGACAATGCTGGTGCCAAAGAACATCACATCTGAAGCCAAATGCTGTGTTGCAAAAACACAATATAGGGTACGTAGACTGTAGACTGGTCCATTATGTCCAAAAAAAACTGCATATTTATAGTTCTTAAAAGAGTTGTATATGCAGGTGTCTGCATGGGTGTTACATCTTTTGGTGCATACTGTGTTTTCATCTCATGGAATCAGAACTTATGGCTGCATGTTTTAATTCTTAGGGACATATGTCCCTACTTCCTTTTCTAATCTTTTTTTTTCTTTTGGAATGTTTTTTCTTTTCAGTCCATGATTATTAGTGATATACCTTTAAGCAACCTCATGGGAACAGACAGCAATAGTTTTCAGCATACTCTGTGGGGGGATTTATTATGTGTTTTATTTTTTTTTACTTGTGTTTGCTTTCGTTGGTTGTAGACCAGTTTTGAATGTGATTGATTCATGATGTTATTGTTATCCTATCTTGCATGACACATGTTATTCTGTTTTCTTTAATTTGGAATGGTTCATCTTGGAGTAGTTTTTAGACTTATTTAGTGCCTAAAAAAAAGTCACAAATCTTAAATCTGGCACAAAGAAAACGAAACTGAGAGACATTGTTGAATTAGTCACAACTAGGGTGTATGTGAAAGTGGAACTTTATAGATAATGGGCCACATTTACTAAGGGCTTTACGACGGTTTTGTGATGTACTTTGCACATTTTTTTAGGTGAAAACGGCTTAGACAGGTATTTAAGAAGTACTCCCTATGTTAAAGGTGCACCACAAAAAAGTTGGTGAACTCTGTCGGGCCAGTGCATTAAAGTGACATGGTGCACATTCTTAATGAATCGGTCACACCCAGCATTATACATGGGCAGAGCACTTTTTTCCCCAATATTCTAAACATGCACTGTGTATATAGAAGGTGTAAATGAGCTGTGACATTATCTATTGTCAGTAGAAGGTATTTTCTATAGTATTGTTTTCAATTATAATCCTAAATGTCATGTAAATGCTGTTTACCAAAACCCCAACAGAATTATGTGGCAGTCTATTATTAAGCTTAACCCCTTCGCCCACCGCAATGTGATATAATGTCATTGGTGCTGAGGGTTGAGCTCTCTCCATATACAGCAGATGTCAGTTGCATAACACAGCTGACACCTAGCTCTAACTGCGTGCGCCTGTGGGTGTGAAAGCTGAGTGGGTGCCCCTGTGTGATGTCATCGGAGGGTGCATCGGTTTCCATGGCAGGCCATGGCAAGCTTTTAGAGATCAGCAGTAAAATTACATATATACTGCAAATTACAAATAAAATTACAATATACTGCAATACTCGGTCCATGATCCCTCTCTATATACAGCTTCATGACCAGCAGACGGATTTACGTTGACTGGTCGAGAAAGAGTTAAGTTAACCTTTTTCCTTTGTTTTTCAATATTTACGCTCTATTTTCACATTTGACATATTCGTTTGTCCTATGTCGGCTTTTTGGAGAGGGCTCCCAGGAAAGCGTGGGCACCGCCATGTTGGCTTAGATCGTCGCTCCCGGTAACGTCATTGGGGAGCGGCCATCTGTTGCTATGACATCCTTAGGTCATACAAAGACCACATTTATGAAAGTGTGGTAACAGGTTCCCTTTAACAGCATTTCTGTAACATTTTCAATGTTAGTCTAATTTCTTTTACTTATTTTTGTTGGAACAGCTGGAAAAGTCAAGTACCTTTAAGGAAGGATTAATGGAGTGTCCACTATTGTATGTACACTCACCGGCCACTTTATTAGGTACACCATGCTAGTAACGGTTTGGACCCCCTTTTGCCTTCAGAACTGCCTCAATTCTTCGTGGCATAGATTCAACAAGGTGCTGGAAGCCTTCCTCAGAGATTTTGGTCCATATTGACATGATGGCATCACACAGTTGCCGCAGATTTGTCGGCTGCACATCCATGATGCGAATCTCCCGTTCCACCACATCCCAAAGATGCTCTATTGGATTGAGATCTGGTGACTGTGGAGGCCATTTGAGTACAGTGAACTCATTGTCATGTTCAAGAAACCAGTCTGAGATGATTCCAGCTTTATGACATGGCGCATTATCCTGCTGAAAGTAGCCATCAGATGTTGGGTACATTGTGGTCATAAAGGGATGGACATGGTCAGCAACAATACTCAGGTAGGCTGTGGCGTTGCAACGATGCTCAATTGGTACCACGGGGCCCAAAGAGTGCCAAGAAAATATTCCCCACACCACAGCAGCCTGAACGTTGATACAAGGCAGGATGGATCCATGCTTTTCATGTTGTTGATGCCAAATTCTGCCTCCACCCACAATGTCGCAGCAGAAATCGAGACTCATCAGACCAATCTTCTACTGTCCAATTTCGATGAGCTTGTGCAAATTGTAGCCCCAGTTTCCTGTTCTTATCTGAAAGGAGTGGCACCTGGAGTGGTCTTCTGCTGCTGTAGCCCATATGCCTCAAAGTTCGACGTACTGTGCGTTCAGAGATGCTCTTCTGATTACCTTGGTTGTAACGGGTGGTGATTTGAGTCACTGTTGCCTTTCTATCAGCTCGAACCAGTCTGCCCATTCTCCTCTGACCTCTGGCATCAACAAGGCATTTCCGCCCACAGAACTGCCGCTCACTGGATGTTTTTTCTTTTTCGGACCATTCTCTGTAAACCTTAGAGATGGTTGTGCGTGAAAATCCCAGTAGATCAGCAGTTTCTGAAATACTCAGACCAGCCCCTGTGGTACCAACAACCATGCCACGTTCAAAGGCACTCAAATCACCTTTCTTCCACATAGTGATGCTTGGTTTGAACTGCAGGAGATTGTCTTGACCATGTCTACATGCCTAAATGCACTGAGTTGCTGTTAACGAGCAGTTGGACAGGTGTACCTAATAAAGTGGCCGGTGAGTGTATATTTTAGCATTTTTCTGACTGGTTTAGACAGATTTTGGACAAAGTCACTTTGTCAGATCCATTCTCCATAAAATGTATACTGCCTATAAACATAGAAAAGAGCAAGACAGTTTTCTGATCACCAATAAAGTTAGTTACACAGTTATTATGTTGTTTAATTCGACCTTCACACTCATGTCTCCAGGACTTATCCCAATTTGCACCAATTTTCTGGGATGCCCTACCCTGGACTATTAGGCTAATACCTAACTACAATAGCTTCAAACACGCTCTTAAAACTCATCTATTCAGTCAGACCTATCACATATCCTAACTGCATGTAACTTCAACTCTACACTAACCAACTCTGTGTACTCCTTCTGTGTATCTAATCCCACAAGCACTAGATACGATGGCTGATGACCGGTTCATGCAGCAGCATTATTTATTTTTTAATTACCTCATTTATGTGTTATAAAACCGTACAGAATGGCTGGCGATTTTACAAGCACAGCTACCTCCTATGTTACCGTTTCCTCCCCATAGATCGTAATCTCTTACAAGCAGGTCCTTCAGCCCTATTGGTACATATGACCAAGTTATTACTTTGTACTGTTTGGTTCTGTGTGTATACATACTCCATGAGTTATAAAGCTTTGGAGAATATTATGCTGCTGTATGAAGATTTTTATTATTACTATTATTATTATTATTATTAGTTATGAGCAGACCCCAGAAAGTTCCAAAGTTGAAAATTCTTCTCAGGCACGATGCCTGAACACAAATTCAGATCTGAACCCCACCAGTAACACCCCAGCACCGATTGTAGGTGTTATCATATGAATTAATGTGGCACATCGTCATGGAGGGAACTACGTTGATTCTCTTTGTGCAGTGTCACCAGCTTGTATGTGCATGTAAGTGCCACATTGATTTCGATGCTGCATGTGTTATTGATGTGACTGTTGAGCCAAACCCCAACTTTTCACCGTTCCAGTCACCAATTATTATTATTAAACAGCAACAAACTTTATTCTGCCTATAAAAGGTGGAAAGTTGCTCATTTCTAACCTTTTTTCTCAGTCAGCATATTTTTGAGCCGAAGGAGCGAATCAGACTGATATATAGTTCCATAAGAAAATACTCACTATACTATGCCTCAGAGTTCATTGGGCAGTCTTTCTTATTCAAAATTCAGAAAAATCTGCCAGATTTATCACTGTGATGGAAAATTCTCACATTGTGTAAAACTGACAAGTTCTACTCTAGACCTACTTTTAGTTGGTCTAATGTATGCACCAAATTCTTTTAGTGCACAGACTATTTTGAGCCCAACCACTCCCTTTTTCTGTAAAACACACCACTTTTTTTGTTGCTCACTCCCTTAGTCAGACTAGCTGGAAAAAGAGTTGAAAAAGGTCAAAACGCCTTGATAAATTTGATGCAAGGCACTTTAGATGCAAAAATACTAGAAGTCTGCCTGTTCTTCTGTTGCACAGTTAATACAATTTGTCGCAGAACAACATTACATTTAACAAAATTGCAAAAAAAAAAAGCATAAATCACAAAAGAAAAATAAAATATATATTACTATATTAAACTTTTCTTTTGGTTAGTGTGTATGTGCAATGTATTACAGATTTTTAACATGCTTTTTTTTAATTTTCAGGTCACATTAATGGATACTGTGAAGATTGAGAATCATACTGCTTGTCACTGCAGTACATGCCTCTATCACAAATCTTAAATGTTACGTCTTAAGTGAAAATCTCAGTTTAAATATCTCTTTTGGTTTATTTTAGCATCAAAAAATGTTCCAAGCCTGTGTATGAACGTCAGTACATGTGCTGTTCTTCACTATAATTACTGTCAGTGCATTAAAATAAAATTGAAAATGCCTTTCTGCATAAAAAAAATATAGAATTCATATTTTATTTAGGTTTATTGGCTTTATTGGGAAAGTGGCAATATAACCATGTGATGTATCTTTTGCAAAGTACCATCACTTGTCAATATCTGCAACTGCATATTGGAAAATTTGAAAGAAAAACAAAATGATTCATAGACTTTTCTGTAATGAGAGTACACAGCAATCATGTGGTTATAAACTCATTTGTCTATCATTTACCTGTGGTAGTCATTCACCTCTTCAAGTCATTCAACTCTTTAGGGATCAACTGGTTTGAGACAACTTATGTAGATGGGACATCTGTTATGTGACGGAGTCTAAAGAAGACATACAATGTTGTCGATTTTAAAGTTCATTAAACCAAAGGATAGTGTTGTAATACCATATTACTATACTGTCTTTTATGATTTGTATTTCATGGAAGAATTTTGTAGTATAAGTGTAATGTTTTCTTTACCTAAGGAAAAGGAAAGTATATTCTTGGGACAGAAAAAAAGACAATTACTGGTACAGCAGTTGGAAGAACGTTTTATAAAAATAAAAGCAATTTAATCTGCAATTTTGTATAATATAGAAACATATATAAGATCCATACGAATATCTAAGTCTATGTATGAAGAGTAAATGCTGAAAATCTACTTCTATTTGTTTCTAATTATGATTTATGTGTAATTTTGGATGACTGATGTTCTCAGCTTTGCATTTGAGAAATTGAGATTTTACTAGTGAAACTATTCTAATATAAGCATGCTATTCTGTCTTAACTGTACATCATTAAACATCTGTGTAATCATATCACCTTGTTTTGTGTATGTATCAAAGTTTTAAAATCAATGTTTCCAAAGTTTTTCTGTTACGCTGGTTCCATCACTGATCCTAATCACATGTTGGTCTGTCAACTTGAAACGTAATAAATTTATACTGTGGTAGGAAATTATACTTAGAATAAAAGGATGGGCACAAGCTGGGCAATTTAATAAAATACTCAATTCAAATGACCCTAGAGCAGTGATGGAGAACATTTTAGATGCCGAGTGCCCAAAATGCAAACCAGACCCACTTTTTTATTACAAAGTGCCAACACAGCAATTCTAGCATTAAATTATTAAAATCTTCTTGATCCATGCTATTCCACAGCTTTCACCAATATCGTTGACAGAAGGTGGGAATATTCAGATTGCCATTGGAGCTTCCCTGAACAGGAAGAATTGTGGGGCCAAGAGCAGGAGCTTCAATGATAATGATAATCTTCAATGATAAGCTTCAATCATAATCTGACCCTGTCCACACCTTCTCTGCCTGCAGTCTCAGGTGGACCCAGATGCTTCATGTCCTGGGCTACCTGGACCTGCAGGAGGATCCCTCAAGTCCTGTCTGGTGAATTCTGTGCTGGGGCAACAGCCTGAGTGCCCACTGAGAGGGCTCAGAGTGCCACCTCTGGCACCCGTGCCATAGGTTCGCCATCACTGCCCTAGAGTGCTAGTCCAAGAAGCCACATATAGATATATACATAGGGGTAGACATGTGGATCGATTGATAGACAAGATTCAGCAAATAAAAGTATAATTCATGACCTTGTCAATTTCCCATTGGAGGAGATAAATGAGTTGACAATTAAGCCCAGGAAGGAAGTTTTATCAGTTTTACTGTGTTTAATAAATGCAGATTTTCAAGGAATACAGCCTTGTTATACTTGTTATATACTTGTATAGTTAGTTGCATTATGGAAATAAATGGCCATTTTAAGAAATTTATCCAGCAATCATGAAGATGATTGATCAGTGGTTAAAAATATCTAATGACCTAGGTAGTAATTGGTTAATAGTGAGACCCCATGCTTGGAGATTAGCCAGGAGTAAAAGGTTTATTGAAAAGGAGTTGGCTTAAACTTTTTTCTACAAGTATAAAAATTTGCAGTTTTACGCCACTTCAAATAAAGTTACTATTTTTAACCACTGATCATCTTCTTGATTGCTGGATGCACTTCCTGAAATTGGATACACCTGGTGTACAATGTGAGGGTTTCAAACCCATTTTTATCAAGGAAACTGAAATAAAAAAATTATGCAGCTTTATTCACCATTGTTATTTAAACTTTAAATTGTCTCTGTAAGTAATATTCCGGTTTTCATGGCAACATACAAAAAATTTATGAAATCCTGAAGCTACACTATCATCCATCTGTATTCTACTATTTAATTGTTTCTTACCATGGAAATAAATTGTTCTGCAAAGGATCAGAAATAACATAGTATGAGTTTTTTTTTAAAAATAAAGAATATTGCTAGAATACATTTATTTATGATTTTAGATTATCTAGTTTGATGAAAAAACTTTTGGGGCTTAAGCTGACATAGACTCTGTATAAAAAAAGTAGGATATAATATTTTAGATCACCTAAATCAACACCTATCTCCTAAGAATTTATAAGTAATGTTTATTTTTGGTAAACATATTTTAAATTTTCTCTTAGATAAGAGATTGGTATGATTTTTTTCAAATTATTGAAGATATGAAAGGGTTGGTCAAAATTTAGGTTTGGCGGGTTTGTCTGAATTTCGCAAAAAAATTTGGTTCAAAACCCGAACTTCGGACCAAACTTTGATTCGAACACAATCCACACTGAAGTCAATAGGGACCCAGATTTTAAAACCCAAAAATGCCTGTAAGATAGGGGTAGTAACAGCTGAAAAATGGTGGGAATAACAGGGCAGTTGCTTTAACCTCAATGAGCTAGGGAAAGTATGAAATTGCATAACATAATAAAAAATAAGCAAAGTAAAAATCATTTAAAAAAATTATGCCACTTTGGTGGGAAACCACAGAAGCAATGGGAAAACCAGACACCCTTCCTCTCACTGCATTTGAAATTCACAATTTGAAGTTCAAGTTCCATGATAATACAAAGTCCAAAAAATTAAAAGTCCAAGTTCTGTGATTATGGAAAGTTGATATTTCAAGTTTAAGTTCCAGGATATGAGAAGTTAAAATTTCAAGTTCTGAAAATATGGATTGTCAAAATTTCTAAGTTCAGGCTCCAGCACAATTTCACGGTCAAGTACCAGGTATATGGAAAGTCACAATTTCAAGTTCAAGCATCTGGAATACATATTTCACTATTTCAAGTTCAATTCCAAGAAAACAAGAAATCATAATTTCAATTTGAAGTTTCTTGGGTACAAAAAGGTCATAATTTCAAGTTCAAGTTCCAGGAATGCCAAATCTAAAAATTTTAAGAAGTTGAAGTTTTGGAAATGCTGGACTTTTTCAGACACTGGCCAAACCAAGTTGCATGAGATCCATACTTGGTTCATCTTGGTTCTTGATTGGATGTTCACATTGGCTGAAGAAAGGAGGAGCTTCTTTTCAGTGATAACACCACCAGTGGTGCTCTGACAGCATACTAGCCGCAGGGCAGGACAGCAGGAATTAAGAGACAGATTATATCAAAATAAAATGAGTTTTTTTTTTAAAGTCCTGATTATCCCATGTAAATCCATGGAAGTGAGGTCAGTGAGGGTTGGTGATAGGTCTCCTTTAGTGACGAGTGGGTTTGTCAAAATTCCAAATTGTCAAGTTTGTCCAAACACTGTGAAAAAATTTGGTCCGGAAACTGGACTTGACCCCGAACACGAACCTCATTGCAGTCAAAGCGGCCTCACAGGATGTGATACGTCCTAACATCAGAGCGCTATAAGTCTGGATCTGGGACACCTAGAAACTCACTTCTTTTTACCCTGAAAAAGAAGAATCTCCTCTTTCATATGTATCTAAAATTGTGTTTCTAGGTGCCAGAACCAGAGATATTTACATTTAAAATGAGAATTTTGGGTGCAATTTTCAAAGTTTTATTTCACACCATATTCCATTATTTACAACTATGTTATGGCGTTCTTAGCCAAATTCTTAGGTACCACTGATTGTTCGATTAGTGCATGGCCAATACAGTTGGGAACACTTACTTACCTACCCTGTCGCGATCCCTGAAAGTGCATAGACCGACTGAAATGCACTCTGCCACAATTCACGAAGATCATGCCCACGATATAATGCATGTGTCGCTTCCCCGCTCAAGCCCGCCGGAGTTCACCTTCTTCTTCCCGGTGTATGTCTTGCGACACAATTTGAATCTTAAATCCCGCGTTCAGTCCGAATCAGTCGTATTGCCCGACGGCCCGCTCCCCAATTTCTGTCGCATGAAAGCCAGCGCAGCTGTACCACAATCCGATCACATGCGACACAATCCCCAGTTAAATACCTGTCACAGCGGCACAAACCCTGAAAATGTAAAAAATCTGACGAAAGTGCAATTCGCGGACCCTTAGTAAATAAGCCCCATAGGCACATTTAAAAGTGACTTTTTTTTTTCATTAGCTTGTTTTATGTACATATGTGTATATATATATTTTTTTATTTGGGTTACTGTTGCTTTAAGGTATGTATGAACTCCTTACATCTTACTGGTTTTAGGAAAATATATTTTCTTTTACTTAGTATTCTGGATTTTTACATATTTTAGTGGACATTTTGAATTTTGATATAATATATTTTGTAATTTAACAACACTTTTTGCTGCAAAGTTGCAGTTGTGGCTGCAAAGAATTAAGCACATAGCCAGTTTTACCGCCAAAGCCACTTTTCACCCATTTTTTAAAATCTGCCCTTTGTCACTATAAGTGGTTTTAACTTTGGAACGCTTCAACATATCAAAGTGTTTTTGAAATTGTTTTCTCAGGACATTTGTACCACATGTTTGTGGTATGTTTTGCGTTTATTTATGAAAAAAAACAGATATTTGGTGTAAATTTGGAAAAATTCTTGATTTTCGAAATGGCTTATTTTTTATGTGTTGAGTTGTCCTTTTTAAGTGTTGCCATTTTAGCATAACTTTTTTCTATTCATTTTTTGAACATTTTTGTAAAGGGAATTTATGAAAACTGTACATTTTTGGCAAGTTTTTGAGTTTTTGTTTTTTATGGAGTTTATAGAATGGGTCCAATAATCTTACTGATTTATTGTACAGATTGTTTCGGATACGGCGATACCAAATATGTGGGTTTTTTCATGATTTTGTGCTTTTTGTACTTTATTAAGTATGCATTTGGAATGTTGGTGTTTTGGGGTACTTTCACATTATTTAAAATAATTCTTTTTAGTAAAAAGTTTTTATACTAAGTGTTTTAAACTTGTTTTAAAACACTTGTTCAAGCTCTTATTCCGATAACACAGTGTAATACAGATGTATTATACTGTGTTATGTAACACACTGCGCTATTGCGCATGCTCAGTGTGTTACAGCTGGGTCCTTCTAGGAAGCAGGACCCGATTTAAGGAGCAGATCGCGCAGCTCTGGGGCACTGGCAGACCCCAAGGTTGCCATCGGGGGTTCCATTCAGTACATATCGCAAGCCAGGCGACTTTTTGTAAATATATTGTTGGTCGCAAGCCGGGCGACTTTTTGTAAATATACAATTCAGTAAATATGGCCCGAACATCCGAACATGCCTAATGGTCTAATTTTGTCAGTAATACGTTCATTTAGCTCAAAATTTACACATTTCTAAAAGATGAAAAAAGAAAACCCATCTTAAAATATGTTATGCATTTTCTCATGAGTAAAGAGACACCCCGCATGTGGACTTTATTTGTTTTAAGGGAAGGAGCGCCCTGTGCTGCCAGTTTTGTCCTATAGACATTTACGCTCCTTTTGTAGGCTATAAAATTTTTGTTTTTCAGTTAGTGGGGCCATGTGTGGGCAATTATTTTGCGGGATGAGATGTATTTTCCAGTGATACCATTTTGGGGTTGATACCCCCTATTGTTGAAAACATCAATTATGTAATTGATTTTTTACTTTATTATTTTTTGGTGTTCACTGTGTAGCCTAATAAACATCTTATTTTTATTCTATGGGTCAATATGATACTTAGATATTTTTTCTTATGTTTTATTACATTTCTCAAAATAAAACCTAACAAGGGGAAAAAAAATGTACATCGCCATCTTTCAAGTGGCATAACACTTTTATTTTTTGGTCTACGGAGATGATTGATGGCTTGTTTTTTGTGGAACATGTAATACATTGTGTCAGGCTTCTGGGGTAGTGGACCCACTGGACCACTGCGAACGATGAGGTAAGCCCACACCTGGGACCGGAATCTAAGTGACACCCGGTTTTCACTAGAGCTCGCCGCAAAATGGGTTGGACTTGCTGCAGCGTGGTACCACCAGGTCGTTCAACAGGTATGACATTCTCCACGGTGGCAGCCAAGGCAAGGTACAAAGACGCCAAGCAGAATCGTAGTTTGGGGACAGGCAGGAGGTCAGGACTGGCAGCACGGGATCAGAGTTGGGGATGTAGCAATAGGTCAAGGCAGGCAGCAGAGGAGTGTAGTCAGAAACATAACCGGGGTTACAACAGGAAATTACAACATCAGCAAAAGGCATGGAACACAGCTTTCACTAGGGCACACGGCGCAAAGATTTGCAGGTTTATATAGAATTCTGGGAAATGGCCAGAGGCAATTAATGGTGCACTGGCCATTTAAATTTTCTGAAGCCGGTGTGTGTGCGCCCTATGACACGGAGACGCCTGCGCACAGCCCAAGGACCGGGATCAGGAGCGGGGCAAGGTATGTAGCGCCGCGCTGGCCTATACACAAGGGCACGGGTGAGCCTGCGACCCAAGATTTTTTGTGTTTATGTGTGTTATTCATATATAATGTATGTATGCTTATGTCTGTGGAGAGTATATATGAAATATGTGTATTTTGAAGTATAATTTGCGAGATAGGGCCAGCAGGGAGTGTTTAGGTATATGGGGCCCTAATTCTACGTTTGCACCGGGGCCCACTGGAGTCTTGTTATGCCACTGGTCACATAGTTAGAACTGAGGCACATGGTCCGCTATATTTCATACCACCCTGTTATCCTGCGTGGTCAATGAGGACCTGTCTAAAGTGAGGTGTTAGAGTCATATTTAAATAGCGACCCAGTATCACAGTGTGCAGAGACTTTGAGAGGACTTGGAGTAATTCCACAAAAAAGGAGCATTGTGTTGGCTGGGTGCATAGACATTGATGATGGAAAACCATTTGTCATGTATGGAAATGTCCAAATATGTACCTGCCTCCCCAATCCAAAACTTATATGTTAATGGTGTATGTAAGGACGTTGTGTAGAAGAATTGCCACGCCTCTGGATTTGTTTATATATGATACAGATATAGATTGAGCTATCCAGGAATCCTTTTTCCGTTTAATGGGGCAGTTAAGCCCAGTGGTGTTCCACGTAAGAATATTTAGAGGGAATGGAGATGTGAGGATGGGGGATGTCATTATCTGTGATGAAGTCATTCAATACCTGATAGCGGGAAGAATTCACATAGGTTGTAAACTGGATGGAGTCCTGTCATCCAGCATTGAGCAGCATTGTCTTAATGGTTCAGTCTCTGTCTTGCAACAGGTAATCCAGGGATTTTGTGGCCTCATACCGTATTTTTCGGACTATAAGGCGCACTAAAAATCCTTTGATTTTCTCAGAAATCAAAGGTGCGCCTTATAGTCCAGTGCGCCTTATATATGAACCGTACTTACAGACAATAGCTGCCTTGAACTGTGCACAGGTCTGCCACCTGCTGGTCATTCACCCTTATAATCAGGTGCGCCTTATACTCCAGTGCGCCCTATATATGAACCTAGACGTTTTAGGTTCGCATTTATTGATGCTGCGCCTTATACTCCGGTGCGCCTTATAGTCCGAAAAATACTGTACTTACAAATGTACCACAGGATGCTTTCATTAATCAAGTAGTGGAAGAATTTAGCAATGGTCGGTCGTGACCTGGATGGTTTCCCTGCTCTCTTCCCAGGCAGTGGGCTATTTCAATTGGGGGCATGACATGAGCAATTACTCTCTCTAAGATCTGTGGCAAGGAATTTTACTAGGTCTTTGCCTTTAATGCATGGAAACAGTACTTTAAATGAAGAATCAGACCATTAATGATCTATGTATTAGTGTGCGCTATTGACAGACAACAGAACTTTTATGATCTATGTACCAGTGTGCGATATGGACGGACAACAGAACTGTCAGGCTCAGAGTTTGTGGATCCTCTTAACCACTGTGGACGATGAAACAAGCCACTACCTGGGACCGGAGTCTAAGTGGCATCCGGTTTTCACCAGAGCCCACCGCAAAACGCGTTAGACTTGCTGCGGCGTGGTACCACCAGGTCGTTCCACAGGCGTGACTTGTCCGCATTGGCAGCCAAGGTCGAAGTACAGGCGTTAGGCAATCTCATAATCGTGGACAGGCAGGAGGTCAGCACAGGATCAGAGTAGGAGACGTAGCAACAGGTCCGGGCAGGCGGCAAAGGAGCGGAGTCAGAAACGGAACCGGGGTCACAACGGAAATTCTCAGAAACAGCACAAGGCATAGACGCACATTCTCTAGGGCTCTAGGCACAAAGATCCGGCAGAGTTTGCAGGAAGAGGCAGGGTTAAATAGATACCTGAAAATGGCCAGTGAGTGGCGCGCTGGCCTTTTAAATCTCCTGAGAGCGGCGCGTGCATGCCCTAGGATTCAGGAACACGCGTGCATGGCTGAAGAGGATGGAGCAGGAGCCGGGGCCCTTGAGTTGTGCATGGCCAAGAGAGTGGTGCATGGGTGAGCCCGCGACCCGCGATATGGATCGCGGGACCACCCGTGACAAGAACTTTTATGTTCCACATATAAGTGCATGCTATTGACAAACAACAGAACTTTTATGATCTACATACCAATGACAGGAACAACTTTACAAGCAAGGTATGATGAGCTGAAAACTATATGGAGACAGGACCTTCAAGGTCTTGCTAGATGATGCAGTAAATGCTAATAGAATCCTAATACAGCTCTTCAGAGTCACCTAATAAGGGCAATTATTTCAGATTTCCACCATTTCCTAATAGCAGCAACTTCCTCTATACATTAAGTGCCCTGAGATGTCTCTGTCTAGCTGACCCTATGACAAGCAGTAACCACTCCCTATCTCTATCTGCTATGTGTAATGGCATTTGGACATATGACACTGGTCTTATACTCCAGAGTCATATTTCCAGTTTAACAATCACTGGCATGCTTACGGAGGACATGCCCTTGGTTGCAAGCTGCTTGATTGGTTGCTTCAGCAGTCAATATAGCCACTCCGAACAAGGACCTGGATCCCGAATAGGAGCGCATGTGCACCATCCCCCACCGGGGCCCAGCCTTTTTCTTTTGGGGCCTGGAGACAGCCGGGGCCCGGGATAGGGGAGTGGCTGGTGGTTGCGGCCTAGGCACACTAGTGTCACGGTTCCTGGTGTGGGGACTGGAGGACTGTTCTACAGCCTGGCAGGTCTCCAGCAGGTGGTGTTGGCAAGAAATGATGAGGGAGAGACGGCTATAGTGGTTCTCCCTGGGGCAATCAATCCTTTGGGGTCTGGAGTATGAGTCCCTGTGTAATGGTGCCTGTGATGGTGACAGCCACAGTAGCAGGAAGCAGACAGAGGCAGACGTTGTCTAAAAGCAACTTACAGTTCCAACAAATCTTAACAATGGTAGCAGGCTGCGGATGCACTTGAAGAGGGAACCACAGGGATTGATCACCAGCCTGGATGCACAGGCAGGCTGGGAGATAGCTGTGTCCTAGTACTCTCACTAACTCCTCAGAGCTCTACTGTCTCACTACTTTGTCTGACTGACTCCTGTCAGACTGGTCTGATCTGGTGTACTCCTTCAGAGACTAACTGATCTGACTGACTGACTCTTGTCAGTCTCTTCTGATTAACTGCTCTCCCTAGACTGACTGGTCTCTAGAACTTTCCTGACCAGGGGTTTTATCACTCCCACTGGTCAGGTGGTGGTTACTCCTCCAATTACATCCCAGCTTACAATACAATAAGATAACAGATGTGATTGGCCGATGGAATGACATCACATTAAACAATTAACTCCTGCCTTACCAGGCAGAATCTACCGCTGCAGTGTTCCCCGTGTTGTGTAGTGACCTGCTGTGGGGTTGATCAGACTCCACACAGGTTGCGAGCTACATATTGGGACGTATTCGCAACAATCCCTCTGCCTTGCATCGGCAGGGGTGTTGCACATGTTCGGGCTCTGGGCCTATTGATGCCAAACCTGTGAAATTTGGTGCGGACCCAAACTTTGCAGTTTGGGTCCACTTATCACTAGTAGCTTCCTTTATGCTTCAATTATTCATAGCAAGAAAAATGAAGTGTGCTGCTTTTCCATATTTTTTTGATATTTACAAAGGAAGGGCATAGCTGAAGTTACTGGACCAAGCAGTGAACTTAGCCTTAGATTGACTGCAAAAGAAGAACATATTCATAAGATTACATAGTTACTATTAAATGTGAGGTCTTAATTGATGGGGAACAGAATTTTTCTGATCTTGGGCAGTTTTACAGGGAAGCTGACAGAGCACTCCGTTCTTCCTTTCTGACTATACTGCATGTCTTGGTTCACAATCACATGACCTGAGATATTGTGATTGGTCTTTGTGTTAAACAGATATAGGTTAGCCCAGACATATAAAATCTATGGGTTGAGCAAAAATGGTTAAAAAAACATATATTACTGCATTCTAAAATGACAAGACAGTTATATTTATGGTTTAAGGGCAAAGAAAAAACAGGGCACAGACTATGGTAACTATGGAGACTTATGCAAAGCTTTCTACTGCTTCCCAAATACATTAATCCTACAATATTGGCAGCATGATGTGTACACTTTGATGCTAAGGCTCTTTAGACAATCACATAGTTCACAGCAGACTCTACTGCTTTATCTGTTCACCTTATTCTTTATTCTGAGCTTATCCTGCCTTTCAAGAAATATTTTCTTGCTAATGTTTAACCTGAACAAATAACACATTAAAAGCTGTTTTATGGGAGAATGAAAATGGTATATTTTTATACATCCAAAACAGCACTTAATGACTGGAATTGTGGTTAATCTCTATTCACTTCAATATAAATAAGTTGTAAAATCCAACACAACCCATTTATAAGAAAAAAGTTTCTGTACGGAACAAAAATGTAAACCATAAAACTTTTTCCAGTTTACGCAATTCAAATACAATAGTGAGGAAGTACTCCAGATGGCATATACATGTACACCTGAGGGTTTTGCAAGTAAACAATGCAAAACACAGTAGGGAGATGTATCAATCTGTCTATGCCAGAACACTTGACTAATTTGCACCTGATGTGGCCATGTGCCACATTTATTCAGTGTTTTAGACCATTTTAGGCAGTTTTCTGATTTGTCCGAAAAAGGGGCGCTACCTGAGTAAAAGGGGGTGCACCAGAAGATAGCCTGTGTGTCACAAAATTCTTATTCTGGCCCAGCAAACTGTACCATCTAAAAGGAGATGCAAAGTAGGACTCACCAGTTTTATACTGCTCCATAGAAATCTTCCAGCGTCAGACAGAATGATTAATCTGGCATAGAAGAGAAATATCTAGTTCTACTCTGTACTGGTCTAAAACCCCAAAAGTTAATCACTGTGTCTGATGCTGGATGATTAATATGGTGCAGGATAAGGGTAAACTCACATTGGCCCATTTTGGTTTATGGACACATAGACTGTTTTTTTTTTTGCTTCCTGGCTTCAGTGTTTTTCACGTTTTGCTTGTTTCTCTGATTATCTGTTTGCTTAGTGATTCTGTAATGCATTGTCATTCTGGTTGTTTTTTAAGTGTTTATGTATTACAACTTTTATTACAACATCAAAAAACTTACACAAAGAAAACCAACAATGCAGTGTGACTGTTGGTGTCAAACATATGGATCTGCAAAAGGAATGAAACACAGCATATGACATGCGGGGTACACAATGGTAAAACATCTTTAGAGTGCCATGTCGCTGTTTGCTGTCCATTCTAGCTTATCATCAATTATGACACTAAGATCCTTGTATGTACCTGGTTGAGGCTCTACCTTTGATTAAGATTATGGGATCATGGGCTGTTTTTTCCTCCAAAGATCTATGACTATTTCTTTAGTTTTTTCTATGTTTAGTAGGAGGTTATTACCTTCACTCCATTCCACAAATATGTTTATGACTTCCTTACAGGTTTCTTCGTCACCCTCCTGGATGCAGGCAACAATGACTGAATCATCCAAAAATTTCTGAAGGTGACAGGTGGAGTGATAGTGTATGAAGTAGACAGGATTTCAGATAATACAGTGCCCTGTGGTGCTCCTTGGTTATACATATTGAAAAGCATCACTTAGTAGAGTAATAGGTGGGCAGAATGTCCCTTTAAGGTTCTTGGTCTCAATGTTATAGGGGCCATGATTTTTTTTTTAACTGGACTTTAGGTCCAAGGTGCCTTGATGGCTCCTCTCCATACTCCATTACCTGTGTTATATACCTGAACATTTAGCTGCAGGTGTTTGTTTCAGATTATTAAGGAGCAAATAGTGGCAAGAGTTACTGTGTGTTGTTCTAGAGCAGCGATGGCGAACCTTTTGGAGGTCGAGTGCACAAACTGCAACCCAAAACCTGCATATTTTTTGCAAAGTGCCAAAACGGCAATACAAGCAGTAATTTATTGCAATTTTTTTTGCTCCGTGCTGTACCACAGCTTTCAATAGGCCTGAGAGCACCAATATCTTTGTCAGAAGGAGAGGAATTTTGGGTTGTCACTGGAGCTTCCCTAGACAGCTTCCTAAACAGGGAGATTCAGGGGTCGCTCAGGAGGGGCTCCAGTGTTACCTGACCCGGTCCACACCGCTCTCTTCCTGCAGCCTCAAGTTTACCAGGATGCTCCACATTAAAATAATGCTAAACATGGCAAGTCCTGAGACTGCCTGAGTGCCCATTGAGTGCCCGTGCCCGTGCCATAGGTTCGCCACCACTGTTCTAGAGTGTGCAGTTCCCAACCTGGACTTACACAGTGGGAGCAAAAGCCAGAAAAGCTCGGTGAGAGCCATTATTTGACTATTCCTTTTGTACTGCTTCTCTGAAACTAAGGACATTATATTTTGTTTTATGCTGAAGAAATCTTGCTGAGTTCTTGTTGGACTGTGTTAAATACATCTTTGGACTGTTATTTGGATGAACCTGCCTGGATGTGAATTTGTGCCAGACAACAAGTTTGTCTGAAGGGTCCCATTTCCCAAAATATATAGTTATACATGTATATAGGGAGGGGAAAAGGCAGCTGCATACTTACCAGAAAATGGGAGCTTGGGTTGGGGACTTCATATGCATGGATTGTGG
Organism: Engystomops pustulosus; assembly: GCA_019512145.1. NCBI lineage: Eukaryota > Metazoa > Chordata > Amphibia > Anura > Leptodactylidae > Engystomops > Engystomops pustulosus. The sequence continues at coordinate 103,488,484 of CM033643.1, read as the reverse complement.
TGGCTTAATCACCTTCCACTGGCCAGGCAGCTGCTGTGTTAACCAGTGCTGGACCTGTGTTTTCTCCGCCGCTCCCTGCGGGACTAGATGTGCGGCCTGGAGGGGATCATCATCTGCTTCTGTCAGTGGCTGGAGGCGGCGTAGAGACTGGAGGAGGAGGACCCATGCACCTGCAAGCAGCATGTCTAATCCTGGGGAAGAAAGGGAGTAATACAGGAAGCAGCATGCCCCCCTGGGGCAGAGAGATGGCAGCTTAATATTAATCAATACTCCCTCCTCAATTGGGCAGAAGGCCCCTGTTATGAAGATCCTCTGCAGCGGCACAGTCGAGATGAGAGAGCTGCAACTTGCTCGTGCGCTGAGGACCCCTGGTCCTCGCGGGCTACTTAGCAGCTGTAATTACGCCACTGCTATGAAGCTCTCAAAGGGTTGAAAAGCTTTTATTAATGGTTTCAGGGGTCCAGACTTGGAAATGGGGTGATATATAGATTGTTTTAATATTATATAGTTCAAAGCTTGTTTAAAACAAAAATGATCCCCAAAGAAGTAAATTCTGAAATCTTCTTTGAAAATACGGAAAACAGATGTTCAACATCTAAGTAATAATTAAATATTAAAACATTTTTAAAACTATGAAAACATAAGCTGACATATGGGAAATGTTAGTTAGTAACTAATTTGGGTGGTAAAGCTGTCTGTCTGAAAAGGAAATAATTTTAAATTTAAAAAATGTTGAATGTTGCCAAATTACTTTTTTTTTTTATAAAATAAATGCAAAACATGTCAACCAAAAGTTACACAGATATAAAGTATAGCATGTTACAAAAAAACTTTCTTAAAATCACTTTTGTGAGTTATAGTGTTCTAAATATATATCTATTTAAAGTAACACATGGCAGATTACAAAAAATGGGGCTGGGCCATAAAGGGATTCCATAAAGGAATCAGCAAATAATTGATATTGTTTGTGTAATGAAAAAGTCTACAATTTTCCAATATACTATATGTTTCAATTCAATACTATAGCAGGACAGCGGGCTGAGTCGAATTCCTTAGAAAGATAGGACATGTCCTATCTTTCTACGGGCTACGGAACGGTACGGTGCCTCACGTGTGCAGCACCGTACCGCTCCTGTACGGCGCCGTGAGGCCACAGAAGTGTATGGGGGACGTATATACGTCGCCGTATATACGTCCCCCATTTTTGTGGGAATGTAGCCTTACTCTGTAAGCACCTTTTTTAACAAACATAGGCAGCTCTGTAGGAAAAGGGACCTCTGGATAAAAGGAAATCACACATATAATGTTTTACATATATATTTGTTTTAATAATTTTACACGCTAGTATTTTTTTTTCTGGTCTTGTTAAATCGCAGTATACACAATGAAATCCAAGATGGAGATGGAAAGAGAGGAAAAGGCAAAGGCTGGGCACCATTTGATTGTATAAAGCATGTACTTGTAAATAATAGCCTTGCATATTATAGGGAGCATATGAAGATTGAGCACCACAGTTTCATTAAGCTATTAATCCCTTAACGAATGCCATACTGATTTATTCCAGTGGCCATAGAGGCTTGTATTTCTACGGTGGTGCCCAAAATGAAGTTTGCAGGAAATCAGTAGGTGTTGAGGGTGGTAGAAGTACAGTAGTGCAATAAATCATACAAGAGATCAAATGATCTTATGCCAGTGTTTGCATTTATGAATCAAGGGTTCTGGTTTAGGTAGTGTAAAATCTGCTTGGTTTTGGGGTGCCAGTTAATATTAAATTAACAGGGCTGTATATGAGATACAGTATATTACTAAGCTGGGGGGTCTATATATTTACATTGGTCAGGTTAGCACTGTATATAAAATCATGTAACATAATAACAGGGTGGGATATATTAGTTATAGGATACAATAGATTACTTTGCATCATTTAAACCATATGTTAGGGGGTCTGTATTAATAAATTGGGGGTGTTGTATATAGCTGTACCTGCTATAATTCCAGTAGAAATATATATATAATGAAGGGATGTTTTATATGTGGGGAGAGTGCGGTCAGTTTTGCTGTGAGGGGTATATATTATTTAGGAGCACAGTGTTGTTATCCAGGAGACTTTATACTGTAAGTGACTGTGGTATTTTTAGGGACGCCGGGTGGAGATGCTGCACGGAGCTGAAGATATCTGACCGTGAACTCAGCCGTGATACGTCATGTATTGGAGGACCTGGAATAAAGTCCTCCTGATGGAAGAGATTGTCATCTATAAGGTACTAGATGCCACTAATGACTCCCAGAACCTGTAGTCAGTCACACAGTGTCAGGGAGCTGTCTGTAGGGATGTTACTTGTTAGTAACGTTTTCAGCATTTACTTAACAGGGAGCCGGGGGGGGGGGGGGGGAAGCATTTTATATTTGCCTCAGGCAGCAAATATGCTAGAATTGGCTTGAAAAGTGGAGCATCTCCTTACCCATTTACAGGCTTTACATTTCCCACATTTGAAGGTACCCACTTGTCTATTCGTGAGCCAGGTATTATGTACCGTAGGCGGAGTAAAATGGCTCTTAATAATTCTATCTCGAATATTTCTACCTCTGCGATATGTAATCGTGGGTCTTGCAGGGATTATATCTTTTAGGTCCGGGTCAGTTGACAGTAGGACCCAATATTTTTCAAAGATATGTCTTATCTCCTCATGTTCCATATCGAAGGTACCGATAATTCTCATGGTTTGATCCTCTTTCTTAGGTTTTGGGGTCAGTAGTGGTAATGTAGGGGTTTTGTATCCCTCATCCTGTGCTTTCAGGATAATGCTGCGAGGATAACCTCGTACTGCAAATCTCCTACTCAGTTTGTTTGATTCCTCAATATAAGTAGCATCATATGAACAATTTTGTCTAGTCCTTAAAAATTGACCCTTTGGTATTCCCCGGTGAAGGGATAGCGGTTGAAAGCTCTTCCAATGTAGGAGACTTTTGCCCGCCGTTTTTTTTACGAAATAACGTCGTAGAGATTGTGTTTTTTTCGGTTCTACTGATCAGAATGTCTAAAAAGGGAATACTTGTCTTGTGGATCTCTGAAGTAAACCTTAGTCCGATTTCATTCACGTTGAGGTGATTCATAAAGCTTGTGAACTCCTCACATGTACCAGACCAAATTAAGAAGACATCGTCTATATAACGTGTCCAAAAAACAATACATTCAGACCATTGTGCAGTATTTTCAGAAAACACGATCTTGTCCTCCTACCAGCCCAGGAGCAAATTGGCATACGTGGGAGCACAGGGGCTCCCCATCGCCGTGCCCCTGAGCTGGTGGTCGAACATGGAATCAAAGACGAAAAAGTTATGTGTTAATATAAATTCCATTAAGTCCAAGACGAACTGGTTATGTTTTATATAGAATCTCGAACGGGTATCTAGGAAGGAGGAGACAGCCTGTAAGCCTACAGTATGCGGTATTGAACTATACAGGGCTTCCACATCAATGCTAGCTAGCCACATTTGTTCCCCTATTTGTATGTCTTCTATCTTATTAAGGAGATCTGTAGTATCTCGAGTGAACGACGGCAGGGCTGACACAAATCCTCGTAAAATCTGATCGATGTAGATACTTATATTTTGTGAGAGACTGTCGACCCCGGAGACAATGGATCTACATTTCAGAGGTGGGTACCCTTTATGGACTTTAGGCAGTCCATAGAAGGTAGCCACTTGGGGGTATTCTGGTAACAAAAATTTGTACTCCTTTTCATCTATTAAACGGTCCTTCCTTGCTTGTTTAAGTAATATTTCCAATGTATTTTTGTAGTTACTAGTTGGATCTTCTCTCAAGATTTCATAGTATTCCCTGTCCTGTAAGATTTTTAAACACGTAGTCTGATATTCAGGGGTGTTCATTAGAACGATATTACCCCCCTTGTCAGATGGTTTTAGGACCATCTAAGGTCCTAAGGTTTTAGGACTTTCTAAGTCTAGTAGTGCCTGCATCTCATCTGCTGTATAATTATGTGTCTCCTGAGTTCTAGGATGTCGCTCCAATTCTTTTTGGACACAGTCAAGGAAAATGTTGATGTTGTTTACATCTCCTTGTATCGGTAGCGCTCTACTTTTTAGTCTTAAAGAGGTGAACGGGCCTATACCTTCTTCTGTGTTTTCTATTCTCTCTAGAAACTCCAAATCCTCCAGGCTTTCTAGATCCTCCATTTCTATTCCAAGTTCCTGGCGTCTGCGTGTATTTACATGTTTAAAATGTTTCTTCCATCTTACTTTTCGGACAAATAAATGTAAATCCTTAACCTAGTCAAAGCATTTAAATTTTGTAGTTGGAACAAATGATAAACCTTTTTCAAGAATGAATCTTTCTGCTTCTGTTAGGTTATGTGTCGAAAGATTAATGATTTGTGGAGGTTGTTCTTCATTATCCACTACTTTCCCAAATTGTGACGCTCCCTGAGAGTGTACACGATCTGGGAGAGACCTTCCTGTGAAAAATGTTGTTCTTGGGAAGATGTACACGGGGTTGCTACAGATATTGAAGGGCCTGTGTTTATTGGTCCTGACATGGGTCTGTGTTCTAGTGAAGTCATATGGGGGGTAGTTTGAGAAGAGGGCACAGAGTATGGTAATAAGGATGTAGGTAATTGTATTTTGCCGTCCGGAGATGTCAAAGTCTGTACCATATTTGAGGGCCATGCTGAGGTGTTCTGTCTTGATCTATTACTGCCCTAACTAGATGCACCCCGGTTCCCCCGTTTCCCTCTACCCCTTCCTCTTCCTCCTCTACCCCCTCTGGTGGTTTGTTTGTATTTAGATGTATTATCGAGATCAGACCCCTCAACTGGTTATGTTTCCTTTCCTTTAATAGACTTTTATATCTATCTATGTTGCAAATGATTTCTTGTTGTTTTTTTTTATCAAAGTCTGGATGTTCTTTAAACTATTGTACGATCTTAAATTGTTTGTTTAATATTTTGTCAGTTTCAGTTAACTTTTTCTTTTCTTTGTCTACTAACAGTTGCATAAAAATAAGAGAGCAATCGGTAGCCAGGGTCTCCCACTTGGATACCAACTCAGGGGACCGAATTCTTTCTGCAGGGGAGATTTTTATACGAAGTCCTTTTGGTACTATTTGATTTTTTATATAATTATTGAGAGATTGTAATTCCCACCAGGACTTCGTATGTTCCTTATAGCTCTTTTACCAGAAGCCTTTTGTGTTTATTTGTTTTTGATGGAGAAAAAAAAAATGTCTCTTTTCTAAACACTTTTAAAAAATGTATAACCTTAAGGCCTGGTAACCAATGTATAACCTGTTGCTTAGTTTCAGTATTGTATTTAATAACAAAAAAGTAATTAATTTTTTTAAACTGGTACATTCTTTCTTTCCATATAATTTTAGTTTAGTTTTTTGGAACACAAACAAAAATAAAAGATTGTGGTTGTTTGCTTTGGAATGAAGTATTATCTACCTAGTGATGCTCATGTTCTATTTTTATCACTAGACTTTATGCTCAGTAGGACAACATACAATGCCCCTAACAGTCATTTCTATTTTGACACCTCATCAAAAATTACATATTTATTCATGTGCCATTACACACTGGTTACCTAGGCTGCAATTGATAAGGACTCGGGAACAAACAGAGATGACATACTGAAGGATGTTGTGCTCAGTGGAGCTATAAACCATATTGATGTGGCTACAATAGCTTGAAGACTGATAGATATATATTGCAGAGACAGAACTCGTAAATCTTTTTAAACATAAATAGGATATAAACAATTGAAGCTCCACATCCTAGCAACAGCAAGGGAGTCGACCTTGCTCTGCAATGAACAACTAGTCCTATAAAGCAAATCGTACAATGTACTATTAAGGATGGAAAGTACATTAGCCAAATGCTGTCAAGGACATAGACACAAGCTCACAGAAAGAGTACAATACCACAGTCATGGATGCAGATTATTTTTTCTACATATTTCTTACGTATTGAATCTACAGATTCAACTGTTGCTACAAAAGTATAAAAGATAGAGATACAAAAGACCCAACACAAAAGAAATATATATAATAGATGGTTTGTAATAAGCATAGTGCTTCCTTATCAAAATGCTGGTAAAAAATAAATCAAACAATAAGAGGTAAGCGAATGTATTACAGACCCTGTCCAAACATGTCCTATATTGCTTTTCACTGGACAAAACATTTTGGTTCAAGAAATATGTTGCTTGAAGAAAAAGTAAGGACTTGCAATGGATGACTAAAGATATTGATTTATAGATCATTCTAAGTGCAAATATAAAGTAAGTGATTTCTATGTACCTTCTATGAAGAATAACATGTGATTTCGTCTGGGTGTCTTCAGATGTAGATGGAAGAATATACCGCAGAGGTAATTTAATGGGACGGAAGCTGATCGAAGAAGGACACACAAGACAGGACAGTAAGCCCTAAGCCATAAACATGAACAAATTCCAATGGGAAACTTTGAATCTTTTTTTATTGGCACATATTTACACATCCAGTGTCAGAACTCGCAAATTGCTCCGATGGGATCTGGTTTCAAGCTTCTTGCTGGAAACCACACCCAGAGCTGCTTGTGATTGGCAGCTCCATTTCTGATCCTGGGAAAGCTGGTTTTGTCTCTGTAATCGTTTTGCCTGCAGCTGCAGTTTGAGTGGTGGACAGCTGAGCCAATCAGTGCTAGAGGTAGTGTCCATTAGTGCCTTATATTCTGCCCAGCCCTTCATATGGTGCTGGTTATTGCAGTCTACCTGTGTATCTTGTTCTCTTGCCATTGCGTTTCTTGAAATTCTGTGTATTGACTTCTGCTTTGCCTACCTACCATTCTATTTCTATTAGATTCTGTAAATTTGCCGCCATCTTGGTTTTGACTCGGTTTGTTTGACTCCGCTTGTCTGTCAGTATCTGTTGTTTGTCCCTCAGTATCGTTTATCTCCTAGTGTGACCCCACCTTCCTGTTTCAGTCTTGTGCGGGTTCTGTAAACACTGACCAATATCTGTATTCCGGTTACCTGTCTTCTCCACCATCCAGCAGCTGTCAGACAAAGTAAGTCTTCCCTATCACCGTGTAGGGTCACTAAGGGACCGTCAGTTAGGTTCCTGATAGTGGGTTCGCCCTTGCCAGGGTGGTTTATCTGCTTTAGGCAGGGCCTTAGCCCACAGGGACATCGCAGGATGAGTTCACCACCACTTACCTAGTCTAACAGCTAGTGCCAAGCCTGGTTGTGGTTGTGCGGTTGCTGGACAGGTACTGACATCCAGGTTGCAATAAAGTCTAAACGTCTACGCCTTTCAAACAAATAGACAAAGCCCTAAACTCTGTGTATCCTAAGCCAAACAGGACAACCACAGCAGTCCCTCTCTATGCCAATGTGTGACGCGAAACAAGACAAACTTACAAAAAATAAATGAAAGGACGACAATTCTGTTATTTCTATAAAAAATTATCTGAACATATTGTGGACCCTAAATAATATAAAACAATACAAATATAGTGATAACAAATATACATTTAAAAAAAAACCTTTCATTTGCATATTGAAGTACTTTTGAGGAAGTAAATAACTTTTTGCATTGTCATCTTCTAGGAGCCATAACTTTAGAGCAATGTTTTGACAATGCAGCTGTGTGAGGGCTTATGGTAAGACCTGTAGTTTATATTTGTAATTTAACTATGTTAATTTACAACTATTAAACTATTAACTAGTTTAATACCCTCAAGTGGCTACCTTCTATGGACTGCCTAGGGTTAGACTCTTTACAAATGTGGCCTGCAAAAGTAATTGGAAATTAAAGCGGTATTTCCACAAAGAAAAAAAAGTTTCTTAAATATACTAAGGATAACAAATAACGCATTCTCTAATTCACTGTCGCCCCTAGACACAACCCTGTAACTTCTGACTTAGGGTCGGGGAAGCCTTCTTGGATTTCTGTGTTCCACCTCCTGCAGTCCAGGACAGAGCTCACAGACACTCAGTCATTTCCTTTCAGCAAACAGCGAATTGTGAGGAGAAAAGATCTGCAAGCTACTGGCAGATAAGTTATACAGGAGAAGGGGGAGATAGCCACATATCTGCGAGAACAGAGATGTAGCAGTGCTGACAGTGTGTAATAGGCATCTCATGCATCTCATCATCTCTCATTTGTCTCATCGCTCTTTCTATGTGTCAGATACTAGTACAATGTTTGGAAGGTAAATGAAAGTGTATATAAACTTATACCCTGATAATCTAACCACATTTTGAGCTCACAGAACTAGATGTATCATAATGTGTCTGCTTGGAGAGTCCCCATCAACACTCTGGGATTTTGCACTAACATCAATGAGTGATAGAAGCAAAAACAGCAATAAAACAGTAAAATTGTAAAGTAAGGTGTAAAAAGATCATCTTTATTGTGTAAATATCATTAAGGGGATTGAAATTTGAGAATTTTCTTTTGTGGGAAACCCCCTTTTAAAGGTGCATCAACACATTAAATTTTTCAAATGCAGTTTTTGGAACCAAAAGCAGGTGTGGATAATAATGCGTTGAGATAATTAAAAGGTGCTATTCCTCCTTCTCCAAGCATGTGGTCGCACCCTTTGGAGAATACTTTCCTTGCAGACTTCTCATTAAAACATTAGCCTCTAATTTCAGTGGCCTATTTATCAACACAATGGGGGTAATTTATCTTTATTTTTCTTCCTGTTTTTTTCTTTCTTTTTTAAGACATTTTTTTTGGCACTTTGCAAATTTTTTAGCCTTTTTGGGGACATTTTGAAATGTCCGCCATAAATTTGTTTCTTTTTGTCAGTAAGACACATTTATCTTCTATTCCAGATGTGCTGAATGGTGTAAATGACATTTATCGTTTCAAATTGTCTAATATTTGCGACTTTTCTTGGCGCAAAAAACTCCAGACTAAACCATACTTAAGGAAAACTTAGACATGGAAAGAAATCACTATGTGTCATTTTTGCAACATTTGTAACAAACGTCTCAGAAAGAGATCTGAAAAAAAAAACATTTAACACAAGGAAAAAGTGAGACTGAAAAATTACCAAAGTAGCAGACAGAAAAACTAGACAAAACAAACAGAGATAAGATAAATGACCCCCAATGTGACCTACCCAGGGGTGAATTTGTGTAGTCTGCTCAGCTGCACAAAACTCCAGAGGAGACAATGGCTACAGGACCTGAAGATGCAGATAGTTTTAAAATAAGTCAAATCAGTATTCATGTATATCAAAAAGAACTTGCTTAGTTTATGAAACTGAAACACAGTGCTGTCAAATATAGCATGAATAGAAAAATCCTATAATTAGTGAATCTCTACCCATCTCTACAACAGTTGGCTTGCAATGTTTATGACCTGTAGAACATTTATAGTGAGGTTAAAATGTAAATGATATATACCGGCCCCACCATCATTAGCAAGTTTTGGCTGTATCAAGCAGCAGGCATCATGATCCATCAGCCAGATATTTTACTCCAGCTTAGAATTTAAAAGTTAGAGAACTAGCAATTTTATTGTTGTGTGGTGATCACCTGCAGATCACCTGCCAGGTAATTGGAAAACATATTTGAATATTACCCAAAATCCCCTAGTGGAGTATCAATGGCTCTACGTCTTCACACGCCTATAAGGCGACCTTAATTGACAAAACTCTCCATAAGGAGAACTCTTACTTCCTGACCCTAGTCAATAGTCTCTCACTCAGCCAAACCAGTTCTTTACACTGTACTAAAGACATGCAACCACATCGAAACAGTGATATTTACAGTTGGGAATGTGTTCCTTCTGGAATAGATACACTGGTTTGGCTTAATCCCACATCATGCTATTAGGCTTCTTGTAAGTCATGCTTGGTGTTAAAAGGGCTGCCTTTCAAGGTAGCAAAAGGAGGCATTGTTTTCCTTTTTCTACCTCTCCATTGTGCTTGCTATAAGTCTTACTAGTGTATTCTGTATTGCTTTTTCTGATCTTGCTCACCTCCTCACCTTCTATTTGTAATGGGTCACACAGACAACAGAACTAAAAGTCTCTATGGGAAGAGTCCGGAGGGAGGAGTCTGTGGACCAGTGGACCCTCTGGACCACCGCAGGAGATGGTATGAGACCCGCAGTGGCAGCCAAGGTACAGGGATGTGCAGGAAACAGTCCAAGCCTGGGTGACAGCAGGAACATGGAGGAACACTGGTAATGCTGGCACAGACTGAAGACACCGTTGGACTGGAGCCCTGGAAGGCACAGCAGGAAGTGTTTGGGAAAGCTGGAGACAGGAGACACGGAGGTGTCTGGAAACGCTGGAGGAACACGGAGGCGTCTGGAAACCAGGAGCATCTGGGGACACTGGTGGGCAATCACTTCAACAGGAACCGCTGTGGGAAGCGAGGTATGGTAACCTTGAAAGTTCCGTTAGAATGCTGAAGATCCGGCCATGAAGGTAGGGAGGTGCCGGATTATAAAGGGTGAACCAGATTAGCCAGTGCCAATCAGGAGGATGCTGGCCCTTTAAATCTGGAGAGGTCCGTGCGGCGCCTTAGCACGCAGCCTGCAGGGAAGGAGAAGTGTGGCCTACACGCTGGGACCCAGAGCATAGCCAGGAGCCAGGAGTGGTAAGTACGGGCAGGGGGAAGGGGACAGGCATACAGCAGAGCATGGGTGCACCCGCGATCTGCGACATGGATCGCGGGAGCACCCGGGACACTATTTCACTTTTGTCTTGCTCTGAGTAGTCCTCTTTGTACAACTTCCTCCCGTGTTTTGTTCTGTCCTGTTTTGTCTCTGTGTTTCATGGGAACTTGCATAGGATCGGGTAGTAGGTAGGGACAGTTGGATGGGTTTACCGATAAGTATTATTGGCTGTGTCTTTCCTTACTGCCACAGAACTGTCTGCTTCTTTTCCTGCTTAAGAAGCTACAAATATGTCTCAGCCAATCACTGGCAATGGCAAGTCACTGCTACAGCCAGTGATTACCTGATCTGGCCTTTCCATAGATGTCCTGCATGTCAATCAGTATTAGAAAGCAAAGAACAGTGGAGACCCAAATGGAACTGAAGGTGGATTTATTAAGGGTGAATTTTACCTGATCTGGCCTTTCCATAGATGTCCTGCATGTCAATCAGTATTAGAAAGCAAAACAGTGGAGACCCAAATGGAACTGAAGGTGGATTTATTAGGGTGAATTTATTGAGTATTTATTTAGGGAGACCCCTTTTGCAGTTAAATCGGGCGTTAACCTTTTCTTTGCCGCCGGCAACGTCTCCAGCGGCACTGGAGGCATGGCGGCGATCGGTTGCCATGGTACCCTTGGGTCTTCATCTGAATGGCTTCTGCCTATCCATTACAATGAGCCTGTGGCTCATTGTAATGTATAGTGTGCAGAAATGCCATATACTGCGATACAGTAGTATTGCAGTATATGGTAGGAAGCATCTGACCATTTGGGTTAATGTACCCTGGATGGTCTAAGAAATAGTGAAAAAAAAAGAAAAAAAAAAGTTTAAAAAATAATAAAATATTAAAAGTTCAAATCACCCCCCTTTCCCTAGAACTGATATAAAACATAATAAACAGAAAAAATCATAGACACACTAGTTATTGCTGTGTCCCAAAATGCCCGATCTATCAAAATATAAAAACAGTTATTGACGGCGGTGACCTCCAAGACGGGAAATGGTGACCAAATGTTCGAAACGGGACTTTTGCACCTTTTTACATGAGATAAAAAATTATCAATATGTCGCACAGTCCTCTAAATGATATCAATGAAAACGTTGGTTCATTTTGCAAGAAATGACACCTTACACAGCTCTGTACCCCAAAGTATGAAAAAGTTATTAGCATCAGAAGATGACAAAAAAATGTTTTTCTTTTTTGTACACATTCGTTTAATTTTTGAAAATGTATTAAAACGCAATAAAACCTATATAAATTTGGTATCATCGCGATCGTAGTGAACCAAAGAATAAAGTAGAGGTGTTATTTGGAGCACAGAGTGAAAGTTGTAAAAATTTTTCCACATTTGGAATTTTTTTCCGGTTTCCCACTACATGGCAGGGAATAATAAATAAAATCACGGGACATTAAAATTTGTTACGCATAAAATAAGCCCTCACACAGCTCTGTACACAGAAAAATGAAAAAGTTATGGATTTTTGAAGATGGAGAGCGAGAAATTAGCGAAAATACCCTGCGTCCTTAAGGGGTTAAAATCCCAGGCTGCATGTAGTAGTTCTGAAACATTCCCCAAATTACCTTGCTCCTACATCAATATGAAGGTGCAAACAATAATGAGAAGCTCAAATTATATTAATGCTTTTTAGAATCATGAGCAGGATATTAAAGCATCTCATATGTAGATATGTAGCACAGGAAAAGCTGCAGAATGTGCAGAGGAGGGAATTTATATGTAGCCCAGAAAAGGTTTCAAGATGCCCTTTGAAAATACTGAAGAAAAACAAAAGTAGGAGGAGCAAAGAAAGAAGTGAGATCTGTGGAGATCAAGCATAATTGTTCCAAAGCCACTATGGGTAAAATTTTCTATATATCATGGCTCTTTTTAAATTATTTATAAAAACATAATATTACATCATATCATTTAAAAAAGTTGGGGTTTTTATACTTAAATAAATGATGATTTAAATATATAGAATGTTTTTCACTATACTATAGATCAGTGATTTTCAACCAGTGTGCCGTGGCACACTAGTGTGCCGCGACACATGGTCGGGTGTGCCGCGGGGAAAGTTCCCCAAACTATGGTGCCCCCTGTGTTTTGTTTCCCGGCAATGCGCAGCGATGCGCAGTCACGGCTTCTTACAATGTAGGAGACGTGTACAATAACACATGCACAAGCTTTGAAACTCGCGCGACCAAATGACGTCACCGAGGCCGGCGCATCATCCTGAGAGCGGAGAGACTCTCGCATTTGCCCACCGCCAAGGTAATGCCCACCAATAATGCTGACTATTTGAGCTTTTGCCTGAGTATATGAACTGTTGGCAGAATACTCAGCATATGAGCTGGTACTTTTAGTACTCCAGCAGTATACTACATATAACAATGAGAAATGTAAAATGAGAAATACTATAGTCATGAGGCTGGAGTCCTAAAGTACCAGCCCATATGCTGAGTATATGAGCTGGCACTTTATTCTGGCCTCATGGCCATAGTACTTCTCATTGTACCCCTTTATTTTGCAGTATATGAGCCACATAATAATCAGCACTATATACTAAAACCAGGGAGAAACTGAGAACTGTTGAGGAAGAACTTTGTGTGTGTCTTTCCACCATTCCTGCCAGGATATCCCTTTTGTGTTTATGGAAACAGGCCCAGGTTTCACACTGAGTGAGTAAAATAAATTTAGAATCTATATTATTAACTATATGTATAATATGACTGTTTTAGTGTCATTTTGTGCTACTTTGGTTGCTGGTGTGCCCCAGGATTTTCTAAGTATAAAAAGTGTGCCGCGGCTCAAAAAAGGTTGAAAATCACTGCTATAGATGATGAAAGTAGTTTGAGGACTAAGTTGAAATACTGTCTGATAACCTTATTTTATATGTACAGATTATTTACGCACATGCACATGACCTTTGTATTTTTTTGAATACATATTTTTGTTACTTGAGTGTGATTGTTACACCATACTGTTGAAGATTTTGTATTTTTAGGACACTTGCATTTATGCAGGCACAAGTTTATTTAGGCTCATCTAGGTGTTATCTATACTGATTAAAGCAAACCTGTCACAACATTAGCCCCACCCCCAAGCTTACAAACGGTGCCTTCTTCTGTAATATGTACATCCCCTAAAGGTGTTTATAGCATATTTCTAGGTAGCTGCATGAATGAAAAATCATCTTTTATTCTTTTATCAGATGCAGTCAGTCAGGCAACCCCACCTCCTACAGTCAAGTAACCCCGCCTCCTGCAGTCAAGGTAACCCCCCTCCTGCAGACAGCCTACTCTAACCACTCCATGCAACTGGCACAGCTCTGCCTTCTTGATCATCAGATAGCCAGAAAATGCCATCACAACTAGGAGGCAGGACTGGGAACTTAGATGCATGGAGTGGGCAGAGCTGCTAGTCCATTGGCGAGTGTTTAAAATTCTGAATACCTTGGGAGTGTTATATACTTAGGGCAGCACTATGGTGTACCCATAAGAAACCATTTACACCTTTCACTTAGTTAAGCTTGGTTCTAAGTTCGTGCTTATTGCATGTATGAGTGTATTTTATAACCTCTGTCCCACTAGGGAAATATATAATACATTTCTATGATTGGATGATACAGATTTTCCCTTTGTTGTTCCCTTGTGAAGTGAAATAAATGTTGATATTTTACTTTAGCATAGTCCTTTGAGTTATGGGAATGTGTGGCTATGTGGTTTTAGCTCATTGTAAGGGCCCTTTAATTCGCTAGAGGTATTTTTGTAGGTTTAACCAGTTTGATCAGTTTTCAACATTAATTCTACTTCATTATTAATAGTCATTTGATTACAAGGACTTATCTCTGTAGTATGTCTCATCTTCATGGAACTGTCACTTCAGCATGACAGTAGTTGTTTCAGATACTCTGATATGACAGTAAAGAGTGTACTTGTTACCAAACCAGCTGCACTCAATTTCTGTGTAAGAATCATAATCTCCTGTCTTGGAGGTCTAAGCTGTGAGAATGTTTTCAACAATACATTAACATTGTTAGAACTGAGAAATCCTGACTGATGCCTAGAGGGATTTCTGGCTCAGGTCATCTAAGAGCACCATAGTATTGATTTTGTGCTCTAATTCCCCTCAACGCTATCTCATAATTGACTGATTATAGACTAACCTCAAAATCTGCTGCAGTCTCCTTTGATATATTTATATTTTTCTTTTTAAACACAATTCTATCGTTTTCTATTTAAAACACAATTCTAAGGTCAGAATAGCATAAATCATGTGTTGAATTTATATCATACCTAAATATTCTGTAAAAACTGCAAAGCATTGAGTTCCTTCATGAATACTTTACTTTTCACATTTTGCATCATAAACCAAAATGTAAAAAACACCTCAAAACCACACAAACACACACATACATATTTGTTGCCTTCAAATAGTAATGTGAATAGTTTAACCCCTTAACGCTGAAGCTACTTTTCACCTTCCTGAAACGGCCCATTTTTTTAAAATCTGACATGTGTCTATTTAAGTGGTTATAACTTTGGAACGCTTTAACATATCCAGTTGATTTTGAGACTGTTTTTTCGTGACACATTGTACTTCATGTTGGTTGAGAAATTTAATCAATATGTTTAGTATTTATTTATGAAATAAATGGAAATTTGGCAAAAATTTTGAAAAAAACAATGTTTTCCAAATTCAAAATGTTCTACTTTTTGAAAAGTTGTTCATATCACTAAAATAACTTGATAACTAACATTTTCCATATGTCTGCTTTAACTTGGCATCATTTTTCAAACATCTTTTCCAATTTTTAGGATGTTAGGACTAGAGGCTTATAACTTTAGGTGCAATTTTTCAGATTTTCATGAAAATCATCAAAACCTACTTTTGGAGGGTCAATTTAGTTAGAAATGACTTTATAAGGCCCACATGACAGAAAACCCCCACAAATGACACAATTTTAGAAACTACACCCCTCAAAATATTCAAAACAACCTTTGTTAAGCCTATGAGCGTTTCATGAGGGTGAAAGATAAATTAAAGTGAAATTACAGAAATGTAATTTTATCTTACTATAGATTCATTGAACCCTAAAATTTGCACCTTCACAATGGGTTAAAAAAGAAAATGCATTTTACAATGTTGAGGGCAATTCCTCCTGAGTATGCCAATACCCATTTTGTCACTGTACCCTGCTGTACGGGCACATGGGGGCACTTGGAATGGAAAGAGTGTTGTTTCATTTTTGGAGGGCAAATATGGCTAAAAAATTTTCATGTGACAGGATGCATTTGGAGAGCCATAATGGTACCAACACAGAGGAAAGCCCCAACAAGAGACACCATTTTGGAAAGTACACCCCTTGGAGAGTTTAGCAAGGTGTAATTTGTGTATTTGCCTCAACAGGTGTTTGATTCAATTAGGCCCCAAAATAGAAAAAAGGTGAACATTTTCTCAAAAAAGTCACTTTTACCCCAAATTTTTGTAAGCCACAAGGGATGAAAGATGAAACAACCCCCATAAATGTGTAAAACTATTTCTCCTAAGCACAGAACTGCACCACTTTTGCATATAAAGTGTTGTATGGGTACACAGTAGGGCTTAGAAGGGAAAGAGGGGCTTTGGCTACAGGATACATTTGGAGAGCCATAGTGGTACCATAGTGGTACCAAAACAGAGGAAAACCCGAAAAGTGACCCTAATTGTTGAATGTACACCCCTTGGGGAATATAGCAAGGTGTAATATGTGGTGTAGTGTAATACACGTGGTGAAATGAGCATTTTGAACATATAGGTGGTTTTCAAATATGATGTGCAATGGAGTCCAAGATGCAAATTGCAATTATTTCTGGAAAGTTCAGTGCCCGTTATGTGGCGCCCCTTATGAAATAATGGAGGGGTATAGGGAGCAACGGGACATAACAGTTGTTACAATTATTCATTTTACCAAAATGAATTCACAACAGGTTGGGGCATGAATTGTGAATGTGTTGCGTATAAGGAGGTGGAATATACCAGGGGACCAACTAATCTTTTGTCACTCTGGAGTTGTCGCAGGTCTCTTAGTAGTATATCGTGTCCATCCTAACGCCTCTTTTGGAACAGACTCTTTATTGAGTCCTACCTTTAAAAGCCGCAGAATTCACCGGGAAGATGCTGTCTTGGCAAAACACAGCAATATCTAATCCAGAGGTACTGGGACTCCGTCCTTCTTGTCCCAATATTAGTTTCCTAATATCTTCCTCTTGAAAACGGAGAAATGATACAGCAGGACCTGCACATTGGAACTGCTCGTAAGAGTTGTACAGCATAATCTGTACAATGTGCACGGCCAGCACTTTTGTACAATATCTTGGTTTTTCATAGGGAAATTATCGCCAAGTGTTGCTCTTATTCACCCTAGCGAAGCCCATTGTGACGAATATTGCTGCTTTTGGCTGGACCAAATTGACCAGCCAATAGCGGCAAACATGGACAGAGGGGGGCAACAAAACCCCTCTGGACCGCAAGGCAAAATTGGTGGCTGTCAGGAACAGCCGCCACCCTGCCCCGATCACCGTGTCTACAGACATGGTGATCGGTATTACTGACGTCATAAGTAAATTCGCTGCTATTGGCTGGTCTGAATTGATGAGCCAATAGCAGCAATCATGTGGGGGGGACGTAACCCTTCTGTGGTAAAGTTCAGGCACAGGGTCACGGCAGGTGGCAGAGATGCAAGGTCAAGTCCAATCCGGGGTCAGCAACGGGAAGTCCAGGCAGATGGGAATGGGAACACTGGAACACACAGAAGCACGAGAGCAGGAAGGCAGGAACACACAGGAGCATGGGAACAGGAACGCAGAAACACTGGAACAGGAACAAGGCAACAGGGACGCAGGAACACGGGAACAGGAACACGGGAACAGGAACACAGGAACAGGAACGCAGGAACACACAGGAATATCGCAGGAACATACAGGAATATCGCAGGGAGACTTTCACAATGACATAAGCACAAAGAACCGTCAGGGAATGCTGGGAGACACCGGCCTTTATCCATTTCCTGAAAAGGGCCAGCACCAATTAGCGGTGCGCTGGCCCTTCAATTCTTCTGAAGCCTGGGGCACACCGTGGATCATGGGTGAGCCCGTGACCTGAGACGTGGGTCGCTGGAGCACCCGTGACAGGGATGCAAGTTTGGATCTCAGCATGCCAAAGAGTATATAGAGGAGCTGGAGAGAGGCCAGTTATGGATAAGGTGTGATGGAAAGTCTGTCTGTCTAAGGCCCACTGCACATGGGTTCAAGGAAAGTGCTGTAGTTTCCATAGGCACAAGCCTACTGTCTTAGCCACAAAACTCAGAGCAGGTCCTATTCTTGGCTTCTGGCAGGATTTGTTGACGTCACCGGCTCTCTGGCAGGGGAAGTGATGAGGCGTGCATAAGCGCCAAAGGAAGACTTGAATAATTAGCAGCTGACAGGGCCCCTGAGGCTCCTTTGCATATTTTTAAAAGTCAAGCACAAAAGGCAAGATCCGCAGTCAGCCCTAAACCCCTGATGACGTCAGTTCAGGCAAAACATGTTGGGTGGGCTTAGCTCATGTGTTCAATAATTTTAACTGAGCAGCAGACAGTGGGTCGTACTTGGCACTAATCTCTAGGGACTATGTGATAGGATTTGCCCTAGGAAATGATAGAATCACTATCCCACCTGGTCTATCTTTAATAAAGGGATATATTCACCTGCATCCTATGCCTCGCTATGTAGGTGGGAAGTGATCAAACCCTCTGAGATCCAATATTTGGTTGCTATAGGTTAGCATCCCTTAACCCCTTAACACTACATGTCCGCTCTCTGCCTGTTGTAATTTCAATCCTTTCACTGCACTGTTCTTAAGTACTAATATAATAAAAGTTATATTTTAACTAGCCTTGGTGGATTAAAGGCCTTTTTGGTCGCAAGCCGGGCGACTATTGGAAATTCAATTGTTTGTTGTTACCCTCATCCACCCAGTGCTTACAATCCAAAGGGGTCATTTTTTTCCTCTCTTGGGGATTGGTTGTAAAAGGCAAGATCCCGGCACAGTGAATAAAACTTCATTATTTTATTAGTTCATATTCAAACCATATATGTGCTGCCATCATACAGTAGCAGCAATTATTTGAACTAATAAAATAATACAAGTTTTAGCCACAGTGCTGGGATTTAGCATTTTGTCCTTGACGTTTCTGCTGTAGTCCAAACAGCTATAGTCCCGTGGCATAGTACATCCCTTAGCCTTTTAAGAACTTGTGTCTATACAAGACAGGTGTTTGCTGCACATTTCAGCAAACACCCACTTGTAACACCCGTTATTGCTGCACTGAACAAGGATGTTAACCCTTTGAATTCCATCAGCAAACCCGCCAGCGTCAGTCTGAAAGTGGCGGTGCATTGGCTTTAATTGTTGATATCCATGACGTCATAGGGAGCAACGATCAATTGCCATGACAGCCTAGATTATTTATAAGACCAGACCAATTTTACAAATCTATAGCAATTTCTCCACATACTGCAATATAGTCAAGAATCCAAGACAGGGAAGCAGCACTCCATATTCAACAGTGATATTTACAGTATTTCACCAGTGGAGCAAATACACAACGTTTCAGCTATCTCTATGTAGCCATTTTCAAGTACTTGAAAATGGCTACATAGAGATAGCTGAAACGTTGTGTATTTGCTCCACTGGTGAAATAAATATCACTGTTGATTACGGAGTGCTGCTTCCCTGTCTTGGATTCTTGAGTATTGGGACTTGGAGTCGGATCCCATGAAGCTTGCACCCATTTAGGATCTCAATTCTGATTACCGCAGTGCCACTCCATGAACTTTTGTACTTTTTCCTTACTGCAATATAGTAGTATTGCACTGTGGTAGAATTGATCAAACAACCTAGGGTTAGGCTGCATTCACACGACCGTCAGGGGGACTTATATATGGCTGCAAGATTGCCGCCATACACACGTCCCCATAGACGGCAATGGCCACACTCAGCACACATGTGGCACCGTACCGCTTTGTACAAAGGGAAAAGAAAGGACATGTCATATCTTTCCTGATGTTACGGCGCCGTGCGCCTTGCATCATTGTGGAGAGGGGAGGGGGTCACATCTCTTCCTCTCCATCGCAGCGAATGTGTGCTCGCCAGGTATGTTCATGTGTATGCAGCCTTAAAGTACCCAAGTGGGTCTGAAAAAAAGTTTCCTTAGGACTGATAAAAAAATAAATAAAATCATAAACTTGTTAGATATTACCAAGTCCTAAAAGTCACAATCGATCAAATATAATAAAATGTTTTTTCCTGTTGTTGAACCCTGTAACTCAAATCTCCTAAATTCTACTTTTTCGCCATTTTGCTAATTTTTTTATAAAAGTGATCAAAACATCATACAGTCCCTAAATTAGTAGCAAGGAAAATGTTAGCTTGTCCTACAAAAATGACACCTCATACAGCTTCTTACACTGAAGTATGAAAAAGTTATTAGTGTCATAAGATGGTGAAACAAAGAATTTTTTGTCATACTGAAGGTTTAAATTTTTTAAAAAATGTATTAAAAACAATCAAAACTATATAAGTTTGGTATCCTTGTGATCAAACGACCCATTGAATAGAGGACCTGTGTAATTTGAGTGCACAGTAAAAACAGAGCCCACAGGAAATGGCACAAAAGAGGTATATCATTTTCAGTACACGGCATGAGATATTAAATACAGTCACTATGAAGTACAATTTGTTATGCAGAAGAAATACTCACATACAGCTCTTTAAATGGGAACAAATTAAAAAGTTATAGATTTTTAAAGGTGGGGAGAAAAAACTGGAAACACAAAGACAAAAGCTGTTAAGCGCAAAGAGCGCAAAGCTGTTAAAGGGTTAATGCAATTAGCTGTATCCACCGACTTGTGGAGGGTTTACTGTCCCAAATCGCCCTGACAGGTACTTAACGAGCAGGCCCTTTTTTGTTATTGCATTTCCATTTTTCTATCCCCACCTTCAAAAATCTTTAACTTTTTTATTTTTCAAAGTAAAGAGCTATGTGAGGGTTCATTTTCTGTGTAACAAATTGCACTTTATAGTGACATTTAATATTCCCTGTACTGGGAAGCAGAAAACAATATCCAAATGCAGTGAAATTTGTGAAAAATGCATTTTTAGACACGATCACAGGGATACTAACTTTATATAGGTTTTATTATGTTTTCATATATTTACAAGAATGGAAACCTCCTGTACAAAAAAAGATTCCTTTTCATATTTAAGTGTACAGAGCTGTGTGTTATTTTTTATTATTTTTTTTTAATATGTTGCAAAATGACCATTATTATATTTTGATATATCGGACATTTTAGGACATGGCAATAGCTAAAATGTTTAGGATACTTACTGTTTTTTTAATTAATTATTATTTAACGTACTACGGTACGGCAGTTTTTGGGGATTTTACTGACCATTTATTACATTGTGCCACTGACCAGAAATGGAAAGGAATTATATAGCCTTTTACAGTCTTTGTAAGACCCGAGGCTGTCATGGAGATTGTTTCTCCCCAATGACGTCACGAGGTACAGGGATCTAAGCGAACATGGCAGCTTTTTATTGGTGGGTTAACACTGACCCCGGGTGTTACCACAATATGCAGCAAACATCCATCTTGTATCGAGCGATGTACTAATAAGTCACACGCCGTGTGAAGAATATATCCTTCTTTAAGAATCACATCTCAGCGTGTAAGTGGGTTAAAACTACTAAATCCTTGATTTCCTTTAACTTTGAGTAAAGAATGCATAATTATAAATAGGAAATACTGAATTTATAGTGTTCTTTTCATAGTTCATCCACTTTTGCACTATATCCTTTAGGCTTTATTTTTTAATTTTGCCATCCAGTAATAATAATTTACAGCAATAATTTAATTTGTGAAAATTCATATTGATCATTGTTAATATTATTACTTTGATGTTTTGAGACAGAACATATAAATAGCAAGTGATTTGCTGACTTATTTTCTGCATGATTTACTTTTTTAGCCTGCAGGTTTATGGGCATCACCACAGCTGCTGTTCTTAGGAGGACATTGTGACATTTGCCAAGAGCACTACTTGGGCACCGAACAGTTGTATGAAAATAAAAACAAGGCACTAATAATATTCTGATATCCATATTCGGAAAATAAAAATATTATTGTCTGTGAAAGGTAATCCCATCTTCATGGATTACAATTTAGGGATTTGATCATTTAAAGGATTATTTTCACAAAGACAAGATTCTTAAATATACTCAGGATAACAAAATAACACATTCTCTAATTCACTTTTATTAACAAAAAAACAGCATTTCACAGATACAATTCCAACCTGTCTCTATCAGTCCTGGTGTATACAATTTTGGTTGCCCCAAGATCTGACCGTAAATCAGAAGTCTAGGGTCGGGCTGGACAGATTCTTTTCCTGTGTGATGTTGCACTGAGCTCCTCTCTGCCTCCAGCCCCAAGCCTGGCATTCCAAGACAAGCTCACACAGAGGCTTTCTGCCAGCAAGCAGCGTGAGGAGAGTAAAGCTACAAGCTAAAAACAGATAAGGTTTTAATCCACTGGAGGGAGGTACAGTGGGGGTGACATTGTATGTTATGACAGATAGCAGAGCTGAGAATGTCATATGTAACATGCATCTCACCGATCTCATCATCTCTTATCTCTGACTCTCACTCTATGGGGGGTCATTTGTCATTTTGCCTGTCTCCTTCTTTGGTAATTTATCAATCTCCCTTTTCCTTGTGTTAAATGGGGAATTGTTACTTATTTTTATTTTCTATTGTTTAGTCTGGAGTTTTTTGCACCAAAAAATGTTGCAAATTTGAGACAATTTGAAATGATAAATGTCATTTGCAACATAAAATAAATGTGTCTTACTGACTAAAAACAAATGTCCCGCGGACATTTCAAAATTTCCCCAAAAAGGCTAAAAAATTGCAATGCGCCAAAAATGTCTCAAAAAAGATAGAACGAACAGGAAGGAAAAGATAAAGGACCTCCTATGTGTCTAGTCTAGATACTAGTGAATGTTCAGACTCTAAATGAAAGTGTATATAAACCTGTGCCCTGATAATCTAAGCACATTGTTAGCACACAGCATCTCATAGCTCTAGAGGGATCATAAAGTGTCTGCTTACAGTGTTCCCGCCCCCACTCTGGAATTTTATACTGAGCAGCCTAGGGAGTGATAGGAGCTAAAACATCAATAAAACTGAGTAAAATTGTAAAGTAAGGTGTTAGAAATTATCTTAATTGTGTAAACATCAATAGGGGATTCAAATTGAGAATTTTCTTTCATGGGCGAACCCCTTTAAAGCGTTTCAATCTCACCCATCTATTTTTGTAACTCTGAGTCATTGAACCTGTGCAAAGAAGGAGCTATGCTGAGCTGCAGAAGCAATGTAGCTCATTGAGCTATGCTGTTTCTGTAGCACCTATTAACTTTTATGGATTTAATAGTGTATAAAAGTCATATTTAGTGTGATGAAGACAATTCTTATCTTAGCTGTTCAGAGAATCAGAAGAATCATGCAGAACATTGAACTGCTCAATCCTGTGGTTTGATTTATAAAATAAGATTAGATTCATTAACATGAATCTAAGATTTAGATGATGTAAACTGTAAACTAAAAGGGTGAAAGTTAGCATTAGGCCGACTCCTTAACGACAGTTCTAAATCAGATTTATTTAAGTGGCTTTTGTACCTTTATAAATCTGCTGGCAGTGTTCTTATGCTTTGTGGGATGTTTGTAACAGTCGCATAAAAAGTCACAAAAACACATAAAAATTGCAGGACACAGACCAGGGAGGGACAGTTTCTTTAGCAAGGCAGTGATCATCTTGGAATTTTGTTTGATTGTTATCATACTGGAATACTGCCCTGCAGTCAAGTTTCTGAAGGTAAGGGATCTACTTTAGTATGTCAGTACATGTTGGCCTCCATGGTTCCCTCAATGAACTGCAGCTCCCCACAGCTTGCAGCACTAATGCAGCCTAATACCATGACACTTGTACCACCATGCTTGACTGTAGGCAAGGCAAATCACTTTTGTACTCCTCGCCTGGTTGCTGCCACATACACTTGACCATCAGAACCAAATAGTATTAACTTGGTCTCATCAGACTGCATCAAGTGGATCCAGTAATCCATCTCTACTTCCCTTCAGGGAACTCTTTGCTGTTTTCTTGTGTATTATCTTTAGTAGAGGCTTCCTTCTGGGACGATAGCCATATAGACCAATTTTATGCAGTGTGCAGCTTATTCTGCAACAATTCTGGTAGCATTTATAAGTCTTTTTCGAAAAGATAACCTCTGGATATGATACTGGGTATGTGCAAGCATCTTATTTGGTTGACCATGGCAAGTCCTGTCTGAGTGGCATGCTTAACTACTTTATGGTCTTGGCACTAATCTGCAGATCCGTTTCAGGGTTTTGGCAATCTTCTTATGACCTAGGCCATCTTAATGTAGTGCAACAATTTCTTCTGTCATATCCTCAGAATGTTTTTTGGCCATAAGGAGCCAAAGCCTCCAAAACAAACTAAATGAGTGTGAGGATGATAACACCAAATGTGACACACCTGCTCCCTATTCACAGCAGAGCATTTGTAACACTAATGAGTCGCATGGTGCAATATGTCCATTTTCACTTAGCAATGTACTCACTTTTGTTACCAGCAGCTTAGACCAGTGGTGGCGAACCTATGGCACGGGTGCCAGAGGTGGCACTCAGAGCCCTCTCTATGGGCACTCATGCCATCACCCCAGCGCAGAGTTCGCCAGACAGGACTCAAGGCCTCTTGCAGTCCCAGGCAGCCCAAGACACTGGAAGGAAGCTACAATGATAATCCAAACTTCTTCTCCTTCTTTCTACTGTATTGGTGTCCTCAGGTGCCTATACAATTTAAACATGTGACAGAGTAGGGAGTAATAAGTTACTGTTTAAATTGTTGCATCGGCACATTGCGAAAAATATATGGGTTTTGGATGTAGTTTGGGCACTCGGTGTCTAAAAGGTTTGCCATCACTGGCTTAGACAATAATGGCCATGTGTTGAGCCATGTTAGGGCATGCCAAATGTACTGACTGCTTTACATTGTAACATAGTGTCCGTATTGTCGCATGAATATATATGTGAAGGGCATACTCACTTTTGTGAGATATTGTAAAACTCAAAAAATAAATCTATACAAAATATAAATCTGTGAGTCGGTTTAGATTACTACTTGACATTTGATAGTTGGGTAGTTTGATATAACGTTAAATTTCCTGTACCTTATCATAATTGGTTCTTATGTCATAGAGCCATATCATTTTACATATTGGGGGTCATTTACTAAGGGCCCGATTCGCGTTTTCCCGACGTGTTTCCCGGATATTTCTGTTTTGCGCCGATTTTTCCTG
This sequence comes from Engystomops pustulosus, assembly GCA_019512145.1. Classification (NCBI taxonomy): domain Eukaryota; kingdom Metazoa; phylum Chordata; class Amphibia; order Anura; family Leptodactylidae; genus Engystomops; species Engystomops pustulosus. The sequence continues at coordinate 103,463,346 of CM033643.1, read as the reverse complement.
AATTGTCCCGGGTTTTTGGCGCACGCGATCGGATTGTGGTGCGCCGGTGTGCACGCGACAGAAATGGGGGGGCGTGGCCAAATGAAAACCCGACGGATTCGGAGGAACCGCCGCATTTTAAAAAAAAAGTTTCCCTTCACCAGGAATAGGATCGTGAACTCCGGCGGACCTCGGTGGACTTCAGCGCAGCAGCGAAACCTGGTGGACGTTGGAGGAACTGCCTTAGTGAATCGCCGGAAGACCCGAATCCACCGCAGAGAGCTGGATCGCGAATGGACCGGGTAAGTAAATCTGCCCCACTATCTTTTCTGATAGAATACATAGAAATATGAACATGTTAACCAAACACCTCAAAAGAGTGTAATCACATGTTTATACATAAATAAAAAGATCAACATACAAAAATCAATATTGTTCGCTTAAATCAATGTTCTAATTCATCTGTGTACATTCAAAATAAGAATTTTCCCAAAATGGGCCCTGGTTTATCGGCTCTTTCCTTGACCATATACCAATTGCTCACCCATTAACCAATTAAAATAAAAATTTTCTGGAGAATGGAATCATGTACAGATTCTTGTCACCCAGTATCAAAACTAGAAATGAACCAGGGCCCTTACAGCACCATAGTAGACATATGATCTGCCTCTATGGTCAAAAGCCCTTGCGTACAAACCATTTCTGCACATAAATACTATGTGTTATAAAATTTATTTGATTTTGTTAGTTAAAAACAGAGGTAGAATACTGCAATACATGACTGGACATAAAGAAAACACCAAGCCAGAAAAAATAATACATAATTTGATGATCATGTAGTCCATATAATGATCTAGTTTCATGTGGTATGTTCTCATCATTAAGGCTTGGTAGACAGTCACGCCTGGGGAATTTTTTCATATGTGCTCTTTGCACCTGATAAGTCTTTTAAAGGCTATCTTGAAATCATCATTGAAGCTTGTGTAGAGAAGAGGATTAATTAAGGAATTAACATATCCCAACCATGTTAGAAAGTCAGCAACTTCTGGAGACACAGTACAAAGATGTAGTCCAACAACAAGTTCCTTGATAAAAAATGGCAACCAACTAATCATAAAAGCCCCCAAAATAAGTCCTAATATGCGAGCCGCCTTTCTCTCTCTTGAACTAGAGATCTGTTGCTGACGATCTCCAGCCATGTCAATGTCATTGTCATATGGAGGTGGGGTTCTGACACATGCATTGATCTTTTCAAATTCCATGGTAGGGTCAGAGGTGGAGAATTCTGATACACAGAATGTCTGAGTAAGCTTGCAATGGGCAAAAGAGTTTTGGCTGTCATTGCTTCTGTTGCTTAAATGTCGGCTTGATCCTCGTTTTTGGTAAAGGCTCTTTGCAGCATAGTAAATTCTATAGTACAAAATAAGAATTAAAGTCAAAGGGATATAAAATGCTCCAAATGTTGAGTAAATTGTATAGACAACATGATCATGTTGAATTATACAACTGTTTTGAATACTTATGTTGTTATGATTTCTCCAAAATAGAGGTGGAAGGGAAATGAAGATAGAAATTGCCCATACCGTTAGGATCATCATTCCAGCCCGTTTCACTGTTCGTTTTCTGGCATATTCAATAGCATCCGTGATAGCCCAATATCGGTCAAGTGCAATGACACAGAGGTGGAGAATGGAACAAGTACAGCATGTCATATCAACGCTAAGCCATATTTCACATATTACGTAACCAAATGACCAAGAATCCATAACTATATAGGCAATGCTTAAAGGCATAACTAAAATGGCGACTAGAAAATCTGTAACTGCCAAGGAACATATTAAATAATTTGCAGGTTGGTGCAATTTCTTGGTTGTGCAAATAGCAATGATGACAGCAGAGTTTAACAGTGTAGTCAGGGTTGTAATTACAGCCAACGTTATGGAAATCAGCATTTTTTCAGTTACCGTCTTTGATTTGTTTGATATGGTTTCTGCTGTGCAGTTTGTAAAATTCATCTTTCTCAATGAGAAGGTAAAAGAATTTTTAGCAGCCTTCAGATGATGCTCATCCTGACCCTTTTCAGCTCTTTTCCCATGGAAACATTCATTATGTGCAGAAACCTTGACGCCACAGACATTTTAATACATCTTTCCTCTTCTTCCACATGTCTAGCCTGAAAGATAAAATAAGATAAAACATCATTTATTTTCATTATAATTATTTTATTGCTTAATGAATCTATGTAGACAAACAAAACATTGACTTTGTCATTAGTGTCATGTGACCTGGAGACATGAACTGGAAACAAGATGAGTAACAGTACATATTTTTCCATTTTAATGTGTAATGGTATTGTGCAGCTTATGTTTAGTGTGAAATTTTCTATTACTCCTGCTGTGGAGAAGAGGACAGATGCAGGCATATTAAGAAAAAGATAAGAGTTAACAGTAGCTGCACAAGTAATAACAAAATGGTGATGAAAGCAAGATACAACAGCACAAAAAAACATAAATACCATATGGAAATCACATAGTCGTCTATGCTTAGCAAATATTGTGCTTTCCAGAGTATAATATAAAGCAAATAGACCAGGTGGTGATAGCAACATATGAGTTTCTGCAACTATTAGAGGACAGAAATAAAATAATATTTATGATTCTACCTGTCAATCACTTTGAATTATTTATTTCTAAATCTGTTTAAAAAATGCTTGGTATGTCATTTAGGGTAAACAGAGGATGAGAAAAGATTATTTTTTCTTACTGTCCTTAGAAATTTCAACTTCTATTAATTATATAAGTAAAATTGTTTGGATCTTTAAAATATAGGTTTAACGAAACTGCTAATTTGGAAATTTTTTCATGATAAACAGTCCTTTAAGTGATTTTCTAAAAAAAGACAGGATGAATTCCACAGGGTAACTAGTTATTTGGAAAGTCTGTAAATCTATTTCCTCCATCATTCTCCACTCCCATAATGAAGTGAAACCGAATGTTAGAAATATTTGCTAAATACTTAGGCAAAGCCCCTTCGGAAGCAATTGCAACCTCCAGTCTTCTTGGGTATGATGCCATAAGGTTATCAAATATGAAGGGGAGATCTTAAGCCTTTCTTCTCTGCAGAACCTCTTAAGCTTTGTCAGGTTGAATGGAGACTAGTGGTTGTATGTAAGCAACTCCTGTGTAGTGTTGGTTGATCTGCATAAGGTTCATTAAGAATATTGCTATACTCCAGTCTCCTCAGATGTCTTCAACCTGGAAGCAACTAAATTCATCAAAGGTAGCCTCCAGTCAATGTGTGGAAGCATCTTATACAGGATCAAAAGAAATTGAAGGCCCATGGCAAAGGTCAAGATTCCTTATGTTGAAGGGGGAAAACTTGATTTTGGCTCAAGACCCCAACAAGCAGGTAGAACAAATTTAGAAAACATCACTAGGGTCTGAGATCCAGGTACAGTGTCCTACTTACTACCATTAGAACATCTAGTGGATCCAGACTGTAACCAACCCAATAATGGAGGGGGGGGGAGGTTATGTGTTGCCATTGGGGAAGCAAAGGGCTTGTGTGTTGATACTAGGTGAGAGGAGGCTTATGTATTGTCAGGAAAGGGTTGTGTGCAAGTTTGGAAGGGAGATTTCTGTGTTGTCAGTGGGCTATGCGGGGCTTGTGTGTAAGTTGGGAAGGGGAAATTGTAATGTTGTCAGTGAGGCAGGGGATAAAATGCAATGTCTGTGCATGTACCCTGCTATGCATTGTATTATATGTGTATATTATATGTGTAAGTCTAGATGCATGGTGTCAGCAGAGTGCAGTTTAAAACATACTATTTATTAATTATGGAAATCACATAGTCGTCTATGCTTAGCAAATATTGTGCTTTCCGGAGTATAATATAAAGCAAATAGATCAGGTGGTGATAGCAACATATGAGTCTCTGCAACTATTAGAGGACAGAAATGAAATGTTGTCAATGAGGCAGGGGATAAAATGCAATGTCTGTACATGTACCCTGCTATGCATTGTATTATATGTGTATATTATATGTGTAAGTCTACATGCATGGTGTCAGCAGAGTGCAGTTTAAAACATACTATTTATTAATATCCATAAAAAATCTGCCAACACACACATAAATTGTGATCTGTGTCTGATTAATAGACATACACATATAATACAAATACATGAAAACTCCACAAGGATAACCACACCTGTGGGGAGATAAAAATTATTGAAATAATCCACTCTCTGGTTTATATCACCTTAACCCTTACAGGACTGCGTTTCTGTTTTTTACTTTCCTCATTCCAAAAGCGATAACTTTTTTATTTTTCCATTAACAGAGATGTACATGGGCTTGTAATCTTCGGGCCGAATTGTACTTTTTAGTGGCTCCATTTAATATTCATGTAATGTACTAGAAAGCGAGAAGAAAAATTCCAAGTGCAGTGAAATTGACAAAAAAACCCATCCCCATATTTTTTTGAGGGTTCTAATTTTATGGTTTTCATTCTGTGCTCCAAATGACATTCCCCTTTATTCTTTGGGTTGGTACAATCACAAGGATACCATACTTATATCTGTTTTATTAGGTTTTAGTTGATTTAAAAAATTGTTTAATCTTTTGTAGAAAATATATATGCATTTTTGGATAATTATAAGGCCAATAACTTTATCACACTTTGACCTGTGAAAGGTGTCAGTTTTTGCAAGATACACTGCTGTTTTAATTTATTATCAATTTATTTTATTCAAACATTCACAGATGGAAAAATGCTGTAAAACTGGCAATTCGGACATTTGGATGCTATATTCCTTTACAGTGTTCACAGCCGGGAATAATCTTTTTTATATTTTGATTACGGGCATTTTGGGATTTATGGATTTTACTGTTTATTTTTAGATGTGTTTTAGGAAAAGGGGGAGGGTGTTTTAGGAAAAGGGGTGGGGGTTTAGGGGGGTGATTTAAATTTTTCCTTTTTAATTTTTTTTTCATATTTATTATTTTTTTTACTATTATTTCAGACCCTCTAGGTTACTTTAACCCTGCAGGGTCTAATTCCTTGTACTATATTCTGCAATACTACTCTATTGCAATATATAGTAATTTTATTGCTAATTTCTGATAGCCTGTCATCAGCAGGCTATTAGAGATCACTATACATGACAGACCTACAAGTCTCTATGGGTGGCAGCTAGGGAGCAGGCGACCCTCCCCTGGCTCCTAGCTGCCACACATCCAAGACGTCAGAGGGAGGAAGTGGTGCATGTGGGCTGGGAAAATATCCAGGAGTCAGTGTGCCCTCAGGACTCAGTGTAGGAGCTTGGCAGGGAGCCAGGTAAAATACACTTTATGATTTTAGTGAACCTAAACTTCTCACAAACATGACAAAAACAGCTAATGCAATTAACATTTTATGGGCTTTTGGAACATGTGTATGGTGAAAACTGGGTTTTGTGGTGGCAGGTTCCCTTTAAACTATTGGTAATACCATACATCCCCATTGACTTGCAAGCGTTTAAGTTTCCATTCATTAAGCACCCATTATTTTTAATGACAAGATAGTGGTGGGCAACAATAATGTCGTATGAACGTATGATAAGGTTAGTTTATTCTAGTTTCTGTTCAGCAAGTTCTATTATATTTTTGTTTTTATACATTAAACATCAAATCATTATTAAACATGTTTAATCATCAATTAATATGGTTTGCAGACATGTCAAAATAGGTTATTTATTTCTAGCTCGTTTGTTATTTAGAAGGATGAAAGCTGTTTTAAGAAAAGAGAAGATTCTCATACCATTAAAGGAACTCTAAACCTGTAGGTTAACAGTTTTTTGATCCTCTGCAAACAGAAGAGAGTAGGGGAGGTCCTGCCGCAGCAAAAGTTCAATTTATATTGTAAAATTAGATTCAAAATGATATTTGCTACCTGAATTGTTTCATTTACAAATAATTCAGGCAGTTGATTTAGGGAGGACAGATTGTATTTTCCTTTTTCTACTTTTTACTGCCAGAAGCATTTAGTTGCCCTACCACTTTTTTAAATGGTTTCATATTTATCAAAATATTCCAAATTTATGGCAGCACTATACCTCATGCGACACTAAATTCTGCACTGAGAGGGGCGTTCCGATGCACAGTCGAACCATGCGCCACATTTATCATGCAGTGTCCGACAGAAGTGTGTTGCACGCCCTACATTAAAGGTGCAAAAAAGTCGGTGCAGGGGGCAGTGCAATCTTTTGGACCCCAAACAGACATTTAGACAACTATACATTTTTCTGTAATCAAATGAGAACACTCCTGACATGTTCGATATGAGTTTGTAGAAAAGATAAGAATAGACTACGACATATTGACCCCCGGATAGCAAGAAAAATGTTGTCAACAAATTATTGGAAGACTGCAGGTGCGTTACACATCCTGAATGACATCCCAAGACACTCAAAGTGCCCTTTTGGAGTATTAAATGCAGTCTTCCTGTCGTCCCCTTCTCTAATGCAAATCAGGTTATAGGCACCTGTGGAGGTCAAAAATCAGCGGGTACCCACTACATGATTAAATCAGGGATTAAAGGTAGTGGGTATTGATTTTTGACTGTGATGTTATTTTACAATCATTAATACAAGGTCTTAGTCCACCATTACTATTGCCAACAAATAAAAAACCTGCATCAATAGGAGAACAGATGGGACCCTCCTGCAGACTGTCCTGGAGATATTCTCACATAGCCTCATGTTCTTGTGGAAACACATTGAAAATCCTTCCCTTGGGTAATTTAGACCCCCAGAAGGAAATTGATCCCCAGTTGTAAAGTCTATACAGTGTTTTCTTATTAAACACATGAGAAAAATCAGAAATCAAATCAAGCAATAATAGTAAAAAGAAATGCCATTGCTTCTAGTTGGAAAAGTGCAAACTCTTCCTACCATTGTTAAAATTATAAGATTCAATTATCAGATGGAGCAGATGAAAGCTTGCAACTGAGGGTATAGTAAAACATTTAATTCAAATTGGTCCAAATGGGAAAATATGACTCTCCTATCTTTTCTATCTCAAATATCCATCCTAGAGTATAGAACCACTGAACAGCAAAATATGGCAATATCATAGCATGTACAAACCTGCAACCTAGTGTAGGCAATGTTAGATTTAATTTTGTTAAAGGAAACCTACCATGAGGAATCTGCCAGCAGAAGTAGATCTAATGGTAGATTCCTTCTGCCTGCCTCTGCCCAAATCTGTAATTTAATAATCCTGGAACCTACCTTAACTTGCTAAAAACTTTATTTTAGTAAATATGTAAACTGCAGAAGCTACTGGGGTGTGGAGTAGTCTTAGCTCCCAGTACCTGAACAGGCTAGTACATGCTGCAGTAGCTCTCCAGTTAGTTTACATATCACCAAAATAATGTTTTAAATTAATAAATTCAAATAAATAATGATAAAGTTAGGGTAGGTTCCAGGATTATTAAATTACAGATTAGGACAGAGGCAGGCAGCAGGAATCTACCATCAGATCTACTTCAGATGGTAGATTCCTCATAGTAGGTTTCCTTTAAGGTAAGATTTTTTCTGACTTTTCTGTTTAATGCTGACTCCATTTTTATTAAGAACTATAAAAACATGTACTTCATATGGTACATCACTTATGCACCAGTTATAATAAGAGCATGAATAGTATATACTCAACACAACAATCTATATGCCCTGCAAGGCAATCAAACTTTCTTGCACTTATTTATGTCACTTCAAATAATGAATGTATTATTGTAAAAAATAATAAAAATGTAAGTTACAAAGAGAAATCTGGCAATAATTCATGTTCCAACTGACATTCAGAAATGAATAAAGTAATACAATGGGTAGAACATGTTGGACCCCATTTAAAAAATTCCCCAGTACTCCAGTCAAAAATATGTACAGTTAACCAAGGAAAACCCCAAAAAGTTTAGTATGCATAGAACCAACTGCATGGATATTTGTAGAGTCTTGAAACAAACCCTTTTCCCCCAATTAAGAGGTAAAATTGGTCCCAACAAACAGGACACAAGGATCTTACTTGACCAAATACAGCCCAAGAGCAGAAACAAAAACAAAATCAATGACATTTGCAATAGAGCCAGCTAAAATAAAATCTTCTTTTGTTACAAATCAACACTAATTACAGTTTACAATTTACAGTTCAGGAAATAAAATTTGCTGACAAAAAATCTAAAGATTCTAAGTTGCCAACTGTAATATAAAGAGACCAGGAGTATAGATAGCAACTTTCAGGTTGATGAGTGGGATACTTTGTAGAAAATCATTAACAAAGCATTGTAGAAACTGTCTAAGGTTGTATCTATATATATATATACACCCATGATTTGTTACCACAACTGAAGCTCATTATTATTTTTCCTTCTGCCTCTGATTTGTGCACCGTTCAATCAGAGACTTGTTTGGAATGATTTATTGGCTCAGTGTGGGTCCACATTAAACTCTTATGATGACTCATTTGTAACATTACAACCTCTTCTTGTAATGGAATAACATTTATGTCCTGTATTATTTTCCAATTCCATTAACTTATTAACTGAAGAGCAAGACTATTTATACAAAATGAAAAAATATTAGAAATATGCTTAAAGGAGGAAATAAGCGAGGTACCTAATTTTAACACAAAAAACTGGGAAAACGTATTGACTCGAGTATAAGCCGAGAGTGGGAAATGCATTGGTCACAGCCTAGTATATGGCAAGCCTGCCCCAATATATAGCAAGCCATTGCATGCCCCCCAGTATATAGCCTGCCAACCCCTTTTCCCAGTATATAGCCTGCAGCCCCTGCTCCCCTGAATATATAATCTGCAGCCCCTGCCCCCCCAGTATATAGCCTGCAGCCCCTGCCCCCCCCAGTATATAGCCTGCAGCCCCTGCCCCCAGTATACAGCCTGCAGTCCCTGCACCCCAGTATACAGCCTGCTGCCCCTGAATGGTGCTCCTTCCCTTCAATGCCATGGCATTCAGCAATTTACCACCACATATAAGGTATTGGCATACACCTGGATATATTGAGGCATTCCAAAGATATAACCACTTAGTGACACAAATGGATCATGTCAGAAAGGTGAAAATGGCATTCACATCACATTTATTGAAACCCTTCCAAATAATGATAATAAGGTATGCTTTCTTTCTTAATCACATTGGTTTTACTGAGCCTTATGTGTAATCTATACAAATGAGTGCTATATATTACCAATATGCATTAAAACTATTCATAAGCAGGGAAATTTAAAGTCATAACAGCCTTTTCATGTCACACTAGGTTAGTTCATTTACATTTGGCCCAACCTATCCTAATTACTATAATCGGCACTTCTCCTCTCTTAACAAGATGTTTTGGATTTTTTCATCTGCATAAAATATAAACTATGTATATGTTTCAAAATCTTGTCTATATTAACAGCCCAAACATAACTGACTGATCAAATGCGAAAAAATATAATGCTATTTATTATGCCTAACATATATTTATTAAATGTAATAAAATTTACAAGCTACAAGTTGGGTTTTACGTTATCAGGAAACAATTGAACCAGAAAGAGCCCTTCTAAGAAACTATACACTGTAATGTCTGTGTAACGATCTTCCTCTGTCTGTGGATGGCAGATTAGGTGGCGTTAGTTTTTGTTTGTGTTTGCTGTGTGTGAACTGTGGCTTAAGTTTCTGAAGTGTTTGGATTCTTTGAGCTGCACCCTGTTCCCTGCATCTCAGCTCCAGCAAAGGGTTACTAGTGTGTTGGACAGCTTATCCAGTCTGCTGCTGGAGGTGTGTCCTGGAACTGCATTATATACCTGACTGGTTCTGTAATACCAAGCTGGTTATAGCTCTATATCTCAGCTATGTATCTTGCCCGTGCCTGCTATTGCTATTCTAGTGTTTATTTTGGTTTATTAATCTCGGCTATTGTACATTCGACTATTCCTCTTGCACTCTGATTGTTTCTGCTATCTCTGTTGTGACCCGTACCCCTGGCCTCGCTTTCTTTGTTGCTAGTTTGTCAGTCTGGTTTTGTGTCTGCACCGGGACTAATTACTGGCCACGTTTTAGGGTGGCGCTCAGTAAGTAGTTAGGTGACAGTTTTGGAGGCTCACTTTAGGGCTCACTGCCCTGTCTGTCCTTCCCTTTGCCCTGAGCCACCCCACCATCCCCAGTACAACATGAGAAATGATGCCAGTAGATAAATTTAAAAATAAAATATTTAAATTAGTAACCGTAAGGCTCAGTTAACACCTGGGGGGATCCATTTAACTCTCCATTTTAGGAGAGTAACAGAAACAAAGAATGGAATGTGAGCAGAAAGTCTACTTCCACCTTCCATTCACCATTGACCTCTATGCTTTACAATTGAGCTATAATAGCAGATAAAAGATGCTGGCTGATTTGCCATTTTTTCTGCTATTTGAAGACAGCATGCTTAAATAACAGCATGCAATGTCAATCAGCTGCCTCTAAAGCCAGTAGGATCCTGTCATGTATCAAAAGTGGTAAGGACTCTCGTGATAGGGATGTAATATTACCACTGTACAAGGCATTTGTTCGGCCTCACTAGAAACATGCTGTCCACTTCTGGGTACCAGTCCATAAAAAGGATGCCCTGGAGCTGCAGAGGGTACAACACAGAGCCACAAAAAGTGTAAGGGGGAAGGTCTCAGTTATGAGGAAAGATTAAAACAACTAGATTTATTTAATCTGGAAAAAAGACAATTAAGAGAGAACATCAATAATTCATATAAATATATGAATGGTCCATACAAAAAATATGGTGGAAAGTTGTTCCAGTTTAAATCAAATCAAAAGACAAGAGTCACTGTCTTCCTCTGGAGAAAACTCGGTTAAATCATCAGCGGCAACTGGGCTTTTTTACTATGAGAACTGTCAATCTGTGGAATAGCCTACTTCAGGTGTTGGTCACAGTAGGGACAGCAGAGAGCTTCAAGAAGTGTTTACATGCATTTTTACATCTAAATAACATTGACGGTTATGTTATATAGCAGTGGTGGCGAACCTATGGCACGGGTGCCAGAAGTGGCACTCGGGGCTCTTTCTGTGGGCACTCAGGCCTTCACCCCACACAGGGTTTGCCAGACTCAAGGCTTCCTCCTGCGGTCCAATATAGCCCAGGACTTGCCATGCTCAGCACCATTTTAAAGTGACATCCTTGGCTGCCAGGGCTACAGGAGGAGCAGGAAGGGCTGGATAGAGATAGATTATTGTTGGATCTCCTGCTCTGGGAACCCCAATTCTTCCTCTTCAGGTGACCATGGAGGGAAGCTACAATCCAAATTTCTCTATGATCTTTCTATTGAATTAGTGAACTCATGATGCTAATACGATTGAAACCTGTGATACAGCAGGGATCAATAAGTTACTGCTTAAATTGTCATGTTGGCATTTTGCAATATGTAAGTGGGTTTTGGTTGTGCTTTGGGCACTCTATCTTCAAAAGGTTTGCCATCACTGTTATATAGAATTGTTTCCCCTAAATCCCTTCCTCATCCAATCCTTTCCCTTCCTTTGATGTACTTGATGGACATCTTTTTTCAACTGTTTAAACTATGTAACTTTATGTACTTATGCAAATAAATAAATAGACATAAAAACAGATATAAACTTACTGTATATACTCGTGTATAAGCCAAGTTTTTCAGCACAAAAAATGTGATTTTTAAGCGGTCAGATATGTGCATGGGGTACAATAATGTTAAGAGGCTAAAGGACATGTGATGATGTCACCCTGGTCACATGACATTAGGCCATGTCCATCGACTCGCTCTAAAGATCCATAGATACCAGGCAAGTTTATAACTCTGATTTTATGGGGGTCTGAAGGAAACAATTTACAGCTAAAAGAAGGGTGTCAAATAGTTTTTTATGGCTCTATAGGAACTTGCCACTATCTGTATTGGTGAAAATGTGGCAAAAGGTTCCCCTTAAAAATCACAAAATAGTGGAGCAAATCAAAGCAACACTAAATAATCCCCTTCTGATAACAGTGGCTCAGTTTTGGGCATTCGGCAGGTTTAGTTTCCTCTTCCATTATGAAACAGCAGACAGCATATTTTTTTAGCTTAACAGATTTTAATGGAAGGTCGTTCTGCTGTCCTTAGTTTCTGTTACACTCTCTTAAAAATGGAGATTGTAACGGAAGTGTGAAGTGAGTGTGAACTGAGCCATACAGTACATTCGTTTAGAGATTATTGCTGAAAGTTAGGACCACTGTTATTGATAACATAAATACAGATGCAGGGATATAATGAGTATGCAAATAAGAAAATATGTCTTGATGCATATGTAATTTGAACAATTAAAATTGCATATTCTCTATAACATACACATGTAGATTCAAAAGATGGCAACTTGATAGGGAAACCTGTTAGGCTGCAAGCTTACGCAAATTGAAGAAATCAGTTTGACAGTAGAAGCTTTAAGTCTTTAACTTGCCATCTGTCAGTATCTTTTCTATGCTATAATTATCAAGTCATTCGGAAACATTAACATTTATGCAGCATATAAAATAGAAAGCTACATCTAAGTTTCCCTAGTATCTGTTTGAGTTGCCTCAATGAAACCTGATCTACAAATCACTCTTTGCTACATATAGCAATAGGGGCCAATCTACTCTAACTGTCCCTCATTAATTCACTGGCCAGTGAAAATGCAATACCATGAAGAATAAAAAATCATAACCATATTTAGTATAAATTTAACAAAAAGCAGAAGGGTGAAACTAATGAAATTACACCTCCATTGCACTTGTGGAACACAAAGACATTTGGCGTAGCAAACAGGAACAGTTGCTATCAGACACCCCACCAGTAATTAGACATTTAACAGCTATCCCATGAATTGGGGTTGGATGACAGTTATAGGAAAACCTGTTTAAGAACAGCAAGGTTATAAAAAAAAAACAGCAACTAAAATATTTATGCTAGCAAACCAAATACAAAATAGGGTTATGAAAAACTTTAAAGTTTCTGTTCATTAAAGGGGATAACCACTTTACCACATTTTTTGTAATGTGTGTGTGGGGGTGGGCATAAAATAATGTAATTTACCAATATGCCCCCACATGCATGCTGACTCTGCCCCGTGCAAGGCATGTCGGGACTTTAACTCTATCTGTGTCCGGAGATGGAACAGATAGAGTTGAGTAACAGATGAATAGGGTGCTGCTGGCACTGCTGGCAGAGAAGAGGTGCTTGGGAATGGGACAGGTTAGTATGTGGTGGTTATCTTTTTCTTAATTCATTTGAAACAAGGAAAAGAGGAAGGATAGGTACCCACAATATAGGAGGGTATGAGAGGGAGTTCACAATATGGGAGGTTATGAGAAAGAGTCCACAATATGGTGGTATATGAGAGGGGGTCCACAATATGGGAGAGTATGAGAAAGGATCCACAATATGGGAGGGTATGAGAGGGGGCCTGTAATATGGTGAGATATGAAAGGGGGCTCACATTATGGGGGATATTATAGGGGGCCAAAATATGGGGCATATGAGAAGGCACCCACAATTTGGAGGGTATGAGAAGGGGCTACTATATAAGGTGGAGGTGAAAGGTCACAATATGAGGGGGAGATGAGGGGCCACAATATGAGGGGGAGATGAAAGGTCGCAATATAGGAGGAAATGTGGGATACAATATATGGGGAAGGTGAGACATCACAATATGAGGAGGAAATGAGAGGGCCCACAATATGAGTGGGACATGAGAGGCCACAATATGAGGGGGCAATGAGAGGAGGCTACAATATGAGAGGGAGATAAGGGTCCACAGTATGAGGAAGAAATTAGAGGTCACAATAAGAGGAGAGGGAGTTAGAGAAGCCACAATATGAGGGGTAGACAAAGGGCCCAAATATGAGCAGGAGGTGAGAGGTCACAATTTGAGGGAAGATGAGAGGGTCCACAATATGAGGGGGAGGTGAGAGATTACAATATGAGAGGGCTATGAGAGGAGGCCACAATATGAGGAGGAGATGAGGGACCACACTATGAGGAGGAAATGAGAGGAAACAATATGAAAGGGGGATGAGAGATGCCACAATAAAAGGAGCAGATAAGAGGTCATAATATCAGGGGGAGATAAGGGGCGATGAGGCGCCACCATATAAGGTGGCCACAATATGATGGGGAGTTGAGAGGTCACAATATGACTAGGAGATGAGAGGTCAAAATATGAGGGGGAGATGAGAAGAGGCCAGAATATGAGGGGATGAGAGGCTACATAACATGATGGACTACAAAATGAGGGGGTGGTGATAGGTAACAATATGAGACAGAGAGATGAGAGGCCACAATATGGGAGAGAGATGTGAGGAGGCCAAAATATGAGGGGAAGACGAGGAACCACAATATGAGGAGGAGGTTAGGGGCCACAATGGGAGCTGGCTAAGGGACTGATTACTCAATGACAACTAACTACAGACATTCCAGGAGGAGATTCTCCAGATGTGTCTAAAAAAATGCATTCATACGGATCTTGTGCACATGGTCTTAAGCTGCATTTACATTATGTGTTTGCATTGTGCTTTAAAATACATTGCAAAACATATCTCAAAATACATCCATGTTTTTATTATCATCAATACTAATGTGTTTTGGGATGCATTTTTTGTGCCTTTCAAAATGCTATGAAAATGCATTCTATAAATGTGGCCTTAGAATATACATGTAATATGTCGCAGTAGAATCAATTTTACAATCCGACCCTGTTCCTGTCCATAAAATGGCCTCAAATGGAGGGTCATGTGATCTCTACCTGTTCAAGTGCAAAGGACCTAATGATAGAATTCATGAATATAAGATTAAGGTCCTGACAGGGCGATTGCTTATGGACAGTTAGAGATCACATGACCATGCATCTGTGGTTATTTTATGGTCAGAAATATCTGGCTGAAAAAAGGCTGCAACGCGCAGGAGTAAATAGATGTATATTGGCAAATTGCCTAATATCCTGCACATACATTACAAAAACATATTAATTATTGTTTACAAATTGGGCAAATAATTAACTAGACAGTACTAAAATAATATCCCTTTTAGATCATATATACTCTATTAACACAGAGAACATACCACAAAATATAATAAAAATGGTAAACTTTTATTTATTAGTATTTAACCCCTTCAGGTCTTAGCCATTTAAGGGCTTTAGGACCAAGCAAGATTTTTTAAATTTGCCCTGTGTCATTATAGGAGGTTATACATTTGTTACTCTTTAACATATCCAGGAGATTTTAAGAATGTTTTTGTGTCACACATTATATTTCAAAGTAACAGAAAATTTTGATGATATCTTTTGTGTTTAGTTGTGTTTTGTGTTTAGTTATGAAAAAAATGGAAACTAATGGAAAATAATTTGTAAAAATTATTCATTTTCAAGGTTCAAAATTTTCAGTTTTTCAGGCAGATAGTCATAGCACACTAGTAACTTTATAACTAACATTTCCCATATGTCTGCTTTATATTGGTGTGGCTTTTTATGCATCCTCTTTCTTTTCTGGGTTGTTAGGAGGTTCAGAATTTTGGGTGCAATTTTTCAAATTTTTATGAAAATTGCCAAAACCCTTATTTAGAGGCACCTGCTCAACTTTAAGTGACATGGAGAGGCCTAAATAGCAGTAAAACCCTGCAAATTATGCCATTTTAGAAACTACACTCCTCAAGGTGTGAAAACCCTTTAGATGTTTTACAGGGGTTAAAACAAAATGGAGGTGTAATTTACAATCTGTAATTTTTTTAGACAATACATTAATTTTGGCCAAAAATTAAACCATCACAATTAACAGGGGGATTCAATAGCTAATAAACAGATTGTATTAACTTTCTTGGTGGTGGTTACAAAAATCTGTAATTCTAGCTTATGGTTTTTAAAAAATCTTTGCTGGACGTTCACTGCACCATAATAATAATGTGTTATCTTTATTCTATGGGTCATCACAATTGTGGCGCTACCCCATTTATATAGCTTTTTTGTGGTTAACTTTGCAGAATATTCCACACATTTTTTTGAGAAATTTGCTTGTTTTTGCATCACCATGTATAAATGGGCATAACATATATACATTTTTTTGTTTACAGAGCTTTTTAGAACTTATTATTTGCAGGGCAAGTTAGATTTTTTCTTAGTATTATCCCGGGGTAAATATTACTTTTTGATCACTTTTTATGCTGTTTTTATGAGGTCAAATATGAAAATTTGAGTTTTTTTTCATATTTTATGGCATTCACCTTACAGGTTCAGTGACAATTTTATTTTAGTTTGTTACAGACATGGTGATACCCAATATGTTGTGCTACTTTTGGCGATTTTCCCTTTTTATGTTTTATTTGATTATCCCATGGGATGGGATTTCAGGGAAGTTTTATTCTTTTTAATAATTTTTTAAAATATTGTGTAAAACATTTTTTACTGTTTTATTTTGTCCCAGGGTGAGACATGAACAAGTGATCATTTGATCACTTGTTTATTGTAATACACTGCATAGGCTGACATTATATTGCATCCTGCATAGGCGGACATTGCCACTGTTAGATTGTGCAGAGTACACTCTTACACACATATGTGCACACTTATGCACTGATATATACACTCACCGGCCACTTTATTAGGTACACCTGTCCAACTGCTCGTTAACACTTAATTTTTAATCAGCCAATCACATGGCGGCAACATGGTGCATTTAGGCATGTAGACATGGTCAAGACAATCTCCTGCAGTTCAAACCGAGCATCAGTATGGGGAAGAAAGGTGATTTGAGTGCCTTTGAACGTGGCATGGTTGTTGGTGCCAGAAGGGCTGGTCTGAGTATTTCAGAAACTGCTGATCTACTGGGATTTTCACGCACAACCATCTCTAGGGTTTACAGAGAATGGTCCGAAAAAGAAAAAACATCCAGTGAGCGGCAGTTCTGTGGGCGGAAATGCTTTGTTGATGCCAGAGGTCAGAGGAGAATGGGCAGACTAGTTCGAGCTGATAGAAAGGCAACAGTGACTCAAATCGCCACCCGTTACAACCAAGTTAGGCAGAAGAGCATCTCTGAACGCACAGTACGTCGAACTTTGAGGCAGATGGGCTACAGCAGCAGAAGACCACACCGGGTGCCACTCCTTTCAGCTAAGAACAGGAAACTGAGGCTACAATTTGCACAAGCTCATCGAAATTGGACAGTAGAAGATTGGAAAAACGTTGCCTGGTCTGATGAGTCTCGATTTCTGCTGCGACATTCGGATGGTAGGGTCAGAATTTGGCGTCAACAACATGAAAGCATGGATCCATCCTGCCTTGTATCAACGGTTCAGGCTGGTGGTGGTGTCATGGTGTGGGGAATATTTTCTTGGCACTCTTTGGTCCCCTTGGTACCAGTTGAGCATCATTGCAACGCCACAGCCTACCTGAGTATTGTTGCTGACCATGTCCATCCCTTTATGACCACAATGTACCCAACATCTGATGGCTACTTTCAGCAGGATAATGCGCCATGTCATAAAGCTGGAATCATCTCAGACTGGTTTCTTGAACATGACAATGAGTTCACTGTACTCAAATGGCCTCCACAGTCACCAGATCTCAATCTAATAGAGCATTTTTGGGATGTGGTGGAACGGGAGATTTGCATCATGGATGTGTAGCCGACAAATCTGCGGCAACTGTGTGATGCCATCATGTTAATATGGACCAAAATCTCTGAAGAATGCTTCCAGCACCTTGTTGAATCTATGCCACGAAGAATTGAGGCAGTTCTGAAGGCAAAAGGGGGTCCAACCCGTTACTAGCATGGTGTACCTAATAAAGTGGCCGGTGAGTGTACATTTATAAACTTACACATATCTCTCTCAGTAGCTGCTGACCACATGGGGAAAGTACATGGCAGGAATTAAAGATGAGAGATTTCTAGTCCTGTCGCTCCGCTGTCCCCTCAACATTTCTTATCAAAGCTGCCTGCTCATGCTGTGTACTGTGGATGATGTGCAATGTTCTAATCATATTCGGAGTTATTCATTATTGGTTTTCCTGGGATTTTTTGGTGTAAAAAATGCCCCCAAAAGTTGCATTGAGGTAATTGGGGACTTTTCAGTGCTAACTAGTCTCACCGGACTATTTATACCTCTTCAAGATTCTGGTTTAAACATAGAAATACTGCTAGTGCAACACCATGCAAAGCCAGATTCATGACATCCCATAAAAGGTCTTACAGTTACTCCAGTCCCTTGCTGGTGTATGTGCTGAGACTTTTTACAAAAAATATGCAAAGTTTTCCAGCATGGGATAAGGAAAACCACACAGATCCCTGGACTTCAAGCACGACCTACAAATGGCCATTTGACATGATGCGGGATTAAAACCAAAATAGTATATCTATTCCAGAAAAAATAGATTCCCAACTGTAGAAAGCACTGTTTCAACCTGATTGGATCATCTCAGTACACATGCCTCTTGTAGGTCATGCTTGATGTCAAGGGAGCTGCCTTACAAGGTAGCTAAAAGAGGCATGGTTTTTCTTATCCCATCCTGGAAAACTTTGCATGTTTTCCCAGAATCCCATGGCTATAAGACTCCACATGCCAAAACGGTGGCCTTAATTGGCAGTCTCCGTAAGGAGAACTCTTACTACCCGACCCTAGTCACAAGCCTCTCACTAGCCCTAACCAGTTCCCTGGGCTGTGCTCAATCAGACTCATTCAGGTTGAAACAGTGCTGTCTAGCTAAGTTAGCTAAAAGAGGCGTGGTTATGCATTTTTAAACTTTTTGAAAATAAAACTCTAGACAGAAAGTAGACCATAATAACATTTATTAAATGGCTAAAGCCACTTTAATTAATCTGATGGGTAGCCTATCTCCATTAATATAATGGTCCACATACTCCATTCTTTAGTGTGTCAGGTCCAATGACACGACCCCCTGACACTGCAGAATACCGCCGTAGTTACGCCCCTGTGTAAACCCGACATCATCTCAGTGCAAGTGCAAGATATTAACTACAGATTATATACAGTGGTATATTTTAAATAAATTTAAGGGTATACTGACCACTAGATCAATACTAATGTGAGACCATAAGAATGACCCAGTAGTAGCATATGTTAAATAAAATAAAGATAATAGCGACCCCCCAATAACTCTGACATCTGCCAGATGTGATATATGGATTAAACACAGGTCAAAACTGCATGGCAATTCACCAGGAAATTCAGATTCGCAATAAATTTTTCCTGAATCAAGTTCATTTTGCTCATCTCTAGTACTGACCATTGGGTGATAGGGTAATAACTTGTATATGGAATCTAAAGCTCTGTAAAGTTGTAGTGTGGCAAATCTTTTGTCAACTTTTGGCATACTGTGTATGGATTAGACCCTTTAGTGATTTTTTGTGGGAAATACATGATTTCTTGTACTATTTGTACCTGACATCATCAATACTTTGACTCCATTTTAACTTTAATCAATACTGGTTAGTATATCCTTTGCTTACTACTGGATGGTGTATACAGTACGCAAATCTATTAATCCCCAGATACAATATATGCAACAAAACAGGAAAATCCAGCTCACATGTTTTCTTGCTAACAACCGAAGCATAATAAACCAGTTAATGTAAATAGAACCGCAACATTTACAGTGGGTACGGTAAGTATTCAGATCCCTTTTTTCACTCTTTGTTTCATTGCAGCCAATTGGTAAGATGAAAAAAAAACTTTTTTGGTTAATTAATGTACAATTTGCACCCATCTTGACAGAAAAAAATAGAAATGTTGATATTTTTGCTAATTTATTAAACATGAAAAACTGAAACATAACATGGTCATAAGTATTCAGACTTTTTGCTGTGAAGATTAATATTTAATTCATGCTGTCAATTTCCTTCTGATCCTTCAGAGGGTTTCACGGCTTTATTGGAGTCCACTTTTTGTTTAAACTGATTGGACTTGATTAGGAAAGGCACACACCTGTCTATAGAAGACCTCACTGCTCACAATGCATGTCAGAGCACATGAGAATCATGAGGTCTAAGGAACTTTAGATGGAAGATATTTGGGACGACCACAACTGTTTTTCGACCTGATCATCCAGCCAAACTAAGCAATTGTAGGAGAAGAGCCTTGGTGAAAGAGAGGTAAAAAAGAACCACAAGATAACCGTGGCTGAGCTCTAGAGATGCAGTAGGGCGATGGGAGAAAGTTCAACAAAGTCAACTATTATGGCAGCCACCAGTCAAGGCTTTATGGCGCAGTGTGCTGAGGGAAGTCTCTCCTTAGTGTAAGACATATGAAAGCCCACATGCAATTTGCAAAAAAACACATGAAGGACTCCCAGACTATGAGAAATAGCTCAAATAGATAGATTTAATAGATTAACAAAATGTCTACATGTATGTTTTTCTGTCAAGATGGGGTACAGAGTGTACATTAAAGAGCAAAAAAAAAGAACTTTTTGATCTTAAGAATTGGCTGCAACGAGACAATGAGTGAGCAATTTAAAGGAGTCTGAATACTCCTGAATATTTTGGCAATTTTCTACATTTATGATGCACATTTGCTTGAATTGTTTATATATGTTTCAGCACCATTTTGTCAGTGCTAAAGTTACTGGCACCGATTGCTCAGGAACAGTGGGTGCTAGAGAAAAAAAATCCCAACTACATTGGAATACCAAGGATACAAAGAGTTGGGAATATTAGATTTGCTTTATAACAAGAAGATTTTTGAACGGTATAAATAAATTGCATTGATTTGAAGGACAAAATTTTTTATTTTGCGGTGTCTGTTATGCTATGTAACAATAACACAAAATTTTTTATTTTGCGGTGTCTGTTATGCTATGTAACAATAACTGTAATAGTCTTGTTTTTAAAGCTGTCCTAGTTGGTGTTTATTATTTGCAAGTAGTAAAGTTCACAGGAAAAATATATTTTATTTTAATGTCTTTTCACTTATTTAAGATGCTCTGTATCTTTTCCAGACATTTTTTGAAATAGTTAACTGATTCAGAAACTGCTTTATTCCTATAGAATATCAATGAACAGCTGCCTACCAATTGTTAGTCCTTTGAAAAATTGACTCCTACAAAGCCATTCTTAGCTAAACTCTTTTGTGGATACTTATAGCTAAAATATTTCACCCTAGATGTACATTTAAAGACAGTTCAAAGTGAAAACTTTGAAAAACAGATTTTATGTTGGAAAAATACTATGTGAATTAATGAACTCACAAAACCTAGCCCTATTGTCCCCTTCTTTACCAGTTTTAGAAAAGTTGCTATCGTAAAGAGAACCTGCCATTGAAATTAACCCACTCAAAATAAATACTTAATTAAAACTATATTTAAAAATCATTGTCCTTATCCCTAAATGTTTTTTCCATGGCTTCAATGTTAAAAAATCAGTCTGTATACTTACCGTATATGCAACTCATCTGATGTGAGTTCAATGACATTAAGTGATTCCAATGAAGCCCTGCATTTTCAATGGTTACTTCATTGTCCCTCTTCCTTGTTCCTGATTGACAGGTCTCAGTGCTATTATATATGGAACATTGAGAGAGAGCTCTGTTACATCATTGGGCTCTTAAAGCCAGGGTGATGTCATCTAAGGTCCTGTTACAACAGCAACATCTAACACATGTATGAACATGTGATCACATGAAATCACAGCATGCCTCCATGTATTTCTATTCCTCCCCATTCCTCCATGGACTCCTATACCTCTTCATGCCTCCATTGAGGCATGCTGTGATTTCATGTGATCTAATACATACAGTTAGGGCCAGAAATATTTGGACAGTGACACAATTTTCGCGAGTTGGGCTCTGCATGCCACCACATTGGATTTGAAATGAAACCTCTACAACAGAATTCAAGTGCAGATTGTAACGTTTAATTTGAAGGGTTGAACAAAAATATCTGATAGAAAATGTAGGAATTGTACACATTTCTTTACAAACACTCCACATTTTAGGAGCTCAAAAGTAATTGGACAAATAAACATAACCCAAACAAAATATTTTTATTTTCAATATTTTGTTGCGAATCCTTTGGAGGCAATCACTGCCTTAATTCTGGAACCCCTGGACATCACCAAACGCTTGGGTTTCCTCCTCCCCTCCTTAAGCTTTGCCAGGCCTTTAACTACCCAGCCTTCAGGTCTTGCTTGGTTGTGGTCTTTCTTCTGTCTTAAGTTCTGGATTTGACAAGTGAAATGCATGCTCAATTGGGTTAAGATCTGGTGGATTGACTTGGCATTGCAGAATGTTCCACTTTTGACTCATGAACTCCTGGGTAGCTTGGTGTTATGCTTGGGGTCATTGTCCATCTGTACTATGAAGCGCGCTCGCGATCAACTTTGCAGAATTTGGCTGAATCGGGCTGAAAGTATATCCGGTACCTTCAGAATTCATCGGCTACTCTTGTTTGTTTTTATGTCTCAATAAACACAAGTGAACCAGTGCCATTGAAAGCCATGCAGACTCGCATGCACTGCACGTTGCCTCCACCATGTTTTACAGAGGATGTGGTGTTGCCCATTGGATCATGTGCTCGTTCCCTTTCTTCTCACAACTTGTTTTCTTCCCTCATTCTGGTAGCAGGTTGATCTTGTCTCACTCTGTCCATACGAATACTTTCCAGAACTGAGCTGGCTTCTGAGGTGTTTTTTCGGCAAATGTAAAACTCTGGCATGTCTATTTTTGGAATTGATAATGGTTGCATCTAGATGTGAACCTTTGTATTTACTTCATGGAGTCTTCTCTTTACTGTTGACTTGAGACAGATACACCTCTGACTGAGCTGTTCTGGACTTCAGTTGATGTGTGAACGGGTTCTTCTTCACCAAAGAAAGTATGCAGCAGGATCATCCACCACTGTTTCATCCGTGGCGCCCAGGCCTTTTTGAGTTCCCAAGCTCACCAGTCAATCCTTTTTTCTCAGAATGTCCCCACTGGTTTTGATTGTGGCGACTCCAAGCATGTCTGCTATCTCTCTGATGGATTTTTTTCTTTTTTTCAGCACTCAGGATGTCTTCTCTACACTCAATTGAGTAGTTCCTTTGACCGCATGTTCTTCTGGTCACAGCAACAGCTTCCAAATGCAAACCACACACCTGAATCAACCCAGACCTTTTAACTACTTCTTGATTACAGGTTAACGAGGGAGACGCCTTCAGAGTTAATTGCAGCCCTTAGAGTCCATTGTCCAATTACTTTTGGTCCCTTGAAAAAGAGGCGGCTATGCATTACAGAGCTATGATTCCTAAACCCTTTCTCCGATTTGGATGTGGAAAGTCTCATATTGAAGCTGGGAGTGTGCACTTTCAGCCCATATTATATATATAATTGTATCTTTGAACATGTTTTTGTAAACGGCTAAAATAACAAAACTTGTGTCACTGTCCAAATATTTCTGGCCCTAACTGTACATGGGGTAAGACAGGACCTTAGATGACATAACCCTGACATGGTGAGAAAACATGGGACATTGGGAGGAATAAATGGGAGGGGTCAGTCAAGCAGGACACGCTCCTCTGATGCCATTTAACATAACATAAAGTTGATTTATGTGGATGTAAGGGAAACAATTTTTATCTAAAAGAAGGTATTAGTTAGTGAATAAGGCTCTACTGAAATCTGTCCCTGGCTTTATTTGTGAAAATGTGGTAACAGGTTCCCTTTTGACATCATTTTTAGAACATTTTGAATGTTAGTCTCATTTCTTTTACTTATTTTTCCTGTAACAAGTAGATAGTCAAGTACCCCAAGGAAGGATTAATGGAGGAGTTTCCAGTGTTGCCAATAGATAGTTGAGCATTTTTCTGACTGGTTTAGACAGATTTTGGACAAAGTCACTTTTAAATCCATTCTTCATAAAATGTTTACTGCCTATATACATAAAAAAGAAAGAGTTTCTGATTACCAATAAAGTAAGTTACAGTTATTTATAGGACTGTAGGTTTCAAAATAAAGGTGATTTCTGTAACCTTAAGTAGGAAAAAGGACCATAAATGAGCTTTATGTTGATATCATTCAGAGCAGGATCAGAAGTTCAAGTCCTGACAGGTCTTCTATGATAGACTATAAGGGAAGCATTTCTCATACGCCAGCACTCCATGTGCATTCGATACATAAGGATATACAGTTCCTTGTGAAAGTATTCAACCCCAATTAACTTTTCTACCTTTTGCCACATTTCAGGCTTCAAACATTAAGCTACAAAATTGGTATTTTTTTATGGAGAATGGGACACAATTATGAAATGGAACAAAAAATTTTGGGATATTTTAAACTTTTCTTAAAGATAATAAACTGAAAAGTGGGATATGCAATATTATTTGGCCCCTTTATTTCCAGTGCAGAAAACTCACTCTAGAATTTCAGAGAGGATCTTTGAAAGATCTAATGTTGTCCTAAATAACATGATAAATATCATGATGATGATAATAAATATAATCCACCTGTGTGTAATCAAGTCTCCGTATAGATACAACTGCTCTGTGATAGTATCAGGGTTCTGTTTAGAAGCACAGAGAGCATCATGAAGACCAAGAAACACACCGGACAGGTCCTTGATACTGTTGTGGAGAAGTTTAAAGCTGGATTTGGATACAAATAATTTTACAAACTTTAAATATCTCAAGGAGCACTGTGCAAGTGATCATATTGAAATAAAAGGAGCATCAGACCACTGCAAATCTACAAGGACTCGGCCATCCCTTTAAACAAGGAGAAGACTGATCAGAGATGCAGCCAAGAGGCCCATGATCTCTCTGGATGAGCTGCAGAGATCTACAGCTGAGGTGGGAGAGGACAACAATCAGTCATAAACAGAAAAATTGTCCATTTAATAGTAATAATTAATTTATCTATATAGCACATACAGATTACACAGAGATGGCCAAATCAGTCACGGTCCTCATAATCGACTCAACCTACCTGTATATCTTTGGAGTGTGGGGGAAACCCACACAAACACGGAGAAAACATACAAACTCCTTACAGATGTTGACCTGAATGGGATTTGAACCCAGGACCCCAGTGCTGCAACGCTGGAGCCATAGTCACTACCCACAACAAATTGCACTTCATAGTGACGGTATTTAATATTCCATGTTGTGTACTGGGAAGTGGGAAAAAAATTTCAAATGCAGTGAAAATGGTGAAAAAACGCATTTGCGCCGTTTTCTTGTGGGCTTGGATTTTACAGCTTTCACTATGCACCCCAAATGGCATGTCTACTTTATTCTTTGGGTTGGTACGATTACCAAATTTGTATAGGTTTTATAATGTTTTCATACATTTACAAAAATTAAAACCTCCTGTACAAAATTTTTTTTTTTTTATTTTGCCATCTTCTGGTGCCAATAACTTTTCATAATTTGGTGTACAGAGCTGGGCATGGCGTAATTTTTTGAGACTTTTGATCGCGTTTTCATTTCTATCATTTTTAAGGCTGTGCTACCTTTTGAGCAGTTTTTATTGATTTTTTTTAGAAAAAGTGCAATTTTCGACTTTGGGTGCTATTTTCCATTAGGGGGTTAAACGCTGTGAAAAAATGTTATTCTATTTTAATAGATCAGGCTTTTTTGGATGCGGCAATACCTAATGTGTTTTTATCAGTTCTAGGGAAAGGGGGGTGATTTGAATTTTTAGTCAGTTCTAGGGAAAGGGGGGTGATTTGAATTTTTAGGTTTTTTTATTATAATTTTATAATTATTATTATTATTATAATTTATTATTTTCACTTTAACTATTTTTCACACTACCTAGGGTACTTAAACCCTTGGTTGTCTGATCGATCCTATCATATACTGCCATACTACAGTATGGCAGTATATGGGGATTTTCCTCCTCATTCATTACAATGGGTTAAAGCAAGACAGCGCATGGGTGCCGCCATCTTTTTGAAGCCGCCAGCAGCATTGCCGGCAGCGAACATCGGGAAAACACCCGGGTGGTACCGGTAAGCCTCTGCTGCAATATGCAATATTCAACAAAGGTTTTCCAGGCTTTGGAGAGGGCTCGGCCCGCGAGCCCTCTCCATGCACCTTGACCCGGCGTGCGCCGTACTAGTACGGCACGCGTCGGGAAGGGGTTAAAAAAGAAATGGGATTTTCGAAAGAAACGAAGTTTCTTAAAGAGAAGTTGACAGACCTAGAGGACCACAGACGAACAAATATTCAAATTGTGGGGTTGACAGAAGATATGGAAAATAGAGATCTAGAGGGTTGGATTCAGAAGTAGATAATAGAGTGGAGTGGAAAATGTATCAAATGTTTTTCCTGATTATTCCATTGGTACGCAACAAAAAAAAAAGTTAGATTAAAAAAAGAATGAAGGAAGCGGGTATGAAACACTGGTGATATTTAAGGACTCTGTTAGACTTTTTGAGGACGTGGAGAGTGCGTCAGAATGGCTGGAGACAGTGGGCCATTAAAATACATTTGGAATAATTTTTTTCACCCTGAATCATGACTTATAGATTTTAAATCTAAGCGGGGGGGGGGGTCCGTAATGTAGGAGGTCCTATGAACAGTAGTGACCCTACACCTGTGAAGCTGAATACTAATCTACAATACCAATACATTGTGATGACATATGATATACTTTATTCCTCAGTGTCTTGGGATCTTATAATAGGAAAAGATTAATCTACCGGAAGCTTTTCTCAATGAGATCACGTACATTGCCAGAGTCCTGATACAAACACTTCTTCAATGTGACAATGTAATCGCCTTGGAAGGACATTGTGTGATGCTCTTGAGAAAGAATATTGCACTCTGGAAGGGTATATAACGGTGTGTCTTTCTCTCTAGCAACATAACGCATTCAGCACACATAACGAGCTAGTTGTATCTATCCATGATATCTCTAGGAACCACATCGTAACAGTTCCATAGAGTCAAGATGTGTTACCATGCATTGCGATCTACCCACTGCTAATACAGGGGTGTGGAAATAACTGGAACTAAAATGGGACATTTGTGTACCAATTGGCCATCTCTATGTTAGGGCATTGGTAAACATATTATTTGTGGGTCAATAGAGAGTTGATGTAACACTTCAGTCCTTTGTGCTCCCTGGAGCTTGACCATGTGATTATAATCTTGGAGATTAATGAGAAGAACGATTGTTTCTGCCTTGTGAGGTTGGAATGTAGGAATCGATGAGGAGAATGGCCCTGCCAAGATAACAGAGAAAAGATTCATGTGATGCTGAGTGCAAATGTTGTGGTGCTGAAGGTCTATGTACGGACCATTGGGTTAAAGATTTCGAAACTTTGCTTTAATGTTTTTTTAAAGCTGACTGCCTGTGTGTGTCTACTTTGTCTTTATATTTTTCTAATCATAATCAGTTTCAATGCTCTTTAACTAATTTGCCTTTGAGTTATATTTCTAACCTGTATCCTCCATATGGTTCTGCCAGTTGGTCAATTTACCGAATAACAATTTGACTGAAAGTTCAAGGGTAGTCAATTTATGCCTTTTTATTCAGGAACATAGAACCGAGGACTTCTTTTGACCTTGAAATGTCTCAGCGGTTCTCGTCACGTAGTGGAGGTTGATTATATAGAAGCGTGTGCGTAGACTAGAAGTCTGTAAATTGGCCGCCAGTGCCAAGTCTGTGCCCAGGCCCGCCACTACATGTTGTTTATAGTAATATCTTCTCATATGGGAAATTGACACCATAGGCCCCCCTAACCTCTTGGGCCATGTGCGGTCGCAAACTTTCACCCCTAAAGTTACGCCCCTGTATAGAAGGTTTATGGAAATTGTATGCAAATGTTACTGTAGCCTAGACAGTCTACCATACACCAGATTCAGTTATCTGATGCTGATGGATTAAACCCTGGTGTATTAAGACGGTCTGTGTACTTTGCACCATCTATTATTGTGCTTAGTTTCGCAAAAATTTAAAATCGTTTGCAAATATTTTGGTGCATGGTCCTTTCCAGCACACCGCCACACCCCCTTTATTTTTCTAGCGTAAAAGTGTCTAAAGGCCGTAACATGTCTTAGACCCTGGGAGGGTCAGGAAACCTTTCTGGCCGAGAGGGCCATGAACGCCACATGATTTTAAAAGTTTATTCCAGAAGAGCCGTACCATGTGCACATGCCCCCCAGTAGAAGAGGTAGTCCCAGTGTCACGTGCCCCTCTCTAGGTCTTGGATCCCAGGCACCATGTGCCCCTCTCTGTGGCGGCACCCCTTTCGCGAGCGTCACGTCAACCCACACCACTTTTCCGTCTCCATTCCCAGCTGACCCAGCTGCGTGTGCATATGTAGCCAATATGCACCTTCCACAGTCATATGATAGCAACAGCATGCCCCAAGTAAGACAGTAGCCACATGCACATGACCCAGTATATAGGTATCGAGCAATACTGCCCGTTAAATAGGTAGCCACAGCACATACTCTCCTGTATAAAGGTAGCCACAGCACCGTACTCCCAATAGAAAGGTAGACCCCAGCACATACTCAGTTTGATAGGTGCCACAAGCACATTCCCCCAGTGTAGATGGTAGCCACAGCACATGGGGTGTATCCTTTGGCTTTCCCCTGATCTGCCCAGCGTCTGTCCACCATGTTTTGGGTAAGTGTGCAATGGCAATTTGATACTTTTTCAACACTGGACGGTACCTCAGTGTTGTTATTGTTATCCATCACTGCCTATTGCCATGCCACTTTTTCCCTATTTATTTGAGTCAAATATTTTGACCACTATTACGGTCATTATCTATTATTTATTTGGACTCTGGGCGAATAGGGTAGCCATTGGTCTCCTGTGTTGCCCTTTATTTCCATCTTGGGCTACTTGTTGTCCCCCATACATTGTATTCCTTTCCCCATTTGAGGGTTATATATGTGGAATTGATGTTTTATTTCTAAATAAAGAATATTACTTATTACAGATTAGTTTTGTTTTTTGCCGCTCTGGTTCTCTGGTATTTGTATGTATAGTTTAGAGGCGTTTCATGATTTGTTGAGGAGTGTAGGGTTGATTTTGTTTGTAGCCACGCACATTCCCCCAGTAGATAGGTAGCCACAGAACACATGCCCCCAGTATATATTGTAGCCACAGCCACATCCCCCCAGTATATAGGTATCCGCACGCACATACTCCCGTAATAGGTCAGCCACACGCACTACTCCCAGAAAGTTGCTCTCATCGCTCCAAAACTCTTCCTTTGACCCAGGCTTAAGTATGGCGCCTAGGTCGTACAAAGGGAAGCAGGCAGCGGTGAATCGCCTGCGCTGTGTCCAGTGATCAGTCTAAGAGACACACACCACCATCACTATTTATAAAGATCTGTCTAGTGAGCCAGATGCAGCCAGCAGAAGAGCCATATCTGGCTCCAGCCATAGGTTCCCTACCCGTGTCTTTGACCTTTGACAAATGTGGCACAAGGCATATAATACACTTTTAAGCGTAAATTGCTAAATGAGTTTAATTTAAAAAAAATAATAATAAAAATAAAAAAATAAACGATTTAATAAATCTTCCTCTATGTGTTTGGGATAACATATTGACAACATATGTATTTATTGTCAATATGTTTTGAGGACAAGAATTCAGAGTATCATGGCATAGCCAATCCCAGATTGATATTTATTATTAAAAGTGACATCATTCTCTGATATTCATGTTTTTTCTGATTGCTCTGCTTGCTACATCCATTAAGCCATATCACACAGTAAAACACTAGCATAGGCAAGCTCTTCCTAAGAGCTTGTCATAAAATAACGACCACCTATTATTGCATATTAACACAATGGCAATCATTTACTTAAAACAGTGCAAACGCAACACTGCCCTTACAGAATACCCCAACAAGTATTTGGGTGCACCATTAAAATAGGGCATGCCTTTATCACTAGTTCCTACTATAACCATGTAGTGCAGTTTTTAGAAGTTCACCTATGTACTTGAATAGGCTGACAAGCAGACTCCTTTGTCCAGCAGGAAGTGGGGTGCCAAGATGGAAGTAGGAGGGAGTCTCCTTACCCGTCCCAACGGTCGTAGATTCTTGTGTTACATCCAGCATTAACCATGGATCCGAAGGTAGCAGGGGCAAACAAGCTGGGTCACTCTTCAGTATCCCCGGCCCCGTCAGAACTTGGGCTAGCCCAAGGGCCCTAAATGAACCGATGTAGGACCTGTATGTGGCGCACGGGAGGAGGTAAATAACTTGACTCTTGCTTTGACTAATAAAAGCTCATTTTTTTTTTATTTTAAATATATTTCCTTACATGCTAGATATGTGATGTGCCTTGCTACAAATTGGGACCCTGGTTAATCAACCTGAATGGTCATCCAAGCCTAAAAGCCACCAAATCCTTTATGCAAAGAGAAGCGATCAGCTGTTCTTTAGCTCTATCCTCATTCTTCTTATTCATTCAACACAGCTTAAAAAGGGATGGATTATATATGTTGCTTCCTTTCTCTTTGTTCCCTCTCTGTCCAGCCTTCGTTCCTAAATCTTTGTGGTTTGGAAAAATGGAGCTCATAATGTATAAACTTATATGTCAAATGTACTAACGGACTAACTACATAAGGAAGTGACATTATTACAAATTAAAGAAGAATCTCACTCAACGCACGATTTAAGGATTGTACACAAGACACACTGACATACTGCTGTGCACCCCTAATCTCTGGTGTTTGACAGATATTATCAGAGGAGGAAACATTGGGCACATTTACTTACCTGGTCATTCGCTGTCCGCTGCGGTGCTTCTCTGAACAGCGTTCGGGTCTTTCGGCGAGTTCATTAAGGTCCTGCGCCCGATGTCCACAGTGGCGCGGCTGCGCCGAAGTCCTCCGAGGTCCCCTGGTTCATCGTCTCATCAAAGGGTGCATGTTTGAGTATGGCCATGCGACCAATTTTTTTTTTTAATGCGTGGCGGGTTTCCGAATCCGTCGGGTTACCGTTCGTAGCCACGCCCCCCGACAAAATCGGAACAAATTGGAGAATCTTCGGTCACATCGGGCAAACGCCGCATCTTCCCTTATATGACCCCATTGCCTCTAGCTACATTTGTTTTACACAAAAAAAAGCAGCCCCCTTATGGCCCCCTTAACATTAAGAATAACTTTATCAGAAAGCCTTGTCATATGATGTAGAATTAAAGACAATTCTAATAGGAACAGATTCTCATTTGTAGACAGCACTGCATTTACATTTGCCTGGAAGGTGG
This sequence comes from Engystomops pustulosus, assembly GCA_019512145.1. Lineage (NCBI taxonomy): Eukaryota > Metazoa > Chordata > Amphibia > Anura > Leptodactylidae > Engystomops > Engystomops pustulosus. Next base: position 103,432,131 of record CM033643.1, on the reverse strand, counting down.
ACTTAAATAGCAGAGTCTCCCTAAAGCACGGGTAGGGAACCTATGGCTCGGGAGCCAGATATGGCTCTTCTGCTGGCTGCATCTGGCTCACAGACAGATCTTTAATAAATAGTGATGGCTGCTGTGTGTCTCTTAGACTGATCACTGGACACAGGCAGCGATTTCACCGCTGCCTGCTTCCTTTGTACGACCTAGGCGCCATCTTCTAAGCCTGGGTCAAAGGGAAGAGTGTGGGAGCGATGAGGAGCACCTTTCTACTGGGAGTATGTGCTGTGGCTACCTATCTAACGGGAGTATGTGCTGCGGATACCTATATACTGGGGGGCATGTGCTGTGGCTACATATATACTGGAGGGCATGTGCTGTGGCTACCTATCTACTGGGGGAATGTGCTGTGGCTACAAAACCAAATCAACCCCTACACTCCTCAACAAATCATGAAACGCCTCTCAAACTATACATACAAAATACCAGAAGAACCAGAGCGGCAAAAAACACACTAATCTGTAATAAGTAATATTCTTTATTTAGAAATAAATACATCAATTCAACATATATAACCCTCAAATGGGGAAAGAATACAATGTATGGGGGACACAAGTAGCCCAAGATGGAAATAAAGGGCAACACAGGAGACCAATGGCTACCCCTATTTAGCCCAGAGTCCAAATAATATAATAGATAATGACAGTAATGTGGTCAAAATATTTGACTCAAATAAATAGGGAAAAAGTGGCAATAGTGCAGTGAGGATAAACCATGCACAACACTGGAGGTACCGTCCAGTGTTGAAAAAGTATCAAATTGCCATTGCACACTTACCCGAAAACATGATGGACAGACGCTGGGCAGATCAGGGGAAAGCCAAAGGATACACCCCAGTAGACCTATGTATAGCCAGTTTTTAGGCTGTATAAAAAAATATGAAGCTATCACAATCTCTGATCATGCTCCTCTTGCAATAAAAATAAGTATGGACAATGAATTGTCTAATTCAATAAAATTCTTTAGGTTAAACCCCCACTGGTAAAAGAGTCTTAACAACGCCAATGGTGTCTCCCAATTGATAAAGGAATACTGGGCACTGAATCAGGGCTCAGTTGATCCTCTGGTCTTGTGGGATTCACTAAAGGCGTATGTAAGGGGGATTTATCATAGGGATATTGCTAGGAAAAAACGGTTGTTTAGAGAAGAATGTAGGTTAGAAAAGGAGTTTGAAGTAAAACAGCAGGAGGTGATGAGAGGGTTGTGTGCAAAAGAAGATGTATATGAAAAGGGCAGCATAAAATCTTTTTTGCTGGACAAAAGAATTATATGGAAAGCGGAAGAGCTTGGAAATCCTAAGACAAAATGACGGGAGTATAACTCAGAATAAGGTGGAAGTTATGGATAGTTTTAAGGAATTTTATGTGAAGATTTATCAATCAGAGAGTAATTATTTGGAGGGGGAACTGGAAGAGTCCCTGGATGGAATTACATTCCCCCATGTATCAGAGATTCAAATTAATACACTTGAATTGGATTTTTTGATTCAAGAAATAAATGATTCCCTTCACAGGGGACTTCGTACCAGTTCTAGATGGGCTTCCTTTCTTTTATTATAAAATGCATAGAGAAGTGTTGCTGCCCTTCCTGCAGGAAACATACAGAGAGATCCTGAGTGGTGGTCTGGTAACGGGATCGATGTCAGAGGCAGCAATTGTAGTAATCTTAAAGGGAACCTGTCACCAGGAGAGCCATTTTTAGCACTCCCCCAGTCCCCACAGAGCATAGTACATACGCTGCCAAAGTGTTTTTGTATTAAAAATTGGTTTTAAAGAAAAAAATATATGTTATATTGTACCTTTCATTCGCATCTGCTATGTGACTAGGCAGTTGCCAGATTCTCCATGTGACCTTTTCAAATATATGAAAACACCCATCACTGGGCTTAGCGACGCCCCCTGCTCCTCTACAGCCAATCCCGAGTGTGGGGAGTTATTTATATATTTGAAAAGGACACATGTTTCCCAAGGCTGGGGGGGAAACTGCTCCTTTCCAGACCCTCCCTTTTGGCAACTGCCTAGTCACACAGCAGATGCTAATGAAAGGTACAATGTAACATATCTTTTTTTCTGTAAAACCAATTTTTTATACAAAAACACTTTGGAAGTGTATGTACTATGCTCTGTGGGGACTGGGGGAGTCCTAAAAATGGCTCTCCTGGTGACAGGTTCCCTTTAAAGACAGAGAAGGACCTTTTGAAAATAGGTTCTCACAGACCAATTTCGTTATTAAATACGGATGTGAAAATCCTAGCTAAAATATTAGCAAAGAGATTGAGTGGCATTATAGCATCAATAGTTCCCCAGATCCAAATGGATTTATTCCGGCAGGAAATTTAAGTACTAATCTCCATAGATTGTTCTCGGATATCCAACTGGAAAGAGGAAGGGGGCACTCCGCTAAAACATTTGATAGGGTGGAGTGGCACTTCCTGTGGAGGATTATGGAACGTTTTTGCTTTGGGCAAAAATTCATAAAATGAGTGACTCTATATGATGCTCCGGTGGCACGAATAAATGTGAACGTGGGCTTCTCAGAGCCTTTCTCATTGTCTAGGGGTACCGGGCAGGGATGTCCCTTTTCCAGAGTGGATACGTGGATGGGGGGGGATAAGATATCCCTGTACGCAGATGATGTTCTCCCGATGATTAGGGAGCCAGAAAAGACTATAGAAAATATAATAGAACTGATTGAGGAGTATGGCTATTTTCAGGTTTAAAAATTAATTGGGAGAAAACTTTGTTGTTGCCCCTTAATAATGACATTGGTACTAGTATAAACTCCCTTACAGTCTACGAAAAGAACGCAGTATTTCGGTATGTAGGAGTTTTCATATCAGCTGATGTTAGGTGATTTCTAGACCTAAATTTACTTCCTTTGCTAGAGAAAATCAGGTCAAAAATCCAGAATTGGCTGAAGAAGCCTTTTTCGAGGGCAGACAGAATTGCCTTATTGAAAATGGCCATCCTTTCCCAACTACTTTTTGTTTTGTAGGCATCACCAGTGTGGATCCCTAAAAAATGGTTTGATAAAATAGAGGGCATGATGAGAGGCCATCTGATTTGGGGGAAAAAATGCAAGAGTGAAATTCACAAAGTTCTATTGTCCACTGGAAAAAGGTGGCTTAAATATTCCTTGGATGTTTGGATATTTTATTGCTTCCCAGGCAGCAATTTTGGTGTCCTCGAGGAACTGGTGTGCCTTTAGTAGATTATTGAAACTTAGTATAGGGGATAGGGACACAATGGGTGAGCTATTAGAAAGTGGGGAATTCAATTACCAATGGCTATATTGTTGAATAACTGTTGGAAATCACTGAGACTTCTTTCTTGCACACCAATTTGAAACTATTTCAATTTGGAAGATTTCAGGTCTATCCCGGACCACAAATAAGATAAATACTTGAATCAGATAGGTATAATGGTCAACTATAATACTTTGAGGAGATAAGGAGAATATATAGGATTCCGGAGTCAGGGGTATTTCGATTCTTTTCAGACTTATCACACGTTTTGTGCTATTGATAAAAATAGGTTAAATGAGGAAATGAGTGTATGAAATTTATTAGGTTTTCGGGCGCTGTTAATAAAAATATTTCAAGAATTTACAAATACCCGATCGAGACATGGAGCAAAAAGGAGCTCTCCAGTGCACCACAGAAATGGGGAGAGGTGGTAGAAGATTGGAACCTGGAGAAGTGGAAAGAATGTTGCAAGGGTATCAGTTCATCATCAATCTCATGGAATCACAGAGTGGTGCTATTCAATATTATTAACCAGCTATATTACACTCCAGTAGTACTGATTGATACTATTACTGATTCGATATTATTGATCGAAGATGCAGATATCTTACATGTTATCTGGGAATGTAATAGGATTAAAAAATATTTAGAGACTATTTTTGCTTTTATTGAAGTGACCATCTTGGGCCTGATTAGGCTAAATGATGAGGAATCACGCAAGAGGCAGGAAAAAATATTATTTTTGGCGAGACTGGGAATTGCCATGAAATGGGGTAGTAGTGATTCGTCAGGATGTTCAGATTGGTTAAGATTGGTGAGCAGGGTTGAAAGGTTTGAAAAAATCTCAGCCATGGGAAAGAATGCATTGAGGAAGTGGGCTAGAATATGGGAGGTAGGTTGTAACCGGTTTCAGAAGTTGTAATAGTAAAAAGACAAAGTGCAGAAGTATCGTTAAGGAGTTGTCAAAAAATTTTTTCTTCTTCTTTTTTGTTTTTCTTATTTTTTCTTTTGTGCTCTGCTGAAGGATAATATTATGACTTATGAGGGTGTGATATGATGTATCAATGCCAATGCTATGTATATGGAAAATGGAAATAAAGCTTGTTTAATTAAAAAAAAAATACTGAGGGAGATTTATCAGGAATTGCGACTTGCCGGGAAATGCAATTATTCCTCCCTTATGCCACCTCTAAGCCAAGAGGGCATGGAGGGCAGGTATGAAGGGAGCTGGGCCTAGAGACAGAGTTGTTATTTGAGGTTTAATTATTGGTGGGCACTTGCTGATATATGTAATGTACTTTATAAGACAATAAAATTAGTGTTGTTTTAATTTTTGGATATCTGTCAGCAGTTTAGTTTTCTGTAATTTTCTATACATGTATGTTGTAGGCTTTAAAATGAGTATTTCTTAAACCCATTAAAAGTTGTTTGCTTTGTGATTGCTTTGTTGGCTTAATTGCTTTTTTGTATTGGCGATCCTTTAATGTGGAAAAGCAGTAATTCTGTTGTGTTAAAAGATTTTCCACTTCATTTGATAACTGGCTGCTTGGAGACACCAAATACATTCATGTAAATATTTACTGCTAAGTCAGTTGGTGGAAATTACTTAGATCCAAGATAACATTGGTAAAGTGTAATAGACAACTATCACTCGCAGCTTGTTACATAACATCAAGTGTTCGCTCCTTATGAATCAATATTTGTATATTATAACTGAGTGTACAGTCAGACTTCTACCATTCTCTTATTTTACTGTTGCTTGCATTCTTCTTTTTCTTTCTTTAATATGCGACTATGAGTTTATAATTAAAGGGGATTGCCCAAGACAGAAAATAATCAAATTTCAATTCCTTAGTGATGTTTAAACAATAATAATTTTTAACCCCCTTACTTTACAATTTTACTCAGTTTTATTGCTATTTTAGCTCCTATAACCCAGTGATGGTCAGTGCAAAGTTCCAGGGTGTCAGGGACTCTCTAAGCAGACACTTCATGATTCCTCTGTGCTATGAGATGCTGAGTACAGACAATGAGCTTAGAAATTAGAGTACAGCTTTTTAAGCACTTTCATTTAGCTTCTGAACAATCACTGTTATCTGACACATAGAAAGAGAGATGTGACAGGTCAGAGAAGAGAGATGATGAGATCCATTAATGTATGGAACACATGACATTCTCTGCTGTGCTATCACAGCCATAACATACACTGTGCCTCCCTCCCCTGGATAAAGACCTTATCTGTCTGTAGCTTGTAGATTTACTCTTCTCATGCTGCTGCTTGCTGCCAGGAAGTATGTGTGTGTGTGTGTGTGTGTGAGCTTGTCTTGGAATGCAAGGGTGGGGGCCCCTGGGAGCTTAGTGCAACGTCAGGCAGAAGAATCTTCCATGCGTGGTTCCCGAGGAAACCAAAATTGTGTACACCAGTACTAATAGAGACATGTCGGAATTATATCTGTGAAATGCCATATTTAAGTTAATAACAGTGAATTAGAGAATGTGTTATTTTGTTGTACTGAGTATATTTAAGAATCTTGTCTTCATTTTAATATTTTATTTTAAATTAACAGTGGTGACAAGTTTAAATTGGGTTAAAAGTGTTGATATTGATCCAAAACATAAAAGTACAATATCATTAAATGATGCCATAATATACATATATTGATGCCATTTTCTACAGCATTTCTATAAATGCTAGTAGTTTTAATTCAAAATACAAAATACAGGTGATCCCTACTTAAGGACACCCGACTTACAGACCACCCATAGTTACAGATGGACCTCTCTGCCCACTGTGACAGGTGAAGCTCTATGGATGCTTTACTATAGGTTGCAATGATCAGCTGTAAGGTGTCTTTAATTCTTGGTCCCATTGCAGCTAAAACTTTTGAAACTCTAATTGTCACTGGGCAAAAAATTTTTTTGCCTGGAACTACAATTATAAAATTATATAAAATACAGTTTCAACTTACATACAAATTCAACTTAAGAACAAACCTTTGGAACCTATTTTGTATGTAACCCAGGGACTGCCTGTAAATGAAGTTGAAAACTATAGAGTGTGGTACTAATATGGTCTTGTTTTCTTGACAAAGTTTTTAGTTGTATGGTATAATACAGATCTTACAGACTTCTATTGCATTTGCTGTACATTTTACACTCAACGGCCACTTTATTAGGTACACCATCATATAGTAAGGGTTGGACCCCTTTTGCCTTCAGAACGCCTCAATTCTTCGTGGCATAGATTCAACAAGGGGCGGAAGCATTCCTCAGAGATTTTGGTCCTTATTGACATGATGGATCACACAGTTGCCGCAGATTTGTCGGCTGCACATCCATGATGCGAATCTTACCGTTCCACCACATCCCAAAGATGCTCTATTGGATTGAGATCTGGTGACTGTGAGCCATTGAGTACAGTGAACTCATTGTCATGTTCAAGAAACCAGTCTGAGATGATTCCAGCTTTATGCAGGCGCATTATCCTGCTGAAAGTAGCCATCAGATGTTGGGTACATGTGGTATAAAGGGATGGACATGGTCAGCAACAATACTCAGGTAGGCTGTGGCATTGCAACGATGCTCAATTGGTACCAAGGGGCCCAAAGAGTGCCCAGAAAATATTCCCCACACCATGACACCACCACCAGGCCTGAACCGTTGATACAAGGCAGGATGGATCCATGCTTCATGTGTTTGACGCAAATTCTGACCCTACCATCCGAATGTCGCAGCAGAAATCGAGACTATCAGAACGCAACGTTTTTCTAATCTTCTACTGTCAATTTCGATGAGCTTGTGCAATTGTAGCCTCAGTTTCCTGTTCTTAGCTGAAAGGAGTGGCACCCGTGTGGGTCTTCTGCTGCTGTAGCCCATCTACCTCAAAGTTCGACGTACTGTGCGTTCAGATATGCTCTTGTTGTTGTGTTGTTGTTGTAAGGGTGGCGATTTGAGTCACGTTGCCTTTCTATCAGCTCGAACCAGTCTGCCCATTCTCTCTGACTCTGGCATAAACACGGCATTTCCGCCCACAGAGAACTGCCGTCACTGATGTGTTTTTTTTATTCGGACCATTTTCTGTAAACCCTAGAGATGGTTGTGCGTGAAAATCCAGTAGATCAGCAGTTTTGAAATACTCAGACCACCCTTCTGGCACCAACAACCATGCCACGTTCAAAGGCACTCAAATCACCTTTCTTCCCCATACTGATGCTGGTTGAACTGCAGGAGATTGTCTTGACCATGTCTACATGCCTAAATGCACTGAGTTGCACATGTGATTGGATGATTAGAAATTAAGTGTTCGAGCAGTTGGACAGGTGTACCTAATGAAGTGGCCGGGAGTGTAATGCATAGAGTCATAAAGCGTTTTTTTTATTTCAGTGGGCTTTATATTAATCAGAAACATGAAATGTAGTATATAGCCTCGAGCAGAAGTATTGTTTGGTAAACCACAGTAAAATGACAACACACAAAAACACAGACGATGGGGAGCACAAAATCTGTCAAACTATTTGGCAGTGTTAGTAAATATGCTTATTATGAAAAATACTTACAGGTAGTGAAATACTGCCAAATAATATAAAAATATATCTTTATAATAATTTAACAATTAGAAGAAATAAAACTGTATAGAGGAGAGTAATCCACATAAGCAATCTGAAAGCGCAAGTAAGGGAAACAATAAATAAGGTCAATATAAATGAGGTAGTGATGATGTAAAATATACAATATCAAGATACGGAGCAAATAATAATTATAGAAAAGATGAGACATACACTAAATACATGGTGGTAATATCACTTAATCTGACACACTATTACTACTTAAATAAAATACAGATTGGCAATATCCCTTAGTGTGTGATACATGGTTGGCGAGAACAAAACTATTCTGTTGTCATAGCAATGAATCAGAAGCTCAGCGTTCATTTATAAACTGCTGTGGGAAAGTGACAGCTAATAAAGAGTCAGAATGTGTAGTAATCATAATTTTGAAGGCATCTTCATGGATTAGGTACAGTGAAATAAGAGCAGATGGCGCCAGCAAGACAGACGGGTATTGGTTTCCAAAATGTTGTTATTTTTTGATGTTAAAATGTACACGGAAAAGACACAACGCATTTCGGGGATCTGTGGTCCCCTTTTTCAAGTGGATGAGTGATCTGTTAATTGACAAGGATAAAGGATATACATACAATAAATTGATAAAAAGGAAAGGGGGAAGGGGGGATACTGTGCAAAGATCTTGGTGATGTGAAAGTGGAGTATAAATATGTATAGAGGATGTTAAAACTACAAAGGAGGTACATTACTAGGATTAAAATAAATTAGGGAATCCCATGTAATCAAGAAAGAAAAATATAGCATATCAATTGAGGATAGAGGTCAATTTCAGGGTAAAACGGGGTAAGTAAAATTGACATACATGCAACATAATTGGAGACAAGATAAATGATAAGTGATTAAATATCAATAAATAAATAATTCATACACTAGTAGAAGGTACATAGATGATATGAGAAGTAACTAAATGAATAAATAAATAAATACTTCAATGATCAAAAGTATAAAACAATTAGATAATAATTAGATGAGAGATGGACTGTGTTTGTGGCGCCCAGAATATCTTTGTTTTAGATACTAAGGTGTGGCATAGTGGACTTACCAAAGCCTGGAGGGGCGTGAGATTGCCCACATGGCCTCCACACCAATATTATTGCGTTTCAGAAAACAGGGGGGATTGTTGAAAAGAAATACCTCCATTCCAGCCTCCAATGCCTCTGCTCATATACTCTACTCTGGCAGAGCATAGGGCACCTTAAGCTGGACCTCTGCCTAGTACCCATCAAGACATTCTATTTGCTTGATATGTGTACACACCATTCTTGTAATGTAAAGATCCATTGTGCAATGAATCTCACAGCTGGTATAATACAGATCTTACAGACTTCTATTGCATTTGCTGTACATTGTACACTCAACGGCCACTTTATTAGGTACACCATTATAGTAACGGGTTGGACCCCCTTTTGCCTTCAGAACTGCCTCAATTCTTCGTGGCATAGATTCAACAAGGTGCTGGAAGCATTCCTCAGAAATTTTGGTCCTTATTGACATGATAGCATCACACAGTTGCCGCAGATTTGTCGGCTGCACATCCATGATGCGAATCTCCCGTTCCACCACATCCCAAAGATGCTCTATTGGATTGAGATCTGGTGACTTTGGAGGCCATTTGAGTACAGTGAACTCATTGTCATGTTCAAGAAACCAGTCTGAGATGATTCCAGCTTTATGACATGGCGCATTATCTGCTGAAAGTAGCCATCAGATGTTGGTACATGTGGTCATAAAGGGAGGACATGGTCAGCAACAATAATCAGGTAGGCTTGTGGCATTGCAACGATGCTCAATTGGTACCAAGGGGCCCAAAGAGTGCAAGAAAATATACCCACACCATGACACCACCACCAGGCCTGAACCGTTGATACAAGGCAGGATGGATCATGCTTTATGTTGTTGACGCAAATTCTGACCCTACCTCGAATGTCGCAGCAGAAATCGAGACTCATCAGACCAGCAACGTTTTTCTAATCTTCTACTGTCCAATTCGATGAGTTGTGCAAATGTAGCCTCAGTTTCCTGTTTAGCTGAAGGAGTGGCACCCGGTGTGGTCTTCTGCTGCTGTAGCCATCTACCTCAAAGTTCGACGTACTGTGCGTTCAGATATGCTCTTTTTGTTGTGTTGTTGGTTGTAAGGGTGGCGATTTGAGTCACTGTTGCTTTCTATCAGCTCGAACCAGTCTGCCCATTCTCCTCTGACCTCTGGCATAAACACGGCATTTCCGCCCACAGAAATGCGCTCACTGATGTTTTTTCATTCGGACAATTTTTCTGTAAACCCTAGAGATGGTTGTGCGTGAAAATCCCAGTAGATCAGCAGTTTCTGAAATACTCAGACCAGCCCTTCTGGCACCAACAACCATGCCACGTTCAAAGGCACTCAAATCACCTTTCTTCCCCATACTGATGCTTGGTTTGAACTGCAGGAGATTGTCTTGACCATGTCTACATGCCTAAATGCACTGAGTTGCACCATGTGATTGGATGATTAGAAATTAAGTGTTAACGAGCAGTTGGACAGGTGTACCTAATGAAGTGGCCGGTGAGTGTATATGCTTATAGAGTCATAAAGAGCTTTTTTTTTATTTCAGTGGGCTTTTATATTAATCAGAAGACATGAAAATGTAGTATATAGCCTCGATCAGAAGTATTGTTTGGTAAACCACAGTAAAATGACACCACACAAAAACAAGACGATGGGGAGCACAAAATCTGTCAAACTATTTGGCAGTGTTAGTAAATATGCTGCATTATGAAAAATACTTACAGGTAGTGAAATACTGCCAAATAATATAAAATATATATCTTTATAATAATTTAACAATTAGAAGACAATTAAAAACTGTATAGAGGGAGTAATCCACAATAAGCAATCTGATAAGCAGCAAGTAAGGAAACAATAAATAAGGTCAATATAAATGAGGTAGGTGATGATGTAAAATATACAATATCAAGATACGGAGCAAATAATAATAATAGAAAAGAGATGACATACACTTAAATACATGGTGGTAATATCACTTAATCTGACACACTATTAACTACTTAAATATAAATACAGATTGGCAATATCCCTTAGTGTGATACATGGTTGGCGAGAACAAAACTATTCCTGTTGCTCATAGCAATGAATCAGAGCTCAGCGTTCATTTTATAAACTGCTGTGGGAAAGTGACAGCTGAATAAAGAGTCAGAATGTGTAGTACATCATAATTTCTTGAAGGCATCTTCATGAGATTAGGTACAGTGAAATCAAGAGCGGATGGCGCACAGCAAGACCGGGTATTGGTTTCCAAAATGCTTTTCTTTTTATTTTGATGTTAAAATGTACACGGAAAAGACACAACGCATTTCGGGGATCTGTGGTCCCCTTTTTCAAGTGGATGAGTGATCTGTTAATTGACGAAGGATAAAGGTATACATACAATAAATTGATAAAAAGGGGGAAACGGGGGGATCTGTGCAAAGATCTTGGTGATGGAAAGTGGGTATAAATATGTATAGAGGATGTTAAAACTACAAAGGAGGTACATTACTATGGATTAAAATAAATTAGGGAATTAGTCCCAATGATAGAGAATCCCATTAAAAGAAAAGAAAAATATAGCATATCAATTGAGGATAGAGGTCAATATCAGGGTAAAACTGGGGGTTAAGTAAAATTGACATACATGCAACATAATTGGAGACAAGATAAATGAATAAGTGATTAAATATCAATAAATAAATAATTCATACAATAGTAGAAGGTACATAGATGATATGAGAAGTAACTAAATGAATAAATAAATAAATACTTCAATGATCAAAAGTATAAAACAATTAGATAATTAATTAGATGAGAGATGGACTGATTTGTGCGCCCAGAATATCTTTTGTTTTAGATACTAAGGTGTGGCATAATGGGACTTACCAAACGCTGGAGGGGCGTGAGATTGCCCACATGGCCTCCACACCAATATTATTGCGTTTCAGAAACAGGGGGGATTGTTGAAAAGAATATACCTCCATTCCAGCCTCCAATGCCTCTGCTCATATACTCTACTCTGGCACGAGTCCTATAGGGCACCTTAAGCTGGACCTCTGCCTAGTAACCCAATCAAGACACTTCTATTTGCTTGATATGTGTACACACCATTCTTGTAATGTAAAGATCCATTGTGCAATGAATCTCACATGTTCACAAATTGCTGTCATTCCACCTGTCATTCCATTGTTCTCCCAGCCACTGGAATACACAGCTGAACTATCTCAACCTATGCAGGTAGAAATCTGCAGGCTTTCTAAAACATAGATTCACATTTCAAGGATTATGTACCTCACAGTTTGCAGCAAGTGGCAATAACTACCTAATTTCTCCTAGGATAGACAAGATTCCTTTCTCTTGTAAACTACCATTAATTGTGTGAGATACTTATATAAATAGTGCTATTAATTCCTTCTAATTATTCCTTCTAATTAGCAGAGGAAAGAATGATTATAAACCATAATCACAGTCTATCTACAAATACCTATATGGGTTAAAAATATAGTAACAAAAGCTTAAGTATTGGTCAAGTTGTTAGCATTTACAGTACATCAATTGCAATATGCATGCCTGCTGTCTACACACACACATATATGGTACAGATAGCAAATGAGGGATTTTAAAATGCAAGACAGTCAAGAATACCAAACACCAACTATTTGTGCCCTATAAATATATGTATAGATGTATATACTGAAGCCACATATATTATAATGGATTTACCATGTATTGTAGGCCAACACTTTTGTTATTAGAGCATCAATTCTGATATTTTTCACCCATATGGGTAACAGCTTTGATTTTTAAATTTCTTTTTTGCTAATTAAAAGAAATGTAAGTATTACTTTTATATATTTAATATCCCACACATTGAATAGTAGTATGCAAGAAAAGTGGATTAGTTTTTCTGAGATTATAAGGGGAATGGGGGGACCAGACTACAAGGACAGATTACAAAATTTGTAATCTTTTGTACATCACAATGTACAAAAACCTGAAAAGATCTTTTTATACCTAGGCCTGTGACCAGGACAAGGGGGCATCCTCTACGCCTAGAGGAGAGGTGTTTCTACCATCACCACAGAAAGGGATTCTTTACTATAAAAGCAGTGAGACTATGGACCTCTCTGCCGCAGGAGGTTGCTATGGAGGACTCTATGTACATGTTTAAGAGAGGCCTGGATGACTTTCTGGAGAACAAAAGTATCACAGGTTATGGGGAAAAACATTTAAAGGATGGAATTGCGTCTTTTTTCAATATTATATACCATTAGACATAGCAGTTCATTTACCCTCACCTACTTGGGTCAAATGAGAGTTTATGTTAAAGTGTAACAATCAATTGAGATGGTTACACTTGAGATTGTATACCCCAAATAACAAGTTTTTTTATTGCTGAAGTGAATGGGAAGAAATCTGTGTAAAATCCACATAGTTTCTGTCGTGATTTCCGCGCCAATCCCAGGGTGTCCGTTTTGGGGTATCTTTATATAGCTGTTCTTTTTTGTTGCTGAAGTTAAGAGCAAGAAATACATGTCAAATCCTTGTAGTTGATTAACCACTGTGTCAGACAGAAAAGTGGCAGATGGAGCAGGCAGAGGTCGCATAACAGTAATGGGACATTGCAGCAGGGGTCAGTCTGTGAGGCCAGAACTGCCATTGTCATCTAGTGGCAGTGTGTTGATCAACAACCTAAAGGTTGCCAATTGGTTGACTAGGTCATCTACTTCCTCCCAAATAACATCTGACAACCCCAGCCTAGAGTCCATGGGTTCGTCAGATACAACACTTAGTTGGCATAGCCCAGGAGCAGTTCAGCGGCCCTCACCTGTTCTCAACCAGCCTAAGTCCTGTTCATTTCCCTCAGCTCCGCTATACAGCGAGGATGAACTCTTTGAGGACAGTCAGCAGCTGCTTGGCAGTGAAGAGGTGGGGCAGACATCTGCAGTAGGTGGGAAAGTAGAGAGGTAAAGAGTCGTACGGGAGGTTATGTTGCACTTGCAAGTAGTCAGGCTGTGCACACTGAGACCGTTGAGGAAAATAGCAATGAAAGGGAAACACAAATTGATGATGATGTAGCCAATCGCACTTGGGAGCTTAGTGAAGCATCAGCATCATCAGGAGAAGAGGGTGTCAGCAGTGCGAGGACAGGAGCCAAACAGGCATGGGGTACAAAACCTGCTTTGCAGGTCCAAGTAAGTAGTGGCACAGGGGCTCAGTGAGGCAGCTGCGTATGTAGTCACTCAGTGTAAAATCACCAACTCGATGGTGTGGTAGTATTTTGTTAAGACACCAGAGTAGCCAAGAGTGTGTATATGTAGTATCTGTGGGCAAAAAGTGAAGCGTGGCCAGGGAGCTAACATTGGCACCACGGCCCTGCGTCAGCACATGCAGCGTGACCCACGTGGTTCAGATGTGATGGTCCATCCTGCCGCAACAGCAGCAGCACCTAGTGGCACGCATGCCACTTCAGCCAGTCAAGGCTCCAGCACCTCTGCTGAAGGGAGTTGTTTGTCTTTGACAAGATGCTCCTGCTCCCCGCTACGTATGGCGCCAGCAGTCGTTGAAGGAGGCAATTACAAAGAGACAACTGTATGCGTCCAGCCATCCTAAGGTGCACCAGCTGACCGAGCTCCTGTCCAAGTTGTTGGTACCGCAGTCCCTTCCTTTCCAAGTTGTGGACTCTGCACCTTTCAGAGAACTAATGGCTTGTGCCGAACCGAGGTCCAAAATTCCAAACTGAAATTTATTTTCCAAAAAGGTAGTACTAGCCCTTCACAAATATGTAGAACAGAAAGTGTGCCAGTCCTTGAGCATATCGGTTTCTTCCAAGGTGCACAGCAGTGCGGACGTTTGGAGCTGTAACTACGGTCAGGGCCAGTACATGTCCTTTACGGTCAACTGGGTGAATGTGCTTCCCACCCAGCCACACCAACAACTTGAACAGGAGACGCTGCTTTCTCCTTCACGTTGTCAAATTGCTGCTCTTGCGCCAACGTCCACCTCCTCCTCCTTCTCCACCACCACCTCAGCCTCCACAATTCTTCTTCCTGCTCCATCATACCACATGTGCAGGGCACAGCGTTGTCACGCAGTTCTACACCTGGTTTGCCTGGGCGAACGAAGTCACACAGGGGAGGAACTGCTCTGCATCATGCAAGAAGAAATGTGTGGCTTTCTCAGCAACAAATGCAAATCGGAACCATGGTGACAGACAATGTGAGGAGCATGGTGTCTGCGCTGCGCCGAGGAGGGATGATCCATGTGCCCTGTATGGCGCACGTGTTCAATTTGGTTGTTAATAGGTTCCTGAAGTCTTCCACCCATCTGCAAAACATTCTAAAAATGGCCAGGAAATTGTGCATGCACAGCAGCCATTCTTACAAAGCCAAGCACACCCTGCTCCAGTTGCAGCAGCAGAACGGCCTCCCCAAACATAGGCTGATATGCAATGTTTCCACCTGTTGGAATTCCAGCCTCTGTATGTTAGACCGCCTGTATGAACAGAGAAAAGCCATTTATGATTTTTTGATGATGCAAATGGACCAGAGTTTTTCTACTCAGTTGACAGGAGAGAAGGAGCAGGAGCATCCGGGGGAGGTAGAAAACGAGGCAGATGACCCAGAAGCACCGTGGCAGTATACAGTGGAGATGGAGGCCGGGAGTCCCTCAGAGTCACTTGCGCAGATGGCCTGCAGCATGCTGCTTTGCCTAACTAGTGACAGCCGAATAGTTAACATCTAGCATAGGGATGACTTTTGGCTCTCCACCTTCTTGGACCCTCACTACCAGTCCAAAATGGGTGACTTTTTTCGAGCTGCCGAGAGGGAGGAACAACTGGCGTACTATAGAGAAATACTGTGCATACCGTTGGCTGCTGCCTATGTGCGCCATTGTCCATCCTCTGTCAGATCTGACCAGGGGATTCCTGGCAGTCATCGCTCATGAACTACTGCCACGGCTGCTGTGGGGGGTAGGAGCAGTAGCAGCTCCATCAGCAGCTCAAAGTCTGGAGTCCTTAATGAGCAGCTTTCTTCACCCGCCTAGTGAGGAGGGTAGCAGCCACCAGCAGCAGCAGACATGGAGCAGACCCTGCACCACAAGGTGGTGGCCTACTTGGACAGCACTCACCACCCCAGTAAAGGATCCCCTGGACTACTGGGCAGCTAAACTTGATGTGTGGCCGCAACTTGCGGAGTTTGCAGTAGAGAAGCTGTCCGGCCCGGCCAGTAGTTTTGCATCAGAGTGGGTGTTCAGTGCAGCGGGGGCTATCGTTACTCCTAGGAGAACCTGCTTGTCCACCTGTAATGTAGAAAGACCTTTTGTCAAGATGAATCAGGCGTGTATCGTCCAAGATTTCAACTCACCAATGGCTTATGCATCAGATTCGCCTGGATTCTAACTACCTGCCTCAGCCACTAATCTTATGCTGCCACCCACAAATCTGCTGCAAGTTGCTCCATCTGTCTCCTACCATCTTTACCAGGGACTGGAGTTGTCACCCACCTCCACACTCTGTCATTGTGCCACTTTGTGACCTTCTGCTACTGCTGCTGGCACCTCCACACTTTGTCATTGTGCCACTATGTTGCCTCATGCTGCTGCTGCCACCTCCAGAATTTGTAATTTTGCCACTCTCTGACCTCATGCTGCTGGCACCTCCACACTTTGTCATTGTGCCACTATGTTGCCTCATGCTGCTGCTGCTGCCACCTCCAGAATTTATAATTTTGCCACTCTCGGACCTCATGCTGCTGCCTCCTCCACACTTTGTCATTGTGCCACTATGTGGTCTTGTGCTGCTGCTGCCACCTCCAGAACTTGTCATTTTGCCACTCTCTGACCTCCTGCTGCTGCAACCTCCATACTTTGTCATTGTGCCACTCTTTGACCCCATGCTGCCGCCACCTCCACACTTTGTCATTGTTCCACTCTGTGGCCACCTGCTCCTGCTGCCTCCACATCCACACTCAGTCATTGTGCCACTCTGTGGCTTACCATGTTAATGCCACCTCCACACTCTGTCATTGTGCCACTACGTGGCTTAACATGTTGCCGCCACCTCCACACACTGTCATTGTGCCACTCTGTGGCCTATCGTGTTTCCGCCACCTCCATAATTTGTTATTGTGCAACTCTGCGGCCTACTCATGCTGCTGACAACTGACCTCTGTCTTCCTGGAACACACTGTGATTTCCATAATGCTGTTTTCACCCTCGTAACTATGTTTGGTTTTCCCCTTCATTTCATTTGTCAGAAGGAATGAAAAGCTTCATGATTGATAGCCAAAAGCAGGAGTGGAAATAGAACCCAGGACATGCAAATATCCCATTTACTGGTCATCTCTGTTTTGGATCAACTCCTGTTTGTATTTGGCTTTAGCAATACTGATGGATTATTGACCGTCTGAAAGCAAATACTAACAGATGAAAAGAAGGGCAAAATGATCAGTGACATCAATGCAAAATTACTGCCGACACCCTCTCCACTCTTTAGGGGGGTTTCTACATGTATCCGCGTTCAACAGAACAGGTTCTGTCATAATCTATGGAATCATCTGATGTTAGTGTAAAAAGAATGCACTCTGATGTTATAGTGGGATCTTGGCCCTCAGCTCAGTCCTTTCTAGATGGTATAGACGTTATCCTGACAGGCTGCGTTCCCGCTTCACTTATTTTGTCAAGTTAGCCCCTCTGAGTGCCCATGGAATTGAAGAGTGAAGTGATTCTAAGAACGACGGCTGTCATGTGCGTGTCATACTAAAACACATCATTGTTTGAAGACCATACCACGCTCCCTGTGCATGTTTGAGCATGGCACACCATTCTAAAACACCATACAGGCTCTCTGCAGCCAGGAAATACCTGTCTTTTAACATGATTCGACATGATTCGAGTCAAATAAAATTTTTCCGAAAAATTCAGTGAATCTGGTCAAATCGAATTTTGACAAATTTGCGCATCTCTAGTTAGCACTAACAACTTTGCAACAAACAGGAGAGGAGAGAGAGACCCATCTTCAATCACGTAGACAGATTTGCCATAGTAATGTAGAAGTAACATTGTAACTAAGGGGCACTTAGTAGTCTGTTTCTTCACAAACTAAGCAGAATTTCTTAATAAAGTATATTAGAAAAATGTTCCAAACACCCCCACACAATGTCAAAAGTCATCTTAAATGAAGGTTACTATTTAAAAGTGCCAATAACTGCCATCCTAACAGCCAGAAGGCATCACATAACCATTTTAAAAGACATGACCCAAATTTCCAGGTCTCATATGACTAATTTTTTAAAATCTGGTTTCATTTCCTTTACACATGTCAAGGATTGTAGCTGCTGTAGGAACTTGGAAATGTGATCATTTTCAGATTTTAGCAGCAGCTGCTCCTTCCTTAATTTGCATAAATTTTACAGCTCGTCCTTCTTGGTGTTGAGACATATATAAAGGCTGTTTCTTGCAATCACATTACATGGTTCTTCAAGGTCATCAACTGATTTTTCATAAAGGAAGCTAAACCTTCAGGTCCTTCAATACCTACTGCATCTGAGATACAGTATCTTTCTTTATACCATATAACAGATGAGAATTTTAGGCCCTCTTTCTATTAGAACTGTGCACACTACTTTTGTTCTATATTTTGAATACACACCATTATGAACAACACTCTAATATCTCTCCTTTACCTAAGGGTAAATTCAATGAACTACTCAAATTTCGATGGAGCTTCTAGGGAGCTGTGACCTTTTTTCTTCTTTCACCATCCCAGCCTTTGAAGTGCCATAACTATTGTGTTTTCTATTGATATAGAAAGTTTTTAAAATATTATCTTATTCTATATGTTGATGTTGATGATATTTTCACTTTATTCTTTATGAAAGTAAATCTACCATAAAAATCAAGCATTATAAACTAGGGACACTTACTCATAGATCCAGGCATTGTGACTATGTTAATCTTCTTAAATTGATATCCATCGCCTCTGTAACTTTTTAAATGATGGTAATGAGCTTGAGGGGCTCCTTGGGGTGTTACCAGAGCCCCTCCATGCTATAGCTTTACAGTCTATTAGACTGTTTTCCCCACACCTGCTCCCTTGGCATTCCCCCTTTCCCTGATATAATCTCACACAGTGGGAGGGGCAAAGTGCTTGCACAGTGTAACAACCTGTGCATGTAGGGGCTCTGGTAATGCCCTCCGGAGCCCTGCAGACTCACTAGCTTAATTTTAAAAGTTGCTTTTAGAAGGAAGGAAGCCATGGATAACAAATTAAAGAATATCACCTCGGTCACATTGCATGAATCTATACGTGAATGTTCCAGGTATAACTGGTTCCATTTTGATAGTAGATTTACTTTAAGATTTGTACAAAACTGCACTTTTGATAAAGTAACAGTACCTGGTGAATAATGAATTTATCTCACAAAAAACAAATACTGAAACAGCTCCTTTTACCGAAAAATACAAAAGGTTTTTTTTTTTTGTTCCTTTTATATTTTTTCACTGAAGTAGCACTATGGTGGCTTGGATTTGTGGGATGTATTTGCCATATATAATTGAGTATAAGCCAATCCGAGTAAAAGCCAAGGTACCTAATTTTAACACAAATAAAATCGGAAAACCTATTGACTCGAGTATAAGCCGAGGGTGGGAAAAGCATTGGTCACAGTCTCCCCAATATATAACTTGCCTGCCCCCTAGTATAAAACCAGTAGCTCCCTGCCCCCAGTATATAGCCAGCAGCCCCCTTGTATATAGCCGATGGTGACACACACACCATGATGTCGGCAAGCGGGACCGCAAAGGGAGCTGAAGATGGAGCTGAAGCTGAAGACAGAAGATCTGCAGAGTCGTCGGAAAGGTGAGTACCGAGGTTTTTTTTCCCATTGATTCGAGTATAATCCGAGTTACGGTTTTTTAGCACATTTTTTGTGCTGAAAAACCCAGCTTAAATATACAGTATATACGGTATGTTTTTTTTGTGTCATTTTAGTGTTTCTCTTTTCAAGCTCAACATATGTAATTTGACTTAATGTTGAGATTAAAAAGACTTATCCCATAACTCTACAAAACATATTTTAGTACAACCTATTTCCAATTGTAAGATATGTAATCAACTTATACCTCCAGTAGGTTAATTGGACATAATTCAACTGCCAACACATCACATAAAACATAATGAAAGCCATACAGAAGATAGAGAACATGAAGTTGTCAAATGTCTCCAGGACACATTCTTACACATAAAGGCAATGCCAACATCACTGAAGGTGTCTTTGTTCTTTCTAAAATATATGATGAAGAATGACTGCTTTGACAATTTCTGGGAGGAGAATGTTGCCTGATGGGATTTCATTAATGAGAGCCTTCTTGGTAAAATGAGGCCTCCAAACTCTGTTAAATAATTTACTTTCTACAATGATAAGAACAGCAAGGCAGCACACATAAAAATAAAGTAAAGCAGAACAACTGTTTATATCATTATATTATAAGAATATTTTTTGCCTAGTTCCTGTTTTTAACTCTACATTACCAAGTAGTCTTTACTGAACAAAATAAATATCATTGTTTATAAATCATTGCTAGGGCGATTATTCATAAGTGTTATGGTCTCACATGCTTGTTCAAAGTACATGTCACACCATGTACTTCCCCAGTAGTTATCCAGACCCCTGCCCCAGTAGTTAGCCAGACCCCTGCCCCAGTAGTTAGCCAGCCTCCTGCCCCAGTAGTCAGCCAGCCCCCTGCCACAGTAATTAGCCAGCATCTGCCCTGGTATATAGCCAGCCTTCTGCCACAGTAGTTAGCCAGACCCCTGCCCCAGTAGTTAGCCAGACCCCTTCCGAAGTAGTTAGCCAGACCCCTTCCCAAGTAGTTAGCCAGACCCCTGCCCCAGTAGTTAGCCAGACCCCTGCTCCAGTAGTTAGCCAGACCCCTGCCCAAGTAGTCAGCCAGCTCCTGTTTACCCCAGTAGTTAGCCAACCCCCTGCCCAAGTAGTTAGTCAGTCCCCTGCCCAAGTAGTTAGTCAGTCCCCTGCCCCAATAGTCAGTCAGCCCCTGCCCCAGTAGTTAGCCAGACCCCTGCCCAAGTAGTCAGCCAGCCCCTTTCACCACTAGTTAGCCAACCCCCTGCTCCTGTAGTTAGCCAGTCCCCTGTCCCAGTAGTTAGCCAAACCACTGCCCCAGTATTTACCAGTCCCCTGCCCAAGTAGTCAGCCAGCCCCCGTTTGCCCAATTCCTAAAACAAATAAAGTCAAAACTCACCTTCAGTCAGGCATTGGAAGGTCCGTGTTATGCTCCAGAGCACAAGCTGTGACGTCAGCTGCTGCTGACATTAGAGTGCGCACCAGCCAGCACACACAATGGGGCAGATTTACTTACCCGGCGCGATCCAGCGGTGTATTGTCCAACGTGGATTCGGGTCCGGCGCGATTCACTAAGATCGTGCTACCAAGTTCCTACCTATGTGGCTGCTGCGCTGAGGTCTGCCGGAGTTCACCTGCTTCTTCCTGGTGTATGTAAGTGCTTGATCTTGCGACACAAAACCTTTTTTAAATTCCACGGTTTGTCCGAATCTGTCGGGTTGTCTGACGACCACGCCCCCCATTTCTGTTGTGTGCAAGCCAAAATCCGATCACGTGTGCCAAAATCCCGGGGCGATTCAGCGCAAAATGGAAATATTCGGGAAACCCTAAGAAAGTGCGGCGTTTGGATCCTTGGTAAATGAGCCCCAATATGATGAAAGCGGCGGCTGTTGTCAAAATCTGCTTGGCCGGCGCGCACGGACCTACCGTTGCTGGACTGAAGAAGAGAAGACCTGCAGGGGTGGTCGGAAAGGTAAGTTTTGACTTTATTTTTTTCTTGACATGAGTATAAACCAAGTTTGAGTTTTTCAGCTAATTTTTTGTGCTGAGAAACTCAGCTTATACTTGAGTATATGTATATGGTACTTGAAATTTGAGGTATGTGTACAATGTTTGCAGGGATTTTAAACTACTGATTATTTGATGGTGGTTTTACAAATTGGCTGCTAGTCATGAGGAACCTTCTGAAAAAGAAATTACCATATATACTAATTACCTAGTATAAGCTGACCCGAGTATAAGCCAACATACCTAATTTTAACACAAAAAACTGGGAAAACCTATTGACTCGAGTATAAGCCTAGGGTGGGAAATGCATTGCTCACAGGCTCCAGCCTGTATTAAGCTGACCAACCCCCTTCCACCCCCAGTATAGAGCTAGTCAGTGCCCTTCACCCCCAGTATATAGCTGGCCAGCATATCCCTTCCCTGCCACCAATATACAGCCAGCCCCTGCCCCCCAGTATACAGCCAGCCCCTACCCCCATTATCATTATATAGTCTGCCAGCCCCTGCCCCAGTAGCATATAGCCAGTCCATCCCCATTATTTAGCCGCCTAGCCCCTGCCCCGAGTATGCCACGCCATTACATTAAAAAATATTAAATTAACACTGTACTCACCTTTCCACCACCCCCTGCAGGTCCTCTTCTTGCTTTGGGTGCTCCAGCTTCTGTTTGGGTGTTTTGGTTCCTCTTGGGGTCCTCTGGCTCCGTCTTGCCAATGTCATTCTTTGTGCATCGCTGACATCGCGCAGGGACCTGTAGAGGAGCTGAAGCAACCAAAGAGGAGCCGGAGCACCTGAAGCAAGAAAATGACCTACCCGGGTTGTCGGAAAGTACAATTTTTGTGCTGAAAAACTCGAGTATATACCGTATACTTAAGATCTATTGTCAATAGATACAATATTCTTTTTAAATAAAGTAGTTGGCTATTGTTGCTGTTCATTTTATTTTAAAAAAATGCAAACCTTTGTCAAGCTTTACAGTAAGAGCATTTTTTAAGCCTATTTTTAGAATGTCAGGATGTCTAGTTGTAAGGCAGTAATCAGAAGAAATTCTCCATCAACACATTTATAAGCAATCCACTTGCATGCAAAAATAGATATTAACATAAATGTTTATATACCGTAAGTATTTTATTATAAAATTATGTTATTGTTAATTACTCTATGTAGGAGTATACAAACTGAATCACCGGCACTAGCAGTTAACACACTGCCAGCACTTCTATTCGGCAAGCAGACAGGAAATCCTTGCATAATATTACTGTATAATGCAAGGACTAACGTTCTATTCTATGCAGGGTGTGCAGCCCATGGAATCAGGCCAACAATTGGGCCCTTATCCAAGGGCTGCACACGTTCATGTGCACCTGGCCTAAAATCCGACAATTAAAGTACATATGTTCTAAAGTACATTACCCTGCAGGGAACATACCTGTAATCCTACAGGTTATAGAACAAATGGTCCTGTCTCATTGATTTTACTACTCAAGAAGAGTAAAATATTCAGTAATGTAACTAGTTTTTAGATATTTTTAAATGTCATTTTTAATTAACTATTTGCCTTCCAAAATGTGTTTTATGTATGATGGGAAGCACATAAAAGAAATTGTTGGACAACTATTGGAGAATGTAGCTTTGAGGTTGATGCAATGGAAATCTAAATACAAGTCATTCATATGTGCAAGATTTATTGATAGCTTTATGCCTGAAGCCAATCCCCTATGAATAAAACAGCAAAATGAAAAAGGGTGTGAAAGCCTGAGCTTTGAAACAATATTAGTTTGAGCAACAAGCTAGATTTCTTCATGCTTCAAAGAATTACTTACAATGATTACTTCAAAGTGGTTATACATCACAAATGAAACTTTACTTAAAACTTATCAAAAGATGATCCACTATAAGATTGTGCACATATGTCCTTTTTTTGTTTCCCAGTACAGGCAGTCCCCGGGTTACATACAAGATAGGGTCTGTCGCAACTGTATATTTTTTTGGTCTCTGTGACAAATGGATTTTAAAAATGTTGGATTGTCATAAGAACCAGGATTAACACTAAAGCTTCAGTACAGACACCTCTGATAACTGTTACAGCTGTTTATTGTAGTCTAAGGCTAAAGTACAGAAAATTACCAATATCCAGAGGTCTGTTTGTAACTAGGGGTCGTATGTAAGTTGAGTGTTCTTAAGTAGGGGACCCCCTGTATGATCTTGAAAACAGAAAATGAATTAAAGCCTGTCCCTGATATTCTATTTTATCTGTTACATGTGCATCGGCCCATACAAACTATAGCTAAACAAGGAAATGGAATGCATTTGAGTGATGTGACATATATGACAATTATATTTATTATATAATCTTGTAAAATGGGTAGACACCATTGCCTAAAACAAACCCAAGGGAGGAAGCAGCAGTCTGAGTCATATATCTGCAGCAAGCAGAGGTATCTCTAATAGCCTCTGACATTTATTCTTTAATGAGCAGGTCGGTTTGCACCTAAACTGGCTCCAATGCCTGACTCCTTAAGTGGTGGAGGGGGCCCGCACCTACATCAGGTAAATCTGGGCTCCTCCACTTTTGGGTCTTGTCACGGTCGCACACAGTGCAACTGCGATCGTTATGCCCCTGCATAACAACCCTAGAATTAAATAAATGTTTCCCCCTTTTCAATAAAAGGTAACACAAATAGCAATATAACAGAGACTTACATAATAAATATAGGGTTCAATGCTGAAACAATGTGGGTTGAGAAGATTCCAACAAGATACCAAAATTCAGCCAACAACCAATATCCAATCCTAAGGAATAATATCAACGCATGGTATGCCTCATATAACCCTTGTACATCTAATCAATGGCCAGAATAAATATAAAAATCCACAAATTTTCACATAACACTGGGCGATTTATTAGTTGCTGGAGAGCAGAATAATGTGCTGCCTTTCTACACACTGCATCTCATGGCAGCTATACACCTACCTACTTCATATTCCCTTACCTTGAATGATATTAAATACTAATATGCATGCTATCTAAAGAAACATCGCTACCTTAACTACTGCAGCACATAGGCAAAGAGCTACAGTGAATAATGAGAAATCTTGTCATGAGGATCAATAATCTTTGTGTCATTTTCCAGTTTCTTGATAAGTAGATATTAGATAACTGTACTCCAATGTAACATTTACAAACTAGTGAGTTTTGATACTGGAAAAAAATCCTGTCTCCATCTCTATGTGATTGGTTCAGATGATGATAGTAATCAGGGTGAAGTATAGTTCTTTAAAAGAAACTTGCAGCGATAAAGAATAGCAGCAAATTATATATAACCTTCAGGGAGGAGAATAAGACAAAAGCTGGCTTCATTGCATTTGCAAAATCATGTACACTGTGATTCGTACAAAAGACTTCATAGTACTTACTGCTATTTTTGGCAGAGGTTTAAAATATCATTCTAATAAAATGTTCTCTTTTTCCTTCTACATTGTAACAGTGTTGTTTTACCACCAAAAACCAAATGCACTATGCATGTGTTACGCCTCATTCTACTGGGTGCAGTTTTTGTTTAAAATTACAATACAACAAGTAAAATAAGTATGTAACACCAATTACCAATCACCAATTAAAGTAAAAATATTTCTAAGGGTGCGTTCACACATTGCAGTTAAAACTTTGAGGTGGTTTTAGGTGCAGTTTTGTCAATTTCACAGGTGAAAGACATGGACTGAATGGGTGAATTTGATTCTGAAGGAGAAGCTGTTCCACAAATTTCATTGACCTGTTGATTTGATGTCTATCACTTGTTAAAATAAATAATTCCACCTAAAACCAACCCAAAACTAATTGCGATGCAGTTTTAACTGCAACGTGTGAACGCACCCCCAGGGTGCTGTGGACATTAAATTCTTACCAGATAAGAACCCATCCAATTCACATTAGCAAAGAAATAAAACAATTGTCCACAAATTATGTGAAATATAGAGTAATTACACAGTAGTGAAGAAAGAGAAGACCAAAAAGTCATAGAAAGTAAAGGCACTACTAATGGCCTATAAAATGGAGTATTCTTATCTAGGTTCCACACAAGAAACATCTCATGAAGGATAAACCCATTGGGCTGTCTGAAGATCTTCACAAACATTTTCTTGCAAAACATAGTGATGGCATTGGTTGCAGAAGAATCTCTAAACTACTGAAAATTCTAGTGAGCACTTGGGTCCTATAAAATGGAATTGTAAAACACATAATTTTACCATAAAATATGAAAACAGAGCGAATATTTCAGCAAGAGAATGGTCCCAAGCCAACAGTCAAGAAAACTGTAACTTGGTTTCAGAGGAAGTAAATAAAGTTGCTAGAATGGCCCAGCCAATTACCTGACCTGAATCCAATCGAAAATCTAAAGAAGGAACTAAAGCTCACAAGTTATAGAAAGAACCCATAGAGGTTTAAGGTTTTGAAGAGCATTTGTGTCAAAGAAAAGGCCAAAATTACACTGAACAATGCTTGTGACTAGTTTCTCCATACTGGAGATGCCTTGAAGATCAACCAGCAAAGGCTTTTGTACAAAGAGCAGCCAATACATTTTCCCTTTGGCATTTCTCATTAATACACATCATTTAATTTATGGACATATATGGTTTGATTTCTTTAGAGGCGCATATTGGATGGGTTTTTACTGACACA
Source organism: Engystomops pustulosus (assembly GCA_019512145.1). Taxonomy (NCBI): domain Eukaryota; kingdom Metazoa; phylum Chordata; class Amphibia; order Anura; family Leptodactylidae; genus Engystomops; species Engystomops pustulosus. The sequence goes on along the minus strand of CM033643.1, from coordinate 103,405,637 downwards.
ATGAGAATTTCATGATCACTTCATGCCTGCCTGTGCTAGGTCCCTGCTTTTTTTCCCACATGCCTTTGACCTTTAATGCAAGTGACCCTGAGCAGGCAGACACGATAACATCACTGCGTCACAACATGACTATTTTTTTGGCTCCTGGATGTCACTGTGTTTATGTGTAAGGTCACTGTACTGGGGTCACTGTGACTGGACCATTGTGGCTGGCACTGTGCTACTGGGGGCAGTAATCGGGAGGAAAAGTGATATCAGAGATGTTTGGTAGGCTCATTGAAATCCACTTTAAAGGAAATCAAAATCAAGCATGGATAAACCAGAGACACTTACTCATAGATCGAGGCACCATGACTGTGGTAGTCTTCTTATATTTGCTATTCATGACTTTTTTACTTCTAAAATGTAATTTTAAAATTATGCTGCGTCTTAGGGGCTTTGGTGGGTGTACCCAGAGTGCTTCAATGCAGCAGAATCATAGGCTGTTACAATAAGCAGACCACGTCTCACCCTGCTCTCGCACATCTCCCTCTGTGTAATCTAGCAGAAGCAGGAACAGCAGGGGGAAGGGAGATCCCCTCTGCTCATTGCAACAGCGAGTGAAAAGACATCACCGTGGAGCTCTGGAAACACCCACCAGAACCCCTCAGGCTCATTAGCATAATTTAAAAGTTTATTTTAGAAATAAGGAAGCCATGTGTAAAAAAATATAATAAGATTACCACAGTCATATTGCTGGGATCGATGAGTAAGTGACCCCGGTTTATAATGCTTGATTTTTATGGTAGATTTTCTTTAACATTCAACCAATCTTAGCAGAAATTATAATGTATGAGTTAAGGGGATGTTAAACAGTTGGTGTCTGAATCTGTATGAAAAGTTATAAATGAACATAACAATAGGAATGCTTCAGGATAAATCAATTTTAATTTATTCCTACAGCACCCAGATGCATACACATAAGTATAAATAGCTTATAGGGCAGTGATGGCAAACCTTCTAGAGACCGAGTGCCCAAACTTCATCAAAGACCCGCTTATTTATCTCTAAGTGCCAATACAGAAATTTAATTTGTGATTTATACTCCCTGCTCTGTCACAGCTTTCATTGATACCAGCACCCTGAGGACACCAATAAAGCAGAAAATAGTCCCAGGGAGAGCTGTCACTTTAAAATAGCTCTGTGCACAGCAAGTCCTGGGCTGTCAGGGACTGCAGGAAGATACCCGGAGTCATCTCTGGTAATGGCCTGAGTGCCCACAGAAAGGGCTCTGAGTGCCACCTCTGGCACCAGTGCCATAGGTTAGCCATCACTGTTATAGGGTAACCCAAAAAAATGCTGACATACAGTTTCTAGACAGTGATTGCTATACAGCTAATTTGAATGCATATAAATAATTCAACATTAGAAGGAAAGGTAAAGGAGGAGCAGATTATATAGTACAAAAACTCTAATTTTCTTTTATTGTGTCATCTGAAGGAATTTATTACTACTAGTGTTTTAATTGCCAGTCTTAAAATTCTCATTGTTAAGGCTCTGGCCTCTTAGTAAATGTGGGTGTAAACTTGCCGGTTCGGACCTAAGACCAGGTCTGACCTGGCAGAGTTTTTTTTGTTATAGTCTCCTATATTTACTCCAAAAGTAAAAGCAGCAGTGGGTAAGGCACTTTATAAGCTTTCCAGACTTTACAAATACTAATTAGTTTTTTGGCAGATTGAGGGCATGGTAATGCCTGCTGGTGCACCTGTTCTCTTTAATCTGTGCTGCCCATCGTTAATCAGCAATCTCTTGACCGATTGACATTTTGAAAATTCATTCAAATAGAACATGGGAAGAAAAAGGTGCTCCTGTGGCCAACCCCCTGTGCACTTAAGAAGCTGATTTTCCCAAAACAGAATTTTTATATTATGGAAAAAAGGAAAAATATTTCTGAAAAGCCTAAGGACGATGCTTTTTTAGTTGTGGGTTGATTTGAGACCTGGAATTTGATCTTTAATGTATTTTATGGTTATATTTTCGTACAATAATCATGAATAAAAAATAAAGCAGAGGTATAGACCATACATAACATTACAAAGCACATACTTAAGCACAGGCAGTGAATACTGTAAAATGGGTTGAAGTAGCCTGATGGTTGACTGCTTCACTAGGCTATGCCGGTTACTATGACAACATGAAATGATCAGAAAAAGGACTTGCCACTGTTCATGATAATGCTCGGCACACAAACTGGATGAATGGAGTAACCAATAGCGGCTATAGCTTTTAGGTTATAAAAGGGGTTAGAGGTAGAGGACAGGGCACTATACTAGAAGACCTTGAATGTGCATTCTTGCAGAATAAACTGACTCATAAAGGGGGAATCAAGCTAATCTCAATATCAGTACATATACATCATATGTATTATTACATGTTTACACTAAACTAAATCAATTGCGTTACCTATAATGTTATAACTAATAAAATGTTAATTTTATTCTGTTAATATGCAAACAATATAAAATTTGCAACCTACAAAATTGGAAAGCATTCTTTTACAGAATGCATTCACCCACACTTAACGTAAATTAGTTTGAGATCTTAACATTTTCATGGAACATCTACGCTACTGCATGCAATATAATGTCAACTCATGTTTAAAACTGTTCATTTCAAGGACGCAAATGTTTTACACAGAAACAATATCGGCTGCCTACCAGTTACACTTCTATAATTTATTAAATGCATTTAGAAAAATGTATAAAATATTGCCTACATAAAGCTACTAGGTAAATGCTAATTTTTCATGGAATTCAGGAATACAATGTGTTGTGGATATGCATCATGGTTAAATTACACCAGATTTTTATTACTGAAAACAACATAAGTCACCAAAAGCTTAAATGGTTATTCTCATCTTGGAAAATAATGCCCTATCCCCAGGACATGTCTCAAATGTCTAATAGATGTGGATCTCAACTCTGGGACCTACATCTTCCTGCAGAACATATATTCCTCACTGTCTTACAAGGTAGCAAAAGAGGAGTGGTTTTCCTATCCTGCAAAACTTATTTACATATTTCCCAGCATCCCAGGTTGCAGACATATAGTTTGGTAAAAAAGAAATCATGCCAGGAAATTACACAAAACAATTAACTATATTTGCTGAATATGTTTGTCAAGGCTCGGGGTCATTGAAACCCCTGGACCACTGCGGACAATGACACAAGCCGACACCTGGGACTGGAATCTAAGTGGCACCCGGTCTTTACCAGAGGCCGCCGCAAAGCAGGTTGGTCTTGCGGCGGCGTTGTACCACCAGGTATTTCCACAGGCGCGACTTGTCCGCGGTGGGAGCCAAGGTCGAGGTACAAAGTCGGCAGGCAATCTCGTGATCGGGGACAGGCAATAGGTCAATGCAGGCGGCAGAGGTTGAAAGTCAGAGACTAAGCAATAGGTCAGGGCAGGCAGTGAAGGAGCGTAATCAGGAACAGGTCCGAGGTCACAACGGGAGGTCAATACACGAAAAGAACTCACAGGGAACAGCTTTCTCTTAGGCATGAGCACAAAGATCTGTCAGGGAACACAGGATGGGGCAGGAATTTATCTTGGCAAGCCGCCAGCCAGCTTAAATCTTAAAGAGCCGGCGAGCACCCTAGGAGACGGGAATGCATACGCCGGACCACTGGGAGCGAGGAGGCCGCCACTGGAGCCAGGAGAGGTAAGTTAGCATGCAGGCTCCAGGGGCAGAGTAAGGCATATGGGTGCGCCTGCAACCCAGGATATGGGTCGGTGGGGCACCCGTGGCTGTGAAAGTACCCCTCCCCCCTCTTCGGCCTCTCCCTCTTCTTGGACTGGAGGAACCTGTGTAGAAGAGCAAGATCCAGGATGTTGTCCTCAGGCTCCCAAGACCTTTCCTCCAGGCTGAACCCCTTCCAGTTAACAAGATAGAATGCTTCTCTCTGACCGTCTTCATATCAAGGACCTCTTTCACCTCAAAGACATCAGAAGCATCAGCTTCAGGAACCAGAGGAGGTACTTGCCGGTAGAAACGGAATTCAGGATGATGGGTTTCAGCAGGGAGTTGTGGAAGGAAATGGGGATGCGTATGGTGGGAGGAAGGGAGAGCTTATATGCCACTGGATTGATGCACTGTAACACCTTGAACGGTCCCAGAAAATGTGGACCCAGTTTGTAACTGGGGATCTTAGACCGAACGTACCTGGACAAAAGCCACACCTTTTCACCCGGAGAGAAGACTGGAGAAGGCCTCCATTTCTTATTGGCCTGGGTTTTGGTGCAGGCAGACGCCCAAAGTAGAGACTCACGAGACTGTTCCCAGATAGACCTGAGGTCCTGCACCAACTCTTCCACCACAGGAACAGCCAGAGAAAGAGAAAGAGGTGGGCGTGGAATTGGTCCGTAAACAATAAATAACGGGGCTGCATCAGCAGATTCTGAGTCCAGGGAGTTATAAGAGAACTCTGCCCATGGCAACAAAGTGGACTAGCTGTCCTGACGGGCAGGGACAAAATGACGAAGGTAACAGCCCAGAGTTTGGTTAACTCTCTCTACCTTTCCATTAGATGGCGGATGCAGAAAAGAAGTCCATTTTCACCTGCAGTTGCTTACATAGAGATCGACAGAAGTGGGAGACAAAGTTGACCCCTCTGTCCTAAACGATGTGCAACGAAAGTCCATGCAGCCGAAAGATGTGGGTGAAAAACTGGCTGGCAAAGTGAGGAGCAGATGCCAAACCCAGCAGCGGGACAAAATGAGACATCTTTGAGAACTGTTCGGTTACCACCCAGATGACGGTATTCCCAGAGGAAGATGGAAGGTCTGTGACATAGTCCATGGCCATGTGAGTCCACGTGCAGCTGTGTGTCGGCAACGGCATCAGGAGACCAGTGGGTTTGAGGCGTGATGGCTTATTACGAGCACTGGAGGTGCAGGAACCCACAAAATCCTGTACATCCTGGACCACATCTGGCTACCATTAGTAATGGGAAATGAGGGCTATAGAACGCTGCACTCCAGGATGCCCAGTTACACAAGTGTAATGTCCCCAAGTCAAAATCTGCTTTTGAGGAGCAGGTCGGACATAAGTCTTGCTTGGTGGGAGCTGCCGGAGATCCACTGGAGCGGCAACAACCAGCCATTCAGGAGGGATGATATGCCGAGGAGCCAGTAATTCCCCACTAACATCACAGGCACAAGAGAGAGCATCTGCCTTGATATTCTTCTCCGCAGGACGAAAGTGGATCAATAGGTCGAAACGTGAGAAGAAAGTGACCTAGATCTTCTTGATGCGGCCACTGCAGAACTGCAGACAGTTTAGCAGGATTCATCTGGAGACCTTTGTCTGAGATTAGGTAGCCGAGGAAAGGAAGGTGTTGCTGGTGAAAAAGACATTTCTCTAGCTTGGCGTAGAAACGATTAGCACATAGGCGGCCAAGAACTTGCCGTACATGAGACTGGTGGGTCTTAAGGTCTGGGTAGAACACCAAGATGTTGTCTAGTTAGACCACGACACACGTGTACAGCAGATCTCTGAAGATGTCATTGTTGAATTCCTGGAAGACAGCTGGAGCATTACAAAGACCAAATGGCATCACAAGGTACTCTAAATGTCCATCATGAGTGTAAACGCTGTATTCCACTCGTCACCTTTGCGGATCCGGATAAGGTTGTAAGTGGAGATGGGCGAATCGATTCTAATGATTCTAACTTTGGTTAGAATTTCAGGAAAAATTAGATTCGCCATGAAGCCGAAGTTTATACTGAACGAAGTTGTTTTTTTCCCCTCATGTTTCTGCTAAATGGGCGTGAGAACAACGTGTTACATGGGGCAGAGAACTCCGGGAAGGAGAAAGGAACACCCCAATGACATCTGCAGACCTGTAAGCCAATCAGCGACTGGCAGGTTTTACACAGCCCTATAAAACCCAGCCATTTTCTATCTCAGCACTTCACACTTCATGTTGTAGCGTCCAGCTGCTGCTATTGTACTGTGCGATTCTTGCTGCAATCCCTCGCTGTTCTCTATGGGGGTTCTATATACCCCAAATAGTTGTTCTATTTAGTGACAAAATCGAATAGGAAGAAATCTGTTTGACTTTCATGCATCTGCAGTAGCGATTGGTGGACCAATCCCTGGTTGTTCTTTAAGGGGGATCTGTATACCCCAAATAGCAGTTCTATTTAGTGACAAAATCGAATAGGAAGAAATCTGTTTGACATTCATGCATCTGCAGTAGTGAGCAGTCAGTTGTGGGTTATCTGTATAACGCACATTGCAATACCTTTTGGGGGCTCTAGTTTACAGCCAGATTTACGTGTCAAATCCACATAGTTTATACAGTGATTTTTGCTGAAATTACACTGTCAGTTGTGGGGTATCTGTATAACGCACATTGCAATACCTTTTGGGGGCTCTAGTTTACAGCCAGATTCACGTGTGAAATCCACGTAGTTTGTACAGTGATTTTTGCTGAAATTACACTGTCAGTTGTGGGGTATCTGTATAACGCACATTGCAATACCTTTGGGAGCTCTAGTTTACAGCCAGATTTACGTGTCAAATCCACATAGTTTATAAACCACTATGTCAGACAGAAAGGTGGCAGGTGGAGCAGGCAGAGTTGGCAGCACAGTAAGGGGATGTCGCAGCAGGGGGGACTCTGTGAGGCCAGAACTGCCGTTGTCATCTAATGGCAGTGTGTTGATCAACAACCCAAAGGTTGTTGAATCGTTGACTAGGTCATCCAATTCCTCAAATATAACAACTGACAACCCCAGCCAAGAGTCCGTAGGTTCCTCTGATACAACAGGTAGTTGGCATGGCCCAGGAGAAGGTCGGCGGCCCTCACCTGTCCTCAACCAGGCTCTGTCCTGTTCCTTTCCCGCAGCCAGAGAGCTACTAGGTGGTCTGGGCTCAGCGCCACTATTCAGCGAGGACGATGTGTATGAGGACAGTCAGCAGCTGTGCCATCACATGCAGCGTCACCTTCCAATGGCCTGGGAGAAACGGGTGTCAGATACGGTCCATCCTGCAGGCGCAGCAACAGCAGCAGCACCTAGTGGCACACATGCTGTTTCAGCAAGTCAAGGCTCCAGCACCTCTACTGAAGGGAGCTGTTTGTCTTTGACATCATCTCCCGATCCAGATGCTCCTGCTCCTCGCTACGCATGGTGCCAGCAGTCGTTAAGTGAGGCGATTACAAAAAGACAACTCTATGCGTCCAGCCATCCTAAGGTGCAGAAGCTGACCGTGCTCTTGTCAAAGTTGTTGGTACTGCAGTCTCTCCCTTTCCAAGTCGTGGACTCTGCACCCTTCAGAGAACTAATGCCCGGTCAGTAGTGTGGCATCAGAGTGGGTGTTCAGTGCGGCGGGGGCCATCGCTACCCCAAGGAGAACCCGCTTGTCCACCCGTAATGTGTAGAGACTGACTTTTGTCAAGATGAATCAGGCTTGGATCGGCCAGGATTTCAACTCACCAATGCCTAATGCATCAGATTAGATCAGCCATGACGCCTCCTCCAAACGTTAAGAAATGAGTCGGGGTTCTAACTACCTGCCTCGGCTAATATTATGATGCTGCCACCCGCCTGATGCCACACATCTGCTGCTATTTGCACCATCTGCCTCCTACCATCTTTACCAGGGACTGGAATTGTCCGCCGCCTCCACACTATATCATGGTGCCACTCTGCATCCTCCTGCTTCTTCTGATGCCACCTTCACACTATATCATTGTGCCACTCTGCGGGCTCCTATCGGGAAAAGTTCGTCTCGAATAACGAGTACCCGAGCATTTTAGTGTTCGCTCATCTCTAGTAATTATACATCATCTTATAATTATTGTCTTCAAACAGTTTATACCTTAGCCCCCCTTCACGGGATGTGGCTTAAATAAAAGCTCTATACTCTTGATATACAGTAGTGACAATGTACCTTTCTATTAACAAAGAGAATTTTGAAAAAACTTCTGGCTATTATTAAAGGGATTGGCCACTATAACTCAGTGTGGGAACAGGAGGTCAGGTAATTTCCCAATATACACTCACCGGCCAGTTTATTAGGTACACCGGTGGCCAGACACTTTAAGGACTTCCATGAATGTAACCCTAAACTGCTACGTGTCTGCGGCATCGATCACATCATTAGTGACATTAGGGGAGGACCAGTGGCACAGAAATTGGCACAATGTGAGGCCAAATGGATTTGGACCTTACAAACATTGAGCCCATTGGGACTCAATGAAACTCTGAGTTATGCATCATTCCTCTGACCCTTGACCTGGGCAAGACTGGGTCTTTTAACCTTTTTAAGAATTGTAACTGTTGATCTTGTTTTTAACAGGTGTTTATGTCTTCTAGATTCTTCCTGTGATGCCTGTAGCAGGACTATGATATCCTCGAGAGAAATGTGACGCGTCCAACACTTGACACAAATACATCCTATGGACTGCATACCGTGAAGAGATGATGATACATTGATCCAATTGGCACATCGGCTTTTAATCGAAGTGATATATAGGTTTCCTGTTAGACATCAAAGTATGGGACCATACGAACTATCACCTCATTCTAGAATACCATGGCTGTCAACGAAACCAATCAAGAGAAGGTGACACTCCCTTCCACATAGACACACACTGACTAGCAACACTTTTGTTCTTTACCACAACACAACACACATCTCCCTGCCACACCCCTTAGTTCACCAGTCACAGTCACATCGTCACTAATACACACACCAGTAATCCACCCCCTCTGTGCGCCCCCCCCTTCCTTCTCACCCCACTTACCTAGTTCCACACACACACATCCCCGCCTTCTCCCCCTCTCCCTCCCTCCTTTGTCACATCATAATTTTGGTTTTATACACATACACATTTTTTGATTTTGTGAGTGTTGAGTTGCCCTAAGGAGGATCAATTGCACATTTACACTTTAATACACATGATACACTCCCACACTTTACACTACATTTTTCAGCACACATACTCCTAGGTTGCGAGTCGCACCATAGAGCATACCGCAGAATGCAGACACCCGTTTTGAGTTTCGGTTCCATGATGTATATACTTGTGGCCATGGACCGTTGGTCAAATGTTGCTGATGGTAACCCATGGCAAATTGTAATAACCTCATTCTCCTATAATAACATCAACAATGTTATCATTTGCATGTATCCATTTACTTCTCACCATACTACTTTGTTAAGGTACAAATGTCAATAATTGTAATCGATATGTATTTTCCTTTATATACTTGACCATAATTGGCACGGCACTCAGTTAAACTGTTACATAGTCTCCTATATGCACAATGGGCTTGCAGGTCACCTCACCTACTTACACAATATCCCTCCGGTGTGCGCACGCGCATGGTACGATGTCCCCGTCTCTCGTCTGAGGGCTCGCCCCAGCTGACTGCCCCGGAGTGACGTCAGCGTCACGTGACGGGTCATGTGAGCGGGGACGGACCTCGGGCAGGAGGCGGCGCTTCTCCGTGCGACGTGCGCCCAATAGTTCCGCCGGGATTACATTTTGGAGTCCACAGGTGAGGGTCCATGCAGCCCATAGGCTACAAGGCTCATATATACCCGATCTTGCCAGTAACACACACATTCCCCCAGACGAAGGCTAGCGCCGAAACGTGCGTTGGGGATCATCCGGTCCGTGGTACACTTGGGACATATCAGACACTAGGGGTAAGCAATGTTCTCTCCGGCTTTCTGAATGCACCTTGATTTAATATGGAGACATATACCTTTATTTTCTCCCAATATGCACTAGCACTTTGACTGACCTGTTGAGACACTGTGGCAATTTATTATTTGCATTGTGCACTTTACGATATTAAGTGATTGGGTTGTACATCTTAAAACGAGTACAATACTACAAACCCATGAACCTGATACCTTTGCCCCCCCACTGATGTCCCCACGGTTATCTGACCTATCCATTGTGATGAATTTCCATCTTCACTCCCATTCCGATACCTGCATTATTTTCCCTTCCCCCCTTTTTTATCTTGTATTTTAATATATATCTGTAATGTTCATGTATATATTCAATAAAGACGTTGCTACTTTATTTTCATGTGTAAATTGGCCTAATTTCTAAATAGGTGCTTGTGCTACATACTGGCCAATATAGATGGTGTAAATCATTTGAGGAGTAATAACTATAAACGTGTTGAACAGTAAACATCACTAGATACTTACTCCTCTCCATGTAACCCCAAATGTGATACTACTCTTGATATACAGTAGTGAAAATGTACCTTTCTATTAACAAAGAGAATTTTGAAAAAACTTCTGGCTATTATTAAAGGGATTGGCCACTATAACTCAGTGTGGGAACAGGAGGTCAAGTAATTTCCCAATATACACTCACCGGCCACTTTATTGGGTACACCATGCTAGTAACGGGTTGGACCCCCTTTTGCCTTCAGAACCCACTCGTCACTTGCGGACCGGATAAGGTTTGTAAGTGGAGATGGGGCGAATCGGATTCTACTGGATTCTAACTTTGGTGTAGAATTTTCAGGGAAAAATTAGATTCGCCATTGAAGCCGAAGTTATACTGAACGGAAGTTGTTTTTTTCCCCTCATGTTCTGCTAAATGGGCGCTGGCGAACACCCCACGTGTTACTGGGCAGAGAACTCCGGGAAGGGAAAGGAACACCCCAATGACATCTGCAGACCTGAAGCCAATCAGCGACTGCAGGTTTTACACGCCCTATAAACCCGTCCATTTCTATCAAGCCCAAATTCACACTTCATGTGTAGCGTCAAAGATGCTGCTAGTGTACTGTGCGATTATGATTGCAATCCATTCGCTGTCCTTAGGGGGTTTCTATTATACCCCAAATAGTGTTTATTTAGTGACCCCAAAATCGAATAGGAAGAAATCTGTTTGACTTCATGCATTCAGTAGCGATGGTTGGCCCAATCCCTGGTTGTTCTTTAAGGGGGATCGTATACCCCAAATAGCAGTCTATTAGTGACAAAATCGAATAGTTTGGGAAGAAATATGTTTGGACATTCATGCATCTGCAGTAGTGAGCACAGTCAGTTGGGGTTATATGTATAACGCACATTGCAATTACTTTTGGGGGCTATAGTTTACAGGCCAGATTAAGTGGTCAAATCCACAAGTGTATACAGTGATTTTTGCTGAAAAACACTGCAGTTGTGGGGTATCTTGTATAACGCACATTGAAAGACTGTTGGGGGCTCTAGTTTACAGCCAGATGCAAGTGTGAAATACACGTAGTTGTCAGTGATTTTGCTGAAATTACACTGTAAGTTGTGGGGTATCTGTATACGCACATGCAATAACCTTGGGAGAGAGTTAGTTTACAGCAGATTTACGTGTCAAATCCACATAGTTGTATAAACCACTATGTCAGACAGAAAAGGTGGCAGTGAGCAGGCAGAAGTTGGCAGCACATTAAGGGGATGTCGCAGCAGGGGGGACTCGTGGAGGCCAGAACTGCCCGTGTCCTAAGGCAGTGTGTTGATCAACAACCCAAAGGTTTGTGAATCGTTGACTAGGTCATCCAATTCCTCAAATATCACAACTGACAAACACAGCCAAGAGTCCTAGGTTCCTCTGATACAACAAGGTAGTAGTTGGCATGGCCAAGGAGAAGGTCGGCGGCCCTACCTGTCCTCAACCAGGCTCTGTTGTCCTGTTTCCTTACCGCAAGCCAGAGAGCTACTAGGTGGTCTGGGCGCAGCGCCACCCGCCAATATTCAGCGAGACGATGTGTACTGAGGACAGTCAGCAGCTGTGCCATCAATGCAGCTCACCTTCCAATGGCCCCTGGAGCAAAGAAAGAAACGGGTGTTCAGTACGGTCCCATCTGCAGGCGCAGCAACAGCAGCAGCACTAGTGGCACACAGTGCTGTTCAGCAAGTCAAGGCTCCAGCCACTCTACTGAAGGAGCTGTTTTTCTTTGACATCATCTCCCGATCCAGATGCTCCTGCTCCTCGCTACGCATGGTGCCAGCAGTCGTTTAAGTGAGGCGATTACAAAAAAGACAATCTATGCGTCCAGCCATCCTAAGGTGCAGAAGCTGACCGTGCTCTTGTCAAAGTTTGTTGGTTACTGCAGTCTATCCCTTTCCAGGTCGTGGACTCTGCAACCCTTCAGAGAACTAATGCCCGGTCAGTAGTGTGGATTCAGAGTGGGTGTTCAGTGCGGCGGGGGCCATCGCTTAACCCGAAGGCGCAACCGCTGTCCACCCGTAATGTGTAGAGACTGACTTTTGTCAGATGAATCAGGGATTGGATTCGGCCAGGATTTAAACTCACCAATGCCTAATGCCATAGATAGATCAGCCATGACGCCTCCCCAAACGTTCCGAAATGAGTCGGGGTTCTAAACTACCGCCTAAGCTTAAATTATGATGCTGCCACACGCACTGACCCTGAACTGATGCCACACATTGTGCATTGCACCATCGCCTCATACCATCTTACTAGGGACTGGAATTGTCCGCAGCCTCCCATAATCCTGGTGCAAAGATGCATCCTCAATGCTCTTCTGATCCACCTTCACACATATATCATTGGGCCCACTCTGCGGCTCCTGCTGCCTGCTGCTGCATCTGATACCGCCTTCACACTATATCATTGTGCCACTCGGCGGGCTCCTGCTGTTCTGATGCCACCAACACCACTAATCATGTGCCACTCTGTGGGCTCCCAGGCTGCTGCTGCTACTGAGGTGCACCTTCACACGATCTCATGGTTGCCACTCTCGGGCTCCTGTGCTTGCTTATGGATGACACCTTCAACCACTATATGATTGTGCAACCTGCGTGGTTCCAGCTGAATGCTGCTTATAATGCCGCCTTCACCAATATATGATTGTGCCACTCTGCGGGTGCATGCTGCTGCTGCTTCTGAATGCCGCTTACACTATATGATGTGCTTAATCTGCGGCTCCTGCTTGCTGCTTCTGATGCCACCAACACACTCTATCATTGTGCCCTCTGCAGGCTTCCTACTGCTTATGATTGCCACCTCACACTATCTCATTGGCCACTCTGAGGGCTCCTCCTGCTGATGCTGCTACTGTGCCACTTCACACTATATTCATTGTGCCACTCTGCAGGCTTCCCTACTGATTCTGATGCCAACTTCAACACTATTAATTGTGCCACTCTGCGGGCTCCTGCTGCTGCTGCTTCGATGCCACCCCTCACACTATATGATTGTTCCCCTCTGCGGGCTCCTGCGCATGCTGCTTCTGATTGCCGCCTTCACACATATGATTGTGCCAATCGAAGGCCTCCTGTGCTGCTGCTTCTGATGCCCCAACACACATATCATGATGCACTATGTGGGCTCCTCTGTGCTGCTGCTGACTATGATGCCACCTTCACAACTATATCATTGGGCCACTCTGCGGGATCTGCTGCTGCTTCTGATGCCCACCTCACACTATATGATTGTGCCACTCTGCGGGTCCAGCTGCTGCTGCTTCTAATGCCGCCCTCACACTATATGATTGTGCCACTATGAGGGCTCCGTGCTGCTTCTGATGCACAAACACATATATCATTGTGCCACTCTGCAGGCTACCCTACATGCTCTGATGCCACCTTCACACTATATCATTGTGCCCACTCTGCGGGCTCCTCCTGCTGCGGCTGCCTACTGAGCCACCTTCACATAGATCATTGTGCACACTCTGCGGATCCTACTGCTTCTGATGGCCCTTCACACTATATCATTGTACCACTCTGAGGGCTCCTCCTGCTGCTGACCTGGTCAAGAACTGCCTCCAATTCTTCGTGGCATAGATTCACAAGGTGCTGGAAGCATTCCTCAAAGATTTTGGTCCATATTGACATGATGGCATCACGCAGTTGCGGCAGAGATTGTCGCTGCACACATGATGCGAATCTCCCGTTCCACCACATCCCAAAGATGCTCTATGGATTGAGATTGGTGACTGTGGAGGCCATTGAGTAGAGTGAACTCATTGTCATGTTCAGAAACCAGTTCGAGATGATTCAGTTTTTGACATGGTGCATTATCTGCTTGAAAGTAGCCATCAGATGTTGGGTACATTGTGGTTCATAAAGGGATGGACCTGGTCAGCAACAATACTCAGTAGGCTGTGGCGTTGCAACGATGGTCAATGGTACCAAGGGGCCCAAAGAGTGCCAAGAAAATATTCCCCATACCATGACACCACCACCACCAGCCTGAACCGTTGATACAAGGCAGGATGGATCCATGCTTTCATGTTGTTGACGCCAAATTCTGACCCTATCATCCGAATGTCGCAACCGAAATTGAAACTCATCAGACCAGGCAACATTTTTCAATCTTCTATTGTCCAATTTCGATGAGCTTGTGCAAATTGTAGCCTCAGTTTCCTGTTCTTAGCTGAAAGGAGTGGCACCCGGTGTGGTCTTCTGCTGCTGTAGCCCATCTGCCCAAAGTTCGACGTACTGTGCGTTAGAGATGCTCTTCTGCCTACCTTGGTGGTTAACGGGTGGCGATTTGTGTCACTGTTGCCTTTCTATCAGCTCGAACCAGTATCGCCATTCTCCTCTGACCTTGGCGTCAACAAGGCATTTCCGCCCACAGAACTGCCGCTCAATGGATGTTTTTTCTTTTTCGGACCATTCTCTGTAAACCCTAGCGATGGCTGTGCGTGAAAATCCCAGTAGATCAGCAGTTTCTGAAATACTCAGACCAGCCCTTCTGGCACCAACAACCATGCCACGTTCAAAGGCACTCAAATCACCTTTCTTCCCCAAACTGATGCTCAGTTTGAGCTGCAAGAGATTGTCTTGACCATGTCTACATGCCTAAATGCACTGAGTTGCCGCCATGTGATTGGCTGATTAGAAATTAAGTGTTAACGAGCAGTTGGACAGGTGTACCTAATAAAGTGGCCGGTGAGTGTACATCTATTGAATGTTCTGCTTTCTTGTAAAGTGAAGCCATGAGCTGTGTCAGTCAGTGATGTTTCTTCCTGCTAGGACTGCGGACAGCCACAACATGGAGGAGCTGGATGGACAGGAGCAGGAGAAGGGGGAAATCTTTAGCCTTTCCTCATCTACCTAGAAACAGAGAGGTGGCTGCTCCTCCGCTGATCAGTGACTGTGGACTGAGGGTGTAATAGAGTCGTAGACTACCTGCCTATCACCTACATTATACAGAAAGCTGTTTTCTTCATGTCACCAAGTGACTGTCCTCCCATTTAGCCACGGCCCACCTACTGTCTCCCTCTGTTGCCTCCCTCCATAGAGACCTTTCTATTCATATTACCAAATAAGCTTTAATTACCTATATCATATAGAAGCTACCCCTCCTCCCCCTACCTGCTGCCATTCTTACCCTCATCCAACACCATTTTCCTATTCCAGTGCCCACAACAGAAACATTTTGCTTTCCCCTTTGTCCTCACTAAAATTACCTATTATGGGCTACTAGGGGCCCTGTTACTATGGTCTGTCGTGGTCAGGTA
Source organism: Engystomops pustulosus (assembly GCA_019512145.1). Classification (NCBI taxonomy): domain Eukaryota; kingdom Metazoa; phylum Chordata; class Amphibia; order Anura; family Leptodactylidae; genus Engystomops; species Engystomops pustulosus. The sequence goes on along the minus strand of CM033643.1, from coordinate 103,390,145 downwards.
CTTGGCCACTCTACTATATTGGCTATTGGGACCATTGTTACTATATTGTTACTATAAGAGGGCATCTGACTATATTGAATACTGTAATGGAATTGTTACTATACTGTCAATGGTGGGGACACTGTGACTACATTGGCTACTATGGAATCATTGCTACTATATTGGCTACTGTGGGTACATTAGAGTGATCTCTAGGGGAGCAAGAGAACAGTATTGGACAATAGGTTACGGGGGATGGAGGCAACTTCACTGAGGGTTTGATGTGGGTGTTTCCCCAGTGATGTAGCTGTCCAAATATAAAGACACTCTGAATATTGGAAGCACTGGCTGCTACAGAGGTTCAATCCGAATCCAATTTTCAGTGGGAGAAGCTGAACCAAAGAACGTATGACACTGTCATATGTTATAGCCTTCTGTGATACAATGGGAAACCTCCCTACATATTTCCTACATATTCTTACAATCAGGTCCTGTATTTTACTGTCCTGTACTGATCTTGGTTCTGGTTTCTATATACGTATTAAATACAAAGTCCTCATAGTAATACACAAGTACATTCATTTAACTTTAACTAGAATATCGTTTGTAATTTATCGGGGAAATTGCAATGACTTTTAGCATGCATAATCAGACCTGTTAAGAAGAGAGTAGAGGGTGTACAGTATAGCATCTTAGCAATAGAAACAGGATTGCATCTGAGGTTAAGCCTCTCTGGAGACCTCCGGTCAATTTGTTGAACATCTGCATGAATGTAATCCTAATACTATCATTGTCATTCACGGGCTGTTACAACTTAATTCTTGTTCTTACATATCATCTGAATGTACGGTTCAGCCCAGATCACTTCTATGAATACAACAGTATGACTACCATAGCATTCATGAAGCTGAGAGTTTGCATGCATTTAAAAATAGCTATTAATAATTAGGAGAAAAGGCAAATGTGGGTAAAAATGTTGACCAACCTTAGGTATAAGAAGACATACAGCGCAATATTGTCATCTCTGTTTTTGCTTTGTGAACCATTCAACCACTGCAGGTGCTGTCACTTTACATGTTTAATAAGTGCCTATAGATATAGTTGGATTATTAGGCATGAATCTGTTTAAAAAGGACCTGTCAACTCCTTTCCGGTGTTATTCTCCCTAGAAATGCACTTGTTGGCAATAACTTTTTATTTGACAATAAATGTATATTTTTTATATTAAAACACGTTTGTCCAGCTCCAACGCGTTTCAGGCGCCAACTGCGCCCTTCATCCATGATGAAGGGCGCAGTAGGCGCCTGAAACGCGTTGGATTTACACAATGTATATGTCCAAAATTTATTATTTGAAGACAATAAAGAAAGCTTTTATTTAAACAATGCCTGACCCCTGTGGATTTGAGCTGGACAAACATGTTTTGATGCCTGCTAACTCAAGTGGAGTGAGGTTCCGTGCTCTCCCCTCTATTGGTGGCGTTCACACGTGGTAGGAGCTGATATCCATTTTCTCTCTACATATTTTTGATATTGTCTTCACTGTTTTTCTAATTTATTCTTGCTGTGAATTACAAAATTATAAAGGATAAACATAAATGAATGTAAAAACATACCCAGTTCAACCACAACTATAAAAAACAAATATACTATATCTCCCCTCAACGTGTTTTCTTCAGCATTCATGTATAAACTCATAACTCTGCTGTTTAGGACATCAAAAGTTTAAAGATGTTACCTCTTGTGATATTGGAGGTAAAATCATAAGGCAAACAGATAATTCTTACTTGATTGATCTAGAATGTTTGTACTATGATTGGATTGGAACAGAGAATACAGTATGGCCTTTTATTCCTATGTCACGACTTTCAGCATATAACAAAAATATGCCAAAGATTTGGCAAACATTTGTTTAATCGCATTGGTTGGACTTGGTGGACCTGCGTCTTTTTCCAACCTTATCTACTTTAATACTATCAAATACTCCATGTAACATACAACAAGAATCAGTAACAAGATAGAGAAAAGCAAGAGCCACTAACACTGAGGCAAAGGGCATAGACCATCTGTTTGACATAATCTATAGTCATCTGTTACCATAGAAAACGGATGATGCTACTTGGAACAGGCACCAAGTTTATAGCTGCCTGCTCTCCTTGAATGGTGGTGAAAGTTGGTGAGATAATTATGAGTATTATTAGCCCCCCACAGAATCATTTTATAGTTTCTGATGTTATTTATAGAAACATAATTGGAGAAATGTGACATAAGGACACAAATGATCAATGATTTGCATCCCGTTTATCAAATGTAAAATAGTGTTTGATAACTTTAGTGCATTTATGAATCTTACACTACTCTCCAGAGACGCAACTTTCCATGCGATTTCCTTACTGGAGGGAGAATGTAACAATTTTTAAAACATTTTTAAGAGGGTGAAGACCATTTTTGGGAAGTTTTCAGATTTGTCCGAAAAAGGGGATAAAGGGCAAGGACTAGCTCGGCGTCAGAAAATTTAGTTGGTGAGCCAGAAAATACCATTTTAATTCAGAAACGAAAATGATAAAATATATACCAAGCACTAACTCGCACTACACCAGACAAGTGATGCAAATCTGGAACAGATATTTATTGTTTAAAAAAAAAACTAAAAAGTCAAATAGTGACCTGATAACAACTAATAGCCTTATTTAGTGTTGTGGCTATAGATTCTGACATAAGCTATATTTGATAGGTAACAGAACGTCACAACATAAATACAAAATATAAATAAATGGAAAATTACATATCTGAATCAACCTCGTGAGTTTGGTGACAGTGGATCATGTTTTACATTTACAGGACTTTGTTGCCAACTTTAAAGGCTCATATTTGGATTTAGTGTTTTTAAAAGTTATCAACTCCGCAGTGATTCTCTTTCAAGATGACAGCCTCTTTGGAAATTAGTCTAAAGATAGGCCCCTTCACTAATTAAATACTCTAATTAGAGATGAACTAACATTTTGGGGGTCATTTACTAAGGGCCCGCATCATGTTTTTCCGATTTCCGATGGGTTATCCCAACATTTCCGATTTGCGCCGATTTTGCCTGAATTGCCCTGGGATTTTGGCACACGCAATCGGATTGTGGCGCATCAGCGACGTAAATCGGGGGGGGGGGGGGTGGGGGGGTGGGGGACTGTACAAAAACCCGACGGATTCTGAAAAATCGCCGCTTTAAAACCAAAAAAAAGTGTTGCTTGACACGCACTTACCTGCACCCAACGGAGGGTGGTGAACTTCATTGCATTCCGATGAACTTCAGTGACACCTGGTGGACTTCGGAGGAACACCAGTGAATCCGGTACACAGAATCTCGCAGAGATGCGCCGCTGGATCGCTAAGGACCGGGTAAGTTAAATTGCCCTTTGACTTTTGACTCATGTATATGGAGACTTTACAGAAGAAATAACATTTAAATATAGCTTCTCAGAGTGTGTAACCCCTTAAGAATATACAGGAAATAATTTGTCCAATAAGTAAAATAACACCGAAATATACCCTACAAGGGGCTGTACAATTAAATTAATAAGTGTTGCTGGTCACAAATTGGCAGTCACTGTTCAACCGTCTAATAACTATTCTCAATGTGCAAAAACACTGATTATAGAACAATTTCATTGCTTTACTACCCTCCTGTAGAAACTCTGCACTAGACAAACCCTTTAAGGAAACCTACCACGAGGAATCTAGCATCAGAAGTAGATCTGATGGTAGATTCCTCCTGTCTGCCTCTGCCGTAATACGTAATTTCATAATTCTGAAACCTTAGCTAAATTGTTAAAAAACCCTTTATTTTAGTAATATGTAAATTGACTGCAGAGGCTACGGTGGTGTGGAGAGTTTTTACTCCCAGTGCCCGGCCACGCTGGTACATGCCCCAGTAGCCTCTGCGGTTAATTTATATATTACTAAAATAAAATTTTAGGTTAGGTTCCAGGATTATTAAATTAGAGATTAGGGCAGAGGCAGACATGAGGAATCTACCAGCAGATCTAGTTCGGATGTTAGATTCCTTATGGTAGGTTTCCTTTAAGTATAGTCAAATATTTCACAATGAAAATTGTACAATTTTGCACTATACAATATATGAGTAAGTTACATCTAATATTTTCTCCTAGTTAAATAAGATTTAGTTTGTCTTTTGTCCACGCTAACACAGCTGCAGCTTCAAAATTCAGGTCAACCGCACTTTCCAAGTTTCACATAGCTTGCTGTAAAACAGTCAATTCTGGCAGACTCAAGAATACACTCTACATAGTAATTCTAGATAATTACAATATTAACTCCAGGATGACTTTGGAGTAGTAATCAGTAATGTACTCTTTCCTGACTGTAGGGAAGAAGAGCTAAACAGCCAGAAGGGTGTCTGAACTATGTCATTAATGTGACCTCAATCCTCAATGTCCACCAGACAGTTTTGTGTGTACAGTTAGATTTTATTTTCTGTGGTTCATACAATGTATATGAATACTGTTCCACCCAGCACGTCTGATGAAATACTTATTTGAATATGTAGGCTACACATTACATTGTAAGGTCTCATACACATGGCCATAAGTGCAAAAAGGGGCAAGTTTGTACCCTTTATTGTCCAGGTGGACATGGGCGGGTGACTACCTCTAACCCCACCCATGTCCATAGGAGCTGAGTGGTCCACACTGCAATAGAGAAAGGAATAGGAGCTGCTCTATATTTTGTGGTGTGTCCACTTAGCTCAACACATGGTAGTCGTCCACAACAGACCTCTAATGGGGCTGTGAGCTAGCCGCAAGTTATACAGCTAGCTCACAACCCGCAAATAAGGTCATGTGCATGAGGCCTAAGCCAAATGCCCTTTCATACCCAATAAGGAGATAGCTCAAATCACACATCTATCATCACTTCATTATGTAAATAAAAGCCTGATCCAGTAGCTGGAGCCCATGGATCAATCTTTTCTAATTATATTTACATAAACATAGTAAAGAATCTTAAAATCTTAAATAATGTTGATTGCTTCTGACTAATGGCAGCTAACTGTGTAATGCAGAACTCTAGCATCCATAAACAGGAGTGTATGAAGAGGCTCACGGGCTGAGTCCTCTTCATACAAGGGGGGGGTTTTTGGATAATGGAGAAAAAACCACCGCTAATAGCCACGGTGGTTAAGTACCCTAGATGGTCTAAGAAATAGTGGGAAAAAAAGAAAAAAAAGTTTAAAAAATTAAAAAATTAATAAAATATTAAAAATCAAATCGCCCCCCTTTCCCTAGAACGGATATAAAACATAATAAACAGTAAAAATCACAAACGTATTAGGTATCGCCGCGTCCCAAAATGCCCGATCTATCAACATTTAAAAACGGTTATGGCCAGCGGTGACCTCCGAGGCGGGAAATGGCGCTCAAATGTCCGAAATGCGACTTTTACAGCTTTACTCACATAAAAAAATGAAATAAAAAATGATCAAATGTTGCACAGACTCAGAATGGTGCATGAAAATGTCGGCTCATTTCACAAAAAATGACACCCCACACAGCTCTGTGCACCAAAGTATGAAAAAGTTATTAGCGTCAGAAGATGGCAAAATTTTTTTTCGTTTTGTACACATTTTTAATTTGAAAATGTATTAAAAACACAATAAAACCTATATAAATTTGGAATCACCGCGATCGCACCGAACCAAAGAATAAAGCTGAGTGTTATTTGAGTGCACAGTCAAAGTCGAAAAAAACTTGAGCCAACAAGAAGTGACGTGGTTTTTTTTTTCCAATTTTCCACATTTGAATATTTTTTTCAGCTTCGCAGTACACGGATGTTAAAAATGAAATAACATCACGGGAACAGTAAAATTTATTATGCACAAAATAAGCCATCACAGGTTCTGTACACGTAAAAATGAAAAAAGTTATGGGTATTTTGAAGTTGGAGTGCGAGAGAAATGAGCGGAAAAAACCTGCGTCCTTAAGGGGTTAAGGATGTTAACAGAGTAGTTATAAAGGAAGCATTCCAAAATTATTTTAACAGACCAATAATCCATCCTATAGGGATCCTATTAATGCTCAGCTACATAAGGATTCTTATATAAAGGAATAGAACAGTAAGATAAATCTGCTCCATTACGGATGACAACCCTCTTCTAATAAAAAAATGATACCCCTCTATGACACCACAACAATGGGGAGGGTTGGTGGCAATTGTTCTCTGCCACTTTATGAGCAGGTGTCTCAGATGCTTTTATTTCATTTATATCACCACTGAATCCCACCAGGCTGGAAGTCCAGCAGCTTCTTCTTTCCACTTGCACTTGTGGGGCCCTGCTAAAAAAACCTCTGGAAACAAGGGTAGAATTCACTACTATGCCAAGTGGTAGAGTGTTAATGGTTCTGATGCCACCTTCACACTATATCATTGTGCCATTCTGCGGGCTCTTGCTGCTTCTGATGCCACCTTCACACTATATCATTGTGCCACTCTGCAGGCTCCTCCTGCTGCTGCTGCTTCTGATGCCACCTTCACACTATATCATTGTGCCACTCTGTAGGCTCCTGCTGCTTCTGATGCCACCAACACACTATATCATTGTGCCACTCTGTGGGCTCCTCCTGCTGCTGCTGCTACTGATGCCACCTTCACACTATATCATTGTGCCACTCTGCGGGCTCCTGCTGCTGCTGCTTCTGGTGCCACCTTCACACTATATCATTGTGCCACTCTGCGGGCTCCTGCTGCTGCTGCTTCTGATGCCGCCTTCACACTATATGATTGTGCCACTCTGCGGGCTCCTGATGCTGCTGCTTCTGATGCCACCAACACACTATATCATTGTGCCACTCTGCGGGCTCCTACTGCTTCTGATGCCACCTTCACACTTTATCATTGTGCCACTCTGTGGGATCCTGCTGCTTCTGATGCCACCAACACACTATATGATTGTGCCACTCTGCGGGCTCCTGCTGCTGCTGCTTCTGATGCCACCTTCACACTATATCATTGTGCCATTCTGCGGGCTCCTGCTGCTGAAGCTTCTGATGCCGCATTCACACTATATCATTGTGCTACTCTGTGGGCTCCTGCTGCTGCTGCTTTTGATGCCACCAACACACTATATCATTGTGCCACTCTGCCGCTCTTGCTGCTTCTGATGCCACCTTCACACTATATCATTGTGCCACTCTGCGGGTTCCTGCTGCTTCTGATGCCACCAACACACTATATCATTGTGCCACTCTGCTGCTCTTGCTGCTTCTGATGCCAACTTCACACTATATTATTATGCCACTCTGCGGGCTCCTGCTGCTTCTGATGCCACCAACACACTATATCATTGTGCCACTCTGTGGGCTCCTCCTGCTGCTGCTGCTACTGATGCCACCTTCACACTATATCATTGTGCCACTCTGCAGGCTCCTGCTGCTGCTGCTTTTGATGTCACCAACACACTATATCATTGTGCCACTCTGCCGCTCTTGCTGCTACTGATGCCACCTTCACACTATATCATTGTGCCACTCTGCGGTCTCCTGCTGCTGCTGTTTTTGATGTCACCAACACACTATATGATTGTGCCACTCTGCCGCTCTTGCTGCTTCTAATGCCACCAACACACTATATCATTGTGCCACTCTGTGGGCTCCTCCTGCTGCTGCTGCTACTGAATCCACCTTCTCACTATATCATTGTTCCACTCTGCGGGCTCCTGCTGCTGCTACTGATGCCACCAACACACTATATCATTGTGCCACAATGCAGGCTCCTGCTGCTTCTGATGCCACCTTCACACTATATCATTGTGCCACTCTGTGGGCTCCTACTACTTCTGATGCCACCTTCACACTATATCATTGTGCCACTCTGCAGGCTCCTGCTGCTTCTGATGCCACCTTCACACTATATCATTGTGCCACTCTGCAGGCACCTGCTGCTGCTGCTACTGATGCCACCAACACACTATATCGTTGTTCCACAATGCAGGCTCCTACTGCTTCTGATGCCACCTTCACACTATATAATTTTGCCACTCTGCGGGCTCCTGCTGCTTCTGATACCACCTTCACACTATATCATTGTGCCACTCTGCAGGCACCTGCTGCTTCTGATGCCACCTTCACACTATATCATTGTGCCACTCTGTGGCTTTCCCTGTTGCTGCCACCATGTTGCTGACACCTGTGGACTCCTGCTGCTGCTTCTTCTGTCGCCACCTCCACACTATATAATTGTGCCACTCTGTGGCTTTCCCTGTTACTGCCACCATGTTGCTGCCACCTGTGGGATCCTGCTGCTGATGCCACCTCCACACTAAATCATTGGCCACTCTGTGGCTATCCCTGTTGCTGCCACCATGTTGCTGCCACCTGTGGGCTCCTGCTGATGCTTCTGCTGCTGCCACCTCCACACTCTTATCATTGTGCCACTTTGTGGCCTACCATGTTTCCGCCACCTCCATAATTTGTCATTGTGCCACTCTGCAGCCTACTCATGCTGCTGCCAACTGACCGCTGTCTCCCTGGAACACCCTGGGATATCTATAATGCTGTTTTCACCCTCCATCACTCTATGACGTTGCCACTATATTTGGTTTTCCCCTTCAGAAGGATGAAAAGCTTCAGGATTGATAGCCAAGTATCCCATTTGCTGCTCATCTCTATTCTGGATCAACTCCTGTTTGTTTTTGGCTTTAGCAATACTGAGGGATTATTGACCGATTGAAAGAGGACATTGACGCGTGAAAAGAAGGGCAAAATGATCAGTGAGGTCAATGCAAAATTACTGCCGACATCCTCTGCACTATTTTGGGGGGCTTTCCACATGTATCCGCGTTTAACAGAACAGGTTCTGTCGTAATCTATGGAATCATCTGATGTCAGTGTAAAAAGAGTGCACTCTTTGATGTTATAGTGGGATCTTGGCCCTCAGCTCGGTCCTTTTGAGCTGGCACAGACGTTACCTTGACAGGCTGCGTTCCCGCTTCGCTTATTTGGGGAAGTTGGCCTATGTAAGTGCACATGGAAGTGAAGAGTGAAGCGATTCTAAGAGCCGCGGCTGTCATGTGTGTGTCATACTAAAACACAGCATTGTTTGAAGACCAAACCACGCTTGCTCTGCATATTTAAGCATGGCACATCGTTCTACAACACCCTACAGGCTCTCTGCAGCCAGGAAATGCCTGTTTTTTAACGTGATTCGTTTTGATTCGATTCAGGATGAATCAAATTTTTTCGAAAAATTCGGCAAATCGGGAAGAAACGAATTTTAACAAATTCGCCCATCTCTAGTTGTAGACCCCCATAAAGGTCCAGCTTGGAGAATGACCTTGGAGCCGCGCAGGCGGTCAAAGAGCTCTGTAATTAACGGCAGAGTGTAGTGGTTCTTAACCGTAATCATGTTAAGCCCGAGATAATCAACGCAAGGGTGGAGTGACCCATCCTTCTTGGTCACAAAAAAACCTGAACCAGTACACCCGACCCCAGGGAGGAGAGTCGTAGGGACGATGTGGTGGCAATGTCTCTGCCTGCTTCTTGGAGAACACATCGGCAAAGTCCCGATTGGTAGGCCCTCCATTCGTAGGCCCTCCAAAGGCTTGAGAGTCACGGAGGAGGCCAAGACGGGTACTGGTAGAGATGCCACCATACAGCGGGACTGACACTCTGGACCCCAAATAAGAATTTGCCCCATCATGCAGGACAGGTGCATGGAGCTGCAACCATGGAAGGCACAGCAGGAGGGACAAGGTACAGCATGGCAGCATGTAGAAGAACAATCTCTCCTTATGCAGAGCCCCGACTTGCAGGGAAATTGGCTTAGTGCGATTCCAGACCGGATTGGAGAGAGTTTGTCAGCTGAAAGAGGAGATGACCAGTGGCTTTTCTAGAAGGACCACAGGGATGTGGTTTCGGGAGACAGAGTGACATTCACGAAGGCAGAGGTTCTCCAGATGTCTTCTGGTAGGATCCTGGGAGGAGAGTCTGGCCCTGTCCACCTGCATAGGCTCCTCTGCAGATGGTGTGACCAGAGGACTGACTTGGGGTTGCTTGTGACATAACTCTTCGTCGTGCTCCTTAAACCGCAAGTCAATCCAAGTGGCCAGTGTGATGAGACCATTCAGAGTAGACGTATGGTAACATGCAGAAAGCTGAAAGTCGTTTCTTTAAAGGTGCCAATCAGGGCTGCATCGTTCCAGGAAAGTTCGGAGGCCAGGGTGCGGAACTGAACTGCATATTCTCCCACTGATGAGTCGCTTGGCACAGGTTCAGCAACGCAGTCTTGACAGAGTAGGCAAATGCAGGTTCTTCGAACACGGGCCGGAATTCCACCAGGAATACCATGGGAGTAGCCTCGACCGGATCATCTCTGTCCCAAAGAGGGGGAGCCCAGGCAGAGATGAGGCTGATGATGAATGCCACGTTGGATCATTCCATAACAAACTGAGACGGCATGAGTTCAATGTGCAGGGAGCACTGGGTACCTAAGTACCTGCGCAGCTTGGGGTCCCCATCATACTAATCAGGCATAGATAGTCTTACCCTAGGTTCAGAGGCAGGTAGACAAACTGGGGTAGCAGAAGTTGCAGGAGCAGTTGCAGGAATCTGATGCTGAGGCTGAGTGGCAAGCAGCTGTTGCAGCATGGCGGTGACTTGGGCTAACTTTTCTCCGTGCACAGCAATCTGCTGAGACTGCTGGACCACAACGGAGATAAGATCAGCCAGTTTTTAAAGCGGCACCTTTGCGGGGTCCATAGCCGCATCTTACTGTCAAGACTCAGGTCAGTGAACCCCCTGGAACACCACGGATCATGACACGAGCCGACACCTGGGACCCGAATCTAAGTGGCACCTGGTGTTCACCAGAGCCTGCTGCAAAGCAGGTTGGTCTTGCTGTGGCTGTTAAGATTGGTACACAAAAGACAGGGGATAGTTAGCCTGCTTTCCAACCTTCGTCCCTTCTATAAGCCCCCCCACGCTAACCGTGGGGCGACTACTGAAGAACCGAGATACGCTGGAATAAGTGTGGGAGGAAACACAAACAGACTGACAACATAAAACACAAAAGAATGGTTAACCAGCCGGTAGTCACAACGAATGAGGGTACGTCAATCGCAAAATCAGTTAAGTCACGAGTCAAAGTCAAAAACTAGCGAGGGTCGGGTGTGTAACAACAATACAGATAACAGATATGAGCATATCAACCTAGAGAGCGAGTGAGAAGGGATTTTCAAACACTGGCACAGGTGACTAGTTGAAGCTGCAATTTAATGCAGGCCAGACTCAACCCACAGAACCTGATAGGTCTGGACCAGCATCTGGGAATTATGGTGCAGACAACAACAGGCACACAAGCAAGGTTCAAAGTCCAGCCACCCTAGGACATCGCGCGAGATCTTAGGCATGCCGCTGCCAGGACGGACGAGGTGGAGTTTACGCGGCTATTGCGCCGGGGTTCGGAAACGTGCTGGTACACAAGAAGTCCCCAGCATCTCGACCTAGCGAACCTGACAGCCCCCCCCCCTGACGGGGGGCCTTTGGATCCCCTAGATCTTAAAGAGATGGACTTCTGGAGGTTTAGGTTGATGAAATAACACTAGTAACCGTGGAGCATGAACATCTCTTCGCGGACCCAAACCTATCCTCAGGACCAAAACTTTCCAATGGACGGTGTACTGCAGGGAGTTTGGAGTACCTACCCATCTGGAATTGCACCACCTTTTCCACCTCAATTCCAGATTACCCTCCACAATAGATGGAGAAGGACGGGTCAGAAAAGAGGCAACAACAAGCTCAACTAGCGCTTCAGAAGACTCTTATGGAGGTGTTATGGGACCTCGCCACCCCTGCGGGAAGTGTAATATTTTAAGAACCGGGTTAACAATATGAGTAACAACAAACGGAACCCACAAACCCTGGGCGGCAAACTTCAAAGAGGGGACCTTCAATTAAGGGTTTTTTGTGATAACCACACTTTATCATCCGCACCACCGACAAAGTATCAATTTAGTGCGCCTTCTTTACAGTTTGTTGGACCATAGAAATTTTGTGGCCCTTGAATATGTCTCGCGAACTTGTGACCAAGCGACGCCAAACTTGGATGTAATAGCTTTCCGCCTGAGGGAATATTAGAGACAGGCACGATATGAAAAAAAGAGAAACGTGGATGAAACCCATTAATTGCAGAAAAATGGATACCTGTGTGGACGAACACAGTGGTTATATTATAGCAAATTCTGCCAACGGAAGGATTTCACCCACTACGGCTAGGGTCCGTAGACAAAGTCGCAGATTATTGAATCATCTCCTGTTCATTCTCTCAGACTGACCATTTGACCGGTGGATGTAAACGCCGCCGAGTAGAACCCAAATTACTTCCAGTCCTAGAACAAAATGCTCGCCACAATTTGGAAACAAATTGTAACGCCCCTTCTGACACATAGATCATCTGGTAATAACCATGGAGGCGTACATATTCTGTCTATAAACAATTCATGCCAATTCTTCAGATGAAGGCACTTTGTGTTATGGAACAAAGCTGTCCCACTTTTAGGAAGAAGCCGGTCCACTACCACCCAAACCTGGAACAGGCCTTGATGCGGCGATCAGTTACGAAGTCCATAGGCCACTTAGACATGGCACTGGTGGGAATGGAAGCGGAAGAAAGAAGGGCCTCAGGACGTCTCCTGGGAGTCTTTCTCGGCACCGACCTGACAGCTTGGACAAATGCGTGCACATCCTTAGTTATGTGAGTGCCACCATAACGTCTCTTAAGGAGAGCCAAGGTACTCCGCATTCCCGGAGACCACCAATACGCAGCAATGCGTCTCCCACACACCTCTCAAACGACAAGAAGGAAGGAACAAACTACTATTGCCCCGGAAGGTCTTTAGGTTGCAATTTTGTCCTGCTAAAATTTGATGAGGAGAGGTGGAGAGACAGTCGCAAGACAACACCCTGGAGACAAAATATACTGTCAGCAGCCTTGGAAGCTCATGAAGTCCCGAAGCTACGGGAACAAGGCACAGCCTTCACATTTTTTTGACGCCAGTTCGTAAGGTGACCACACATTTAAACGAGAGAAAAACAAGGCCCACCTAGCCTGACGACTGAGTTCAAGGCTTAGCAGTATCCAAATACTACTAAGTTTCTTATGATCGTACTGAGCACAGTTATCGGATGAAGAGCTCCCTCAAAATGTGTCGCCAGACTTCAAATGCCCACTTAATGGCAAGGAGCTCATCGATTACCAATAGCATAAGTCCTCTCACAGAAGAAATTTTCTAGAGAAATATGCACAGGGCAGGCCAAGTCTGGGTGAGAGTGGAAGGAACCCCTGAGACAAAACTGCACCTACTCCTACTAGGCTGGCCTTCAAACCTCCAACAACAAACCGGGGTAGAGAGAGGTCAGGTTGAAACCAAAACCGGGGACTGATAGAGAATGGGCGCTTTTAGAGTTTCAAAACGACTGAGTTAGCGGCAGGGAGGGACCAATGTTCGATCAGCACCCTTACGGGTTCTTTTTCTCTTTAGATCCTGTGAGGGGTTTGGCGGATCCCGGAAAAAGCTCTTTAGATAAGTTCCGATAATAGTTAGCGAAACCTAAAAAACGTTTGTGCGGCCTTAAGATTGTGGTAGGGCGAACCAGTCCGTGAGCGCACTGAACCTTACGTCGGACCATCTGTAATCGAGGGTAGTCACAAAACCCTAAGACGGAAAACCTTCTGGACGCACAAAAACACACTTTTCAGCTTAGCGAAGAGGGTTGGTTTTTGCGGCAAACTGGTAAAAACTTGGCGGAGATGTTGCTGCTGGAGAAAATCCATCAGGTCATGAGAAAATTCAAATAGTCTTAGATACAACCACCATAAACACAACCGATGTAATCATTGAAAGAGGAGTTCATAAACCCTTTGAAAAAACCGCTGGGGCATTACTCAAACCAAAGGGCATAACCAGGGTATTCAAGTGCCCCAAAGGTGATTAAATGCGGTTTTCCACTCATCCTCGTTCCGGATCCGAATCAGTTATAAGCCCCTCTGAGGACTAATTTAGAGAAAACTTGGGCCCCCAGAAACCTGATTTAAGAGATCCGGGATCAAGGGGAGAGGACCTGAGTTTTTACCGTTATCGTTTGTAATTGCTCGATAATCATACACGGCCGTTTAGACCACCATCTGTTTCTCAACAAAAAAGAACCCGCCCAGTGGCGACTCAGAGGGACGGATTGTCCGATTGCCAAACTCTCATCAATATAACTCTTCAGTTGCCTCACCGTTCTTGGTACCGGAGGTTTATATATAACGACCCTTTGGCAATCTAGCATCCGGAAGACACGAAGGTCATTGTACAAATCAAAACTCCCTGTGAGGAGAAGGACTGTGGGACAAGGGTTTTGAAACACCTCTGAGATCAGAGAGAAAACCTGGAAGAATCTCTGATTCTCCGCATACTACAGTACATAATGACAACTTTGGACAAGGGATCCTTACATGAGGACCCAATGAACCCGCTCCAGAGTTTCACCAATTAATTACCGCCTTCGGATTAGTGATCAGGAGCCAGGGTTAGACCCAGAGAAGATGACATTTTCAGACAAGTTTTCCATAATAGGAAAGAAACAAGCCACGTCTTCATGCATAGCTCCACCATAAGCTTTATCTGCGGTTTCTGAATTTATCAACCCTGCCTGTAGAGGGCAGTCTAAATCCCCGCACCAGACATCTGGATGAGGTGGACAATGGATCAATGACATCAAAACTGAGAGACAACTTAATACGATTTGGATTTAAACATTAGATCTGAGCACACCTGAATCCAAAAGGCGCGAACCAGTGCAGGGAAACAACACTGAAACTTAAACTGTACAGGTAAATACTTCTAATACAATTGGGAGTACCATGAGCTCCTAAGCAGTCCCCCGCTACTGACTTAGAGCGGAAAAGTTTTCTGCGCTGGCCTCTGGAACAGGTGTTGACCAGATGATCAGGACTTCCACAGTAGAAACGAAAGAATACGTCTCGTCGATATGTTGCTTCCGTGTGCAGGAGATTGTATCCACTCCATGGATTCCAATCTACGATACCTGGAGACAGACTGGGCCGCTGTGCTGGACGTCGAGGACACCCGAGGTGGATCGCCTGGATCTTAGGCGACGATCAACTCGTATGGACCAGAGTCATAAGCTCATCTAATGTTAGGCTCGGCATAACTAGTAGGACTAAGCCTGTACTCGGTTCTGACGTCCGGACATAAATTGGTCTTTTAGGCGCAGTCATGTCCATTGCGAGTCAGTCACATTACTGTCTGAACTGGGCAGCATAATCCTGCTGTCCGTTTTCCCTGACAAAGAGCATCTCAAGGTGGGAAAAATGACAAGGGCTCGGCGGGTCATTTCGTCATTAAATCGTGCCTTCTAAAGCAGAAAAAAAAAAAAACGTCAAGAGAAGAACGGGGAATGGGCAGTAGGTGGGAGAGAAAAGGCCCACATTTTGCGGTCTCCCCGCACTCGCAGGGAAATTCCGACGCACGCCACCCTGAATCTCTGTGCCCGATGAACGAGGAAGAAGGAGAAAAATAAAGTTTACAGCCCTCCCGAAATGAAAAAAATTCTTACGGTCACCAAAAAAACACCGTCAGGGAGGAAACCTTAGGTTCAGGTGTGGGGTTGGCGAGTGATCCTGCGTTGATGTCTGCGCGGAACCTGCATAGATTCCCTGAATTTGGAGACGGAGGCAGATCCTGAACAAACTGAGTTATGGTCTGGACCTGATGACCACAGCTGACAAAGGCTCCATGGGAGAAGGAGAAGAGTTTCGACGGATTTGATACAGGATGGCGACCCTATGTGTGGCCAGTGTTTCTGTTAAGATTGGTACACAAAAGAACAGGGGATAGTGAGCCTCTGACGTTGCCCCCAACCTCTGTCCCTCCCTATAGCCCCCCCGCAAAACCGTGGGGGCGAACTACTTGAAGACTCTTCGAGAATGACGCTGGAATAAGTGTGGAAGGGAAAACCAAACAGACTGACAACATAAAACACAAAAGAATGGTAAACAAGCCGGAGTCACAACGAGAGGGTACGTCAATAGCAAAATCAGTAAGCAAAGAGTCAAAGTCAAAAACTAGCCGAGGTAACAACAATACAGATAAAGATATCGGACAATACAACCTAGAGCAGCGAGTTGAGAAAGGGATTTTCAAACACTGGCACAGGTGACTAGTAGCTGCAATATGCAGCCAGAACCCACCTCCAGAACCGATAGGTGCTGGACAGCATCTGGGAATTAACCCCTCATGGTGCAGAAAACAACCAGGCACCAAGCAGAGGTTCAAAGTCCCAGCCACTCCTAGACAGCGCGAGATACTTAGCAGCCGCTGCCCAGACGAGAGGTGGAGTTTTGCGCGGATATGCGCCGGGGTTCGGAGAACGCTGCTGGTACCCACCAGAAGTCCCAGCAATCTCCCTAGCGAACCTGACAGGGCCTGTTCATTGTGGAACACTGCGGATCATGACACGAGCCGACACCTGGGACCGAATCTAAGTGCATCCTTGAGTCCCAGAGCCTGCTGCAAAGCAGGTTGGTCTTGCTGTGGCCTGTTCATTGTACCATAAAAATAATAAGTTATCATTATTATATAGATCACTAAGATTACAGTGATACCTAATTTATATACTTTAATATATTTTTTACATTTTATTTAAGAAAAACTAAACTTCAACAACAGTTCACATTATGAGCTGATGCAGGTGTCTAAAGCAGTGTAGAGCATCAAAGGCTTTTGTGCAGCCCTCTGTTCTGCCAATCTAAGATGAACTTGACTGTTAAACACCATTCAATTTGACAGATCGATAGGTGGCAGAAGTTAATGATTAATGCCCCTTTTAATGCAGATTTTTTACATATTGTAGCAGCCAGTGATGAACATAAAACAATGCCACATATGTCCATAGACTAGGACCTCATCGGGGTAAACTAGACTAGATAAGAATGCCAACATTGCTGGAATCAGAAGAGCTGTTGATATTACAAGATGCAAAGAGTTGGAGTTGATAGAGGTATAAAAGTACCTATTTAAATACAGTATCATTTATTTTCTCATAATGTAAAACACATTTAAGCCAGTAGCGCAAAAACATGTTTAATTCTGTGAATTGGGCTTGTATGCTGGTCTGATCCCACGGACTGAACACATTGCACAGAACGGGAGTCATACAGAAATATGATGCAAGGACTCCATGTCTTCTGGCCAGACAAAAAGGTCTAACAGTGACGGCACTGTAGGTTGGCCAGCAGACAGAGAGTAACAGATGTGTCCGTTTCCGTGGTCTCACACATTTGTGTGCCTTAAAGGGAACTTGTGATGAAAATACAGTTTGAACTGATAACTTGTTACATACTGAATCTTTGTAAACAAAACTGTCTGGCAATATGCTCTATAAATAATGCCTATAGATTACATCGTATTTATTGACTAATCTTTACACATCTTTTAATGAAATAAAAATTTTTAAAAATGAAGAGACAGCAAAGTTTTTTTCTTGACATTTGGAATAAATATTTTATTATAATATGCTCTGTTGGTCATAATGATTGCAAAGTTGTAAAGCATATTCGCCACTAGTATAACATTGACAGACGATCTGACATGACCGTATAGGCAGCCCTTACAAAATAATACTTACGGTACATAAAGAGACTTTGTTAGGTTCCAGTTGCCTAGGAAACCAATTGCTGCCCTGCAAAGATATATATATGAATTTCCTAAAGCTAACTCAATCTTTGTTATACTTAATACTCGTACGTAATAATAATAGTTTGTATTATGTACAGTAATTGATTATACCATCCTGGCAACAATATGACATTCAAAACCTTCTACAAATTTATGTTAGTCAATAAATACATAATGAATCTATTGAAGAAGTTTCAAAAAATTAAGGAAAAAAATATTGAAATTTACCAATTTTATTTGCAGCCAAATACTCTCTAACTTTATAAGCGTAACTTAAAGCTGCTGGGTCCTATAGCAACATATGCACTGGATCAATAAATATAATGGGGGGAGATTTATAATGCCCTGTTTGCCAGAACCATATAGCAAACTATGTTTCCGCCGGTGGAGGCTTTAGCTGAAATCTCTGTGAAGTCTGACCTGGCATGCTCTCCGGAACCTCTTAGTAGCCTCGGCCTGCTGTGCACCGGCAAGGGTATTGTAAATATTTGCCATATAGCTTAGATAGATGATAGAACATAGATATGAGAGAAAGATAGATACAGTAGACGAGATAGGAGATTGATTGATAGATGGATAGATAATAGATAGGAGATAGATATGATAAATAATAGATGGGAGATATTTATGATAGGTAATAGATAGAGATAGGAGATAGATTTGTAGAAGATATGTAGATAAATAGTCAGACAATAACCTAGATAGATAAATGGTTAGACAGACAGATATATTGATGGGAAATAGCCTAATTTCCTAGAGATAGATAAGCATCTTCACCCGGGCATTCAACCAAGGGTATTAAAGCAGCAATACATCCTCTGCCCACAAAAGTCCACATGCAGGGGGCCCCTTTAGGATAAAAGATCCTGGGCAAATGCACAGTTTGCCATCCCCATACCCCGGCCCTGCATGCACCTGCTACATCATTATTTTGAGGCTGTAAACAAACAGAGGCCTGGCACTTATATACGGTGCTGTGGGTGAACAGGGGTAACAGAGGAGGTATAAGATATTTATTGTTTTAATTTATTTTCATTCATGTATATACTATATACTCAATGGGAGCATTTTATAATTTCCCCCCAAGCCATGTATAGATTTTTTTAAAATACCAGACAACCCCTTTAAAGAGTTTGGCTAATTTAACTCATGTTTTTTGTAATGTGTCTGTAAATGTAGGGCAATTGACCTGCCAAGACCATAACCTTGTATTCATGAATACATATAAGGTTTTGTCGATTGCACATGAACAGTTAGAGATCACATGACCCTCCACCTGCTGCCATTTTATGGACAGTAATGTCTGGCTGATGAGGTAAAAGACAGGAGTCTTCACTTTACATATCCAGAAATCAGTGCAGAACTTTTAATAGATGTTGCCTTTACAACCAGCCTTTATATTATAACAAACTTTTTTGACAAGTTCTGTTATTCAAAGTTCACCTTTGATGCAAACCCACATGTTCTATTGTGTGCCATATATGGCATTATAATCTAACAAAAGAAGCATTTTAATTATGTTGCAAAGCTTAACTACTATATAGCAAAGAACAATAATTAAGATATTACATACATAATAGCTATGGAGAGGTAAAAAGTTCCAATAATTAATAACTGCCATCAAATTATAATTACTGAGGCATTTAGGACATAACAGACCAAATGTATGAAACTTGTAAATCACAGGGGCAGATTCTTTAAGATATAATATGCAATTTACTATAAGGGGCCAAGTCTTATTTTTTAGATTTTTGTTTGATGCATTTTGCATTTATTTATTTTAAAAATGAAAAGTTGACAACAAATTGGAGGTAAATTTGGAATTTTAAAATAATACTTTTATTTAGCCCTACAATTTACATACTCACATTAAGAATAAAAGTAGAAGACACATCTTATAATTTCTCAAGTACATAAACACCACAGATGCAAAGTTCTGTTTAGATACATATTGGGACATAAATGGAATAAGTGACATTGAGTTTTTGGGTTTTGATTGAACGGAGTTCAATAAAATAACTAACATTAGCTGTGAAAATGAATAATTTCCCCCCTAATAAATGTTGCTTTGTACCTAAATTTTTAATTAGTTCAAGTAGAAAATTAACCCTACAGATTGTTACTCTGTTCTTTGGAAAAATTAACACCACATTCTTCATAAAATGCAGTAAGGGCACAGCGGGGTTAGAATGGGAAGTAATGCTACTTTGACCTCATTTTGGAACCTATTCCTCTGAAGGGATTTATGAAGCATTTTCCCCCAAGGTTAATTTTATAAAGTTATGCACAATGGAAATCGAAAATTCAATAAACATCATTTTGATCCCCAGTATATTGTACCAAGCTAATGCCAGTAAGAAGGTCAGTTATGTGTTTCCTGGTTGTTCCTGAAAATACTACAGGCTCACAATTGAAGAAGTACTATCTTGACTATTAAATCAGAAAGTTAAACAAAATTTGCTAACAACTGCAAAGACCCCAAATAATTGACCACATTTTGGAACAAGGACGGTTGCTAAAATTTAGTTTTTATTATGCTTTGTTAAATTACATATCAAAAACTCCCCCAGTATATGCATTGTGTGTCTCACCATCACCACATAAAACAAAGAACAGATGGCTCTGTTGTATCACAGGCTGAACTGTATCACAGTAGAAAGGCCATAATTGGTATCAACTTATAGGCGTATCATGTGTGTAATAAGACTAAGCTTTGCTCCACTTTCCCTCAATTGCTGAAATATTTGTAAACGGTCTAGGAAAGGAACTTATGAGCTTCTAGCTCCATATACTCAATGTATTTTTAAATACAATATATGGTAAACAGTATGGATGTGTGCATCAGTATTGATAATAGCAGAGGGAGTTTGTGAAATCCATCCAATTACCCTTGATCCAATCATACCTAGTACATCCACCCAAGCACCAACATACACCCATGAGCACTCCTGAGACTCCAGAGCCGAGAGGGAACTGTCAGGAGAGCCACAAAGCATCCGATTACTAAGGAAATCTGCCTCCAACCTTGCTGGGGGTGCAAGTAGACCATGACCTAACTTTAATGGTGTGAGAGAAGAGACCCGCTAATGTAGTCACCCCAAGTGACAAGTGGCGGTGGATAGTTGCATGGATGTGTGAGCAATCACCAGGTCCTCTGCCCCTTTAAGAGCTAGATGGAATAAACTAACTACACCTTAAAAAAAGCCAATAACTTGCTTCCCATATGTGGAATGGAGCAATAGATATCAGGATAATCTGAAGGATAATCAGTTTTATGTAAAGGCAGGGTACACTGAATAATAAAACAACAACTGCAAAGACCCCAAATAATTGACCACATTTTGGAACAAGGACGGTTGCTAAAATTTTGTTTTTATTATGCTTTGTTAAATTACATATCAAAAATTCCCCCAGTATATGCATTGTGTGCCTCACCATCACCACATAAAACAAAGAACAGATGGCTCTGTTGTATCATAGGCTGAACTGTATCACAGTAGAAAGGCCATAATTGGTATCAACTAGAGATGAGCGAGCACTAAAATGCTCGGGTGCTCGTTATTCGAGACAAACTTTTCCAGATGCTCGAGTGCTCGTCTCGAATAACGAGCCCCATTGAAGTCAATGGGAGACTCGAGCATTTTTCAAAGGGACCATGGTTCGGGAATAAAATGTGTTAATTAATTGAAAAAGAATGTCTTCTGATAAGTGATCAGATGTATGCAAACATCTGCAATCTATTCTTCACTGTTCCGCGCGTATATTATCTCCCGACAAGTTAACAGATGTGAAGAACAGTGAAGAATAGAATAAAAACAGTGAACACAGGATCATTTAAGTGAAAAACACAGTGAAGAATAGATTGCAGATGTTCGGCACATCTGCTTACTTGTCGGTAGATACGCTGTCCCGGGATCCGCTGCTCTTCTTCCACTGAAGTCTCCCCGATGTCTCCGTGCTTCTGCCTGATGTCTCCGTGCCGCTGCCTGATGTCTCCGCTCCCCGATGTCTCCGTGCCGCTCCCCGATGTCTTCGAACGAGCATCAAGCTCGGACGAGTATACTCGCTCATCTCTAGTATCAACTTATAGGCGTATCATGTGTGTAATAAGACTAAGCTTTGCTTCACTTTCCCTCAATCGCTGAAATATCTCTAAACGGTCTAGAAAAGGAACTTATGAGCTTCTAGCTCCATATACTCAATATATTTTTAAATACAATATATGGTAAACATAATGGTGTGAGAGAAGAGACCCGCTAATGTGACAAGTGACAAGTGGTGGTGGATAGTTGTATGGATGTGTGAGCAATCACCAGGTCCTCTGCCCCTTTAAGAGCAAGATGGAATAAACTAACTACACCTTAAAAAAAGCCAATAACTTGCTTCCCATATGTGGAATGGAGCAATAGATATCAGGATAATCAGTTTTATGTAAAGGCAGGGTACACTGAATAATAAAACCAGAATTTATCCTGATATCTATTATTGCCTTCCCATTCCACATAGGGAAGGCAGTTATTTGCTTCTTTTAAGGTGTAGTTCAGTTTATTTTCCATCTATCAGCTTCTTAAAGGGCAGAGGGACCTGGTGATTGCTCACACATCCCATGCAACTATCCACCGCCACTTGTCACTTGGGGTGACTACATTACGGGTCTCTTCTCTCACACACCCATTAAAGTTAGGTCTCAGGTCTACTTGCACCCCCACAAGGTTGGAGGCGATTTCCTTAGTAACGGATGCTTTGTGGCTCTCCTGACAGTTCCCTCCTCCGGCTCTGGAGTCTCAGAGTGCTCGGGTTGTATGTTGGTGCTTGGGTGGATGTACTAGTTATGATGTGGATCAAGGGTAATTGGATGGATTTCACAACTCCCCTGCTATTATCAATACTGATGCCACATCCATACTGTTTACCATATATGTATTAAAAATACATTGAGTATATGGAGCTAGAAGGCTCATAAGTTCCTTTCCTAGACCGTTTACAAATATTTCAGCAATTGAGGGAAAAGTGGAGCAAAGCTTAGTCTTATTACAACACATGATACGCCTATAAGTTGATACCATTATGGCCTTTCTACTGTGATACAGTTCACCTGTGATACACAGAGCCATCTGTTCTTTGTTTTATGTGGTGATGGTGAGACACACATGCATATACTGGGGGAGTTTTTGATATGTAATTTAACAAAGCATAAAAAAAACTAAATTTTAGCAACCTTCCTTGTTCCAAAATGTGGTCATTATTTGGGGTCTTTGCAGTTGTTAGCAAATTTTGTTTAACTTTCTGATTTAATAGTCAAGATAGTACTTCTCAATTGTGAGCCTGTAGTATTTTCAGAACAACCAGAAACACATAACTGACCTTCTCGTACGTGGCATTAGCTTTGGTACAATATACTGGGGATCAAATGATGTTTATTAATTTTCGATTCCATTGTGCTAACTTTATAAATTAACCTTGGGGAAAATGCTTCATAAATCCTTCGAGGAATAGGTTCCAAAATGAGGTCAAAGTACATTACTTCCCATTCTAACCCCTCTGTGCCTTACTGCATTTTATGAGAATGTGGTGTTCATTTTTCCAAAGAACAGAGTACAATCTGTAGGTTATTTTCTACTTGAACTAATTAAAATTTAGGTACAAAGCAACATTTATTGGGGGGAAATTATTTTTCAGTTTCACAGCTAATGTTAGTTTTTTATTGACTCCGTTCAATCAAAACCAAAACTCAATGTCACTTATGTCCATTTATGTCCCAATATGTATCTAAACAAACTTTGCATCTGTGGTGTTTATGTACTGAGAATTATAAGATGTGTCTTCTATTTTATTCTTATGTGAGTATGTAAATTGAGGGCTAAATAAAAGTATTATTTTAAAATTCCAATTTTACCCTCAATTTGTTGTCAACTTTCATTTTTAAAATAAATAAATGCAAATGCATCAAAAAAATCTAAAAAATAAGACTGGGCCCCTTATGTAATTGCATATTATATCTTCTTAAAGATATCTGCCCCTGTGATTTACATTTCATACATTTGGTCTGTTATGTCCTAAATGCCTCAGTAATTATAATTTGATGGCAGTTATTAATTATGGATTACTTTTTACCTTACCTCTCATAGCTATTATGTATGTAATCTAATTATTGTTCTTGCTATATAGTATTTAGCTTTGTGCGACATAATTATAATGCTTTCTTTTTGTTAGATTATATGCCATATATGGCACACAATAGAACATGTGGGTTTGCATCAAGGTGAACCTTTGAATAACAGAACTTGTCAAAAAATTGTTATAATATAAAGGCTGTTGTAAAGGCAACATCTATTAAAGGTTCTGCCTGATTCTGGATATGTAAATGAAGACTCCTGTCTTTTCCCTCATCAGCCAGACATTACCTGTCATAAAATGGCAGCAGGTGGAGGGTTCATGTGATCTCTAACTGTTCATATGCAACGCAAAACCTTATATGTATTCATGAAATACAAGGTTATGGTCTTGGCAGAGGTCAATTGCCCCTACATTTACAGACACATTACAAAAACATAGTTAAAATAGCCAACCTCTTTAAAAGGGTTGTCTGGGTATTTTAAAAAAATCTATACTGGCTTGGGGGGAAATTATAAAATGCTCCCATTGAGTATATAGTATATACATTGAATGAAAATAAATTAAACAATAATAATCTTATATATTACCTCCTTTTACCCACTGTTTCACCCACAGCACCGTATATAAGTGCCAGCCTCTTTTTTACAGCGCAAAATAATGAGTATGCATGTGCATGCAGGCCGGGTATGGGGATGGCAAACTGTGCATTTGCCCAGGATCTTTTAATCCTAAGGGGCCCCTGCATGTGGACTTTTGTGGGCAGAGGATGTATTGCTGCTTTAATACCCTTGTTGAATGCCCGGGTGAAGAATGCTTATCTATCTCTAGGAAATTAGTCTATTTCCCATCAATATATCTGTCTGTCCTAACCATTTCTCTCATCTAGGTTATTGTCTGACTATTTATCCTATCTTCTACAATCTATCTCCTATCTCTATCTATTACCTATCATAAATCTCCCATCTATTATTTATCATATCTACTCCTATCTATTATCTATCCATCTATCCTCATCTCCTATCTCGTCTACTGTATCTATCTTTCTCTCATATCTATGTTCTATCATCTATCTAAGCTATATGGCAAATATTATCAATACCCTTGCCGGTCACACAGGCCGAGGCTACTGAAGAGTTCCGAGAGCATCCAGGCTCAACTTCACAGAGATTTCCAGCTAAGCCTCCACCGCGCGAACCATAGTTTGCTATATGGTTCTGGCAAACAGGGCATTATAAACTCCCCCCCATTATATTTATTGCTCCATGCATATGTTGCTATAAGGACCCAGCAGGCTTAAGTTACGCTTATAAGTTAGAGAGTATTTGGCTGCAAATAAATTGTAAATTTCAAATTTTTTTTCCTTAATTTTTGAACTTCTTCAATAATTCATTATTATTTATTGACTAACACTAAATTTGTAGAAGGTTTTGAATGTCTATTGTTTGCCAGATGTATAATCAATTACTGTACATAATAAAACTATTATTATTACGTACAAGATTAAGTATAACAAAGATTGAGTTAGCTTTAGGAAATTCATTATCATCTTTGCAGGGCAGCAATGGTTTCCTAGGCAACTGGAACCTAACAAAGTCCTCTTTATACCGTACCGTAAGTATTATTTGGTAAGGGCTGCCTATACGTCATGTCAGATCGTCTGTCAAGTTATAACTAGTAGGCGATATGTTTTCACAACTTTGCAATCATAATGACCCACACGAGCATTTATAATAAATATTTTTCCAAATGTCAAGAAAAAACTTTGCTGTCTCTTCATTTTTAAAAATTTTATTTCATTAAAGATGTGTAAAGATTGTCAATAAAATACGATGTAATCTATAGCATTCATATTTATAGAGCATATTTGCCAGACGTTTTGTGTTTACAAAGATTCAGTATGTACAGTTATCAGTTCAACTGTATTTTCATCACACAAGTTCCCTTAAGATAGCACACAAATGCTGTGAGACCACGGAAACGACACATCTGTTACCTCTGTCTGCTGGCCAAACCTACGTGCGCACTGTTAGAACCTTTTTGTCTGGCCAGAAGACATGGAGTCCTTGCATCATATTTCTGTATACTCCCGTCTGTGCAATGTGTTCACTCCGTGGGATCACCACATACAAGCCCAATTCACAGAATTAAACATGTTTTTTGCGCTAACTGGCTTAATGTGTTTTTTACATTATGAGAAAATAAATGAGCTGTATTTAATAGGTACTTTATACCTAATCAACTCACACTCTTTTGCATCTTTAATAATCACAACAGCTCTTCTGATTCCAGCATTTTGGCATTCTTATCTAGTCCAGTTTACCCCAATGAGGTCCTAGTCTATGGACATATGTGCATTGTTTTATGTTCATCATCACTGGCTGCTACAATATGTAAAAAATCTGCATTAAAAGGGGCATTAATCATTACAACTTGCTGCCACCTATCGATCTGTCAATTGAATGGTGTTTTAAACAGTCAAGTTCATCTTATTATTGGCAGAACAGAGGGCTCACAAAAGCCTTTGATGCTTACACTGCTTTAGACACACCGCATCAAGCTCATAATGTAACTGTTGTTATTAAGTTTGTTTTTCTTAAATAAAATGTAAAAAACTATATTAAGATAAATATAGGTATCACTGTATCTTAGTGATCTATAAAATAATGATAACTTATTATTTTATGGTACAATGAACAGGCCACAGCAAGACACCTGCTTGCAGCAGGCTCTGGTGAACTCCAGGTGCCACTTAGATTCGGGTCCCAGGTGTCGGCTCGTGTCCATGATCCGCAGTGTTCCAACAATGAACAGGCCACTGTCAGGTTCGCTAGGGAGATTGCTGGGACTTTTCTGGTGGTACCAGCAGCGTTCTCCCGAACCCCGGCGCAATCCCGCAAACTCACCTCTCGTCGTGGGCAGCGGCTGCTAAGATCCGCGCTGTTGTCTAGGATTGGCTGGGACTTTGAACCTCTGCTTGGTGCCTGGTTGTTTCTTCTGCACCATGAGGGGTTTAATTCCCAGATCCTGTCCAGCACCTATCAGGTTCTGAGGTGGAGTTCTGGCTGCATTTGCAGCTTCACTAGTCACTGTGCCAGTGTGGTTGAAAATCCCTTTTCTCATCCCACTCGCTGCTCTAGGTTTGTATTGCTCAGCATATCTTTTCTGTAATGTTGTTTACCGCTCGAGCTAGTTATTTTGACTTTACGACTCTTTGCTTACTGATTTGCTATTGGAACCGTACCCTCCTCGTTGTTGACTTCCGGCTTGTTTACACTTCCTTTTGTGTTTTCTATGTTGTCAGTCTGTGTGTGTTTTCCCTTCCACACTTATTCCAGCATCAGTATCTCGTAAGGTCTTCAAGTAGTTCGCCCCAGCGGTTTGCGTGGGGGGGCTAAGGAGGGACGAGAGGTTGGGGGCACGCTCAGAGGGCTCACTATCCCCCTGTCTTTTGTGTACCAATCTTAACAGAAACATGGCCACAACATAGGGTCGTCCGCAAATCCGTCCGACCTGCCTTCATCCTTCTCCCATGGAGCTTTGTCAGCTGTGGTCACTCAGGTCGTCAGACCCTAACTCAGTTTTGTTCGATCTGCCTCCGTCTCCAAATTCAGGATCTATGCAGGTTCCGCGGCAACATCAACCGGCAGATCCCCTGCCAACCCACACCTAACCTAAGGTTCCCTCCCTCCTGACGGTGTTTTTTTTGGTGACCGTAGAAATTTTTTTCATTTCTGGGAGGGCTGTAAACTTTATTTTTTCCTTACTGTCCTCGTCATCGGCACAGAGTATTCGAAGGTGGGCGTGTATTTTCCCGGCTGCGTGGGGATCCGCAAATTGGGCCTTTTTCTCTCCCACCTGACCCCATCCCGTTCTTCTCTTACGTCTTTTTTTTCTGCTTTAGAGCCGATTTAATGACGAACCTGACCCGCCGAGCACGTGTGCATTTTCCCTCACCTTAGATGCTCTTTCAGGAAAACGACAGCAGAGCAATTATTGGTGCCCAGTTCACGAGTTAAGTACTGACTCGGCAATGGAATGACTGCGCCTAAAAGACCAATTTATGTCCGGACGTCAGAACCGAGTACCAGGACTTAGTCCTATAGCTTATGCCGACCTCAACATAATTATGCTATGACTCGGTCATTACCCGTTGATCGTCGCCAAGATCCAGTGCGATCACCTCGGTGTCCTCTGACTGTCCGCCAGCGGGCCCATCTGTCTCCAGGTAGTAGATTGGAATCCATGAGCTGGATCACTTCTCTCCCTGCACACGAAGCACATCGACTGTAACGTCAATCTTTGTTTCTACTGTGGAAGTCCTGATCATCTGGTCAACACCTGTTCCAAAGGCAGCGCAGAAAACTTTCCCCGCTCCTAAGCAGTAGTACGGGGGACTGCTTAGGAGCCTCAGGGTACTCCCATTTATACTAGAATGTATTTACCTTTGTAACAGTTAAGTTTCATAGTCTGTTTCCTGCACTGGTCGCGCCTTTTTGGATTCAGGTGCTGCGTCTAATGTTTAAATACTAAAATCGTTTAAGTTTGTTCTCTCAGTTTTGCATCATTGATCCATTGTCCACCCTATCCAGATGTCGGGTGCGGATTTGACCGACCGTGCCTTACAGGCAGGGTTGATTAAATTCAGAACCCCGCAGATAAAGCTTATGGTAGGAGCTATGCATGAAGAGTGGGTGTTCTTCTTCTCCTATTATGGAAAACTGTCTGAAAATGTCATCTTCTTTGGTTCTACCTCTGGCTTCCGATCCCATAATCCGCTATAATTGGAACTCTGGAGCTGGTTCATTGGGTCCCACTAAGATCCCCTGTCCCAAAGTGTCATTATGTACTGTAGTATAGCGGAAGAATCAGGATTCTTCCAGGTTTTTCTCTCTGATACTCAGATGTGTTTTTGCAAAACCCTTGTCCCCAGTCTTCCTCCTCACAGGGAGTTTGATATTGTAAATGACCTTCTCTCGGGTCCGTGAATGCTAGATTGCCAAAGGGTCGTGATATATAACCTCTCGGTACCAAGAACGTGTAGGCACTTGAGTTATATTGATGAGAGCTTGGCATCGACATGATCCGTCCCTCTGAGTCGCCCCATGGGCGCGGTTCTTTTGTGTTGAGAAACAAGACTGGTGGTCTACGCCGGTATTGATTTCGAGAATTAAATACGATAACGGTAAAAACTCAGGTCCCTCTCCCCTGATCCCGGATCTCTTAAATCAGGTTTCTGGGGCCCAAGTTTTTCTCTAAATTCGATCTCAGAGGGGCTTATAACCTGATTCGGACCGAGAAATGAGTGGAAAAACCGTCATTTATACCTTTGGGCACTTTGAATACCTGGTTATGCCTTTGGTTTGAGTAATGCCCCAGCGTTGTTTTCAAAGGGTTTATGAACTCCACTTTCATGATTACATCGGTGGTTTGATGTGGTGTATCTAGACTATTGGAATTTTCTCATCCTGATGCTATTCTCACCACAACATCTCCGCCAAGTTTCTGACCAGTTTGCCGCAAAACCACCTCTTCGCTAATTGAAAAGTGTGGTTTTTGCGTCCAGAAGTGTTTCCTTCGTTAGGTGTTCTTTGTGACTACCCTCGGATGTCAGATTGTCCGGTAAGGTTTCAGTGCGCTCACGGACTGGTTTCGCCTCCAATCTTAAGGCCGCTACAAACGTTTTTTAGGTTTTCGCTACTATTATCGTAACTTTTAAAGACTTTTCCGGTGATCGCCAAACCCCCGCAGGATCAATGAAGAAGGACCCGTAGGGTGCTGATCCGAACATTGGTCCCCTTCCGCCGCTTACTCAGTCGTTTGAAACTCTAAAACTGCATTCTCTTGCAGCACCCGGTTTTGGTTTCAACCTGACCTCTCTCTAACGTTTTGTTGTGGAGTGTTATGCCACCTAGGTAGGAGTAGTGTTCAGTTTTGTCTCCTGGGTCCTTCCATCTCCACCAGACCTTGAGGCCCTGTGCATATTTCTCTAGAAATTTTTCTTCTTGTGAAGGACTTAATGATATTGGTAATCGAGAGCTCCTTGCCATTAGTGGGCATTTGAAGTCTGGCGACACATTTTTGGGGAGCTCTTCATCCGAATAACTGTGCTCAGCCAGTATCATAAAACTTAGTATATTGGGAACTGGGCTAAGCGCTTGAACTCACGTCAAGGCTAGTGTGCCTTGTTTTTCCTCTCGCTTTAATTGGTGTGGTCACCTACCGCCTGGGTCAAAAAAATGTGAAGGCGATGCCTGTCCCGTAGCCTTCGGGACTTCCTGGGCTCTTCCAAGGCTGCGACATAATATTTTGTCTCCAGGGTTGTTGCTGGCTAGCTGTCTCCTCCACCTCTCCAAAGATCCATCCAAATTTTAGCAGACAAATATCTGCACTAAAGACCTTCCGAGGCAATTATTATTTGTTCCTCCTTCTTGTCGTTTGAGAGTGTTGAGGAGACGCTTGCTCGTTATGGCTGGTCTCCGGGAATCGGAGTACCCACTTGATCTCTTAATAGACAGTTACGGGTGGCCTCACATAACTAAGGATGTGCACGCATTTTCCACCTGTCAGGTCTGTGCCGAGAAGACTCCCAGAGACGTCCTGAGGGCCTCTTCTTCTCCGCTTCCAGTTCCCACCAGCCATGGTCTAAGTGGCTATGGACTTCGTCACTGATCTGGCCAGCATCTCAAGGCCTGTTCAAGTGGTTTGGTGGTAGTGACCCTTTCTCTAAAATGGGACACGTTTGTTCCATTAAAAAGTTGCATTCAGCTGAAGAATTGGCTGAATTGTTTATACAGAATATGTACCCTCCATGGACCAGATGATCTTGTGGTCAGATAGGGCGTACCAATTGTGTGTCCAAATTTTGGCGAGCATTTTGTTCTAGACTGGAATTAATTTGTCGTTCTCGCGGCGTTTCACATTACACCTGAGTCTAATGGTCAGTCTGAGAGATGCATCAGGAGATGATTCAATAACTGCGACTTTTGTCCTCGGACCCAGTCAGCCCAGTGGTGAAATTCCTTCCGTTGGCAGAATTTGCTATTGAAGAACCACTGTGTTCGTCACAACAGGTTCTCCATTTTTCGCATTAATGGTTTCTCCCACGTTCTCTTTTTTCATATCTGGGCCTGTCTCTATAATTCCCTCGCAGCTAGCTATTACATCCAGTTGCGCTCGCTCTGGTCACACGTTCGGAGAATATTCTAGGGCACACAAGTCTATGGTCCAACAAACTTGAAAGAGGACGCACTAAATCGATACGTTTGTGGTCGGTGGTATCAAATTGTGGTTACCAAAAAAACCTTAATTGAAGGGTCCCCTCTGTTGAAGTTTGTCCCCAGGTTTGTGGTCCCTTTGTTGTTACTCATATTGTATACCCGGTTTCCTTCATATTACCTTCCAGCAGGTGGCGGTCCCATACACTCCGCATAGATTGCTGAAGCGCATGTTGAGCCTGTTTTGAGCCTCTTTCTGACCCTCCTTCCCTCCATCTATTGTGGAGGGTAATCGGAATTTGAGGTGGAACAAGGTGTGGAATTCCAGATTGGTGGTAACTCCCTCGCAGACCCCTGGTCCATTGGAAGGTTTTGGTCCTGAGGATTAGCGTTTGGGGTTCTGCGCTATAGAGTTCATGCTCCACGGTTACTCATGGTTATTTCATCCAACCTAACCTCAGAATCCCATCTTTAAGATCTAGGGGTCCAAGGCCCCCCGGTCAGGGGGGGGGGTACTGTCATGTTTCCTAGGGGAGTGCTGGGACGATTCTGGTGGTACCAGCAGCGTTTCCGAACCCCGGCGCAATATCCGCGTAAACTCCACCTCTCGTCCTGGGCACGGCTGCTAAGATCTCGCGCTGTCCTAGGAGTGGCTGGACCTTTGAACCTCTGGCTTTGTGCCTGGTTTTTCTGCCCATATTCCCAATGCGGTCCAGTCACCTATCAGGTGCTGGAGTTGGAGTTCTGGCTGGCCATAAATTGCAGCTTCACTATCCCTGTGCCATGTTTGAAAATCCCTTCTACTTTCTCCACTCCTGCTCTAGGTTGTATTGCCATATCTTTTATCTTATTGTTGTTACAACCACCACTTACCTCGCTATTTTTGACTTGACTCGTTGCTTACTTGATTTTGCGGATTGACGTACCTCACTTCGTTGTGACTCCGGCTTGGTTGTACCATTCTGTTTGTGTTTTAGTTGTCAGTCCTGTTTGTAGTTTTTCCTGTCCTCACACTTATTCCAGGTATCTCGGTCTTCAGTAGTCGCCCCACCCGGTTTTTAGCGTGGGGGGGCTATAGGAGGGACAAGGTTGGGCCAAGCTTCAGGGCTCACTATCACCCTGTCTTTTGTGTACCAATCTTAACAGCCCACACGCAGACCACCCTGCTTTGCAGCAGGCTCTGGTGTGAACACCATGTGCCACTTTAGATTCGGGTCCCAGTGTCGGCTCGGTCATGATCCGTTGGTTTCCAGGGGGTCACTGACCTGAGTCTTGACAGTTAAGATGCGTTATGGACCCCCAAAGGTGCCTCTTTAAACAACTGGCTGATCGTTATCTCCGTTGTGGTCCAGCAGTCTCAGCAGTATTCTGTGCACGGAGAAATTCGCCCAGTCAACCGCCAATCTGCAACGCTCTTGCCACTCTCAGCCTCACATCAGATCCTGCAACTGCTCGCTCGCAAACTTCTGCACACCCCAGTTTTTCTACCTGCCTCTGAACCTAGGCTAAGACTATCTATGCCTGATTAGTATCTGGGGACCCCAAGTCTGCGCAGTATTAGGTCCCAGTGCTCCTGCACATTGAACTCATCCGTCTCAGTTTGTTATGGAATGGATCCAACTGGCGATCATCATCAGCCTCATCTCTGCCTGGGCTCCCCCTCTGTGGGACAGAGAATCCGTCGAGGCTACTCCCATGGTATGCCCTGGTGGAATTCCGGCCCGTGTTCGAAGAACTCTGCATTGGTCCTACTCTGTCAGACTGCGTTGCTGAACCTGTGCCAAGCGACTCATCAGTGGGAGAATTGCATTTCATTCCGCACACCGGCCTCCGAACTTTCCTGAACGATGCAGCCCTGATTGGCACCTTTAAAAAGAAACGACTTTCAGCTTTCTGCAGTGTTAACCATACGTCTACTCGAATGGTTCTCATCACCTGGCCACTCTGGATTGACTGCGGTTTAAGGGCACAACGAAAATCATGTGTCACAGCAAACCCGCAAGTATCCTCTGGTCACAACCATCTGCAGAGGAGCCTATGCAGGTGGACAGGGCCAGACCTCTCCCAGATCCTACCAGAATACACGAGAGAACCTCTGCCTTCGTGATTGTCACTCTGTCTCCCGAAACACATCCGCTGGTCCTTCTAGAAAAATGCCACTGGTCATCTCCTCTTCAGCTGACAACTCTCTCCTCCAATCCGGTCTGGAATCGCACTAGACATAGCCAATTTCCTGCACAGTCGGCACTGCATAAGGAGAGATTGTTCTTCTACATCGCTGCCATGTGTACCTTGTCCCGCTGCTTGTGCCTTCCATGGTTCAGCTCCATGCACCTGTCCGGCATGATGGGCAAATTCTTATTTGGGTCCGAGTGCATCCGATCCCGCTGTAGTGGCTCTCTACCATCCCGCTTGGCCTTCCTCCGTGACTCTCAACAGCCTTTGGAGGGCCTACAATGGAGTGCCTACCAATACGGGACTTTTGCCGATGTGTTTCCCAAAGCAGGCAGAGAACTTGCAACCACATCTCCCTACGACGTCTCCTCCCTGGGTCGGTGTACTGTTCACAGGTTTTTTTGTGACCAGAAGGATGGGTCACGGGTCCCCTGCTTGCTTGATTTATCTTGGGCTTAACAGATTACGGTTAAGAACCACTACACTCTTTGCCTTTAATTACAAGCTCTTACCGCCTGCGCGTGCTCCAAGGTCAATTCCAAGCTGACCTTTATGGGGTCTAGACAACTAGAGATGGCGAAGTTTGTTAGAAATTCGTTCTCTTCTTCCCGCATTGCCGATTTTTCGAAAAAATTTGATTCATCCTGAATCGAATCAAAACAATCACGTTAACAAACAGCACTTTCCTGCTGCAGAGAGCCTGTTAGGGTGTTTGTAGAACGATGTGCCATGCTAAATATGCAGAGCAAGCGTGGTTTGGGTCTTCAAACAATGCTGTGTTTTTAGTATGACACACCATGACAAGCCCGCTCCTTAGAAATCGCTTCACTCTTCACTCCATGTGCACTTATCAGAGCAACTTCCCCAAATAAGCGAAGCGAACCAGCCTGTCAAGGTAACGGTCTGGCCACTCAAACGGACCGAGCTGAGTGGGGCCCAAGACGATCCCCACTATACCATCAAGAGTTCCACTCTTTTTAACCCTGAACATCAATGATTCCGATTACATAAGATACGACAGAACCTGTTCTGTTAAACGCGATACATGTGGAAAGCACCCCAAAAGAGTGCAGAGGATTCGCGTTATTTTGCATTGACGTCACTGATCATTTTGCCTCTTTTCACGTGTCCATGTCCTCTTTCAATCGGTCACATAATGCCCTCTAGTCTAAAGCAAAAACAAACAGAAGTTTGATCCCGATAGAGATGAGCAGCAAATGGGGATACTTGGCTATCATCCTGAACTTTTCATCCTTCTGACAGATGAACTGAAGGGGAAACCAAACATAGTTGGCAACGTCATAGAGTGTGGAGGGTGAAACACATTAGGGAATCACAAGGGTGTTTCCAGCAAGGGAGCAGGGGTCAGTTGGCGCAGCATGAGGGGGGGGTCAGCTGCAGAGTGCAAAATGACATATTATTGAGAGTGGCGGCAAACATGGTTGCCCACAAAGTGGCACAATGAAAGAGTGGGAGGTGGCAAGCAGCAAACACCAGCAGGAGCCCACATGGGTGTCAGCACATGGTGCAGCACATGGATAAGCCACAGAGTGCCAATGATTAGTGTGGGGTTCATCAGCACAAAGGGAAAAAAAAAAAAAAAAAATGCCCCACAGGGTGGCAAGCAACAGGTGGCAGTAAGGAAAGCCACAGAGTGGCACAATTATATAGTGTGGAGGTGCAATCAGCAGCATCACAACAGGAGCCACAAAGTGGCACAATGATAATGATGTGGAGGTGGACAGAACAACGCATCATCATAGTCCACAGGTGTCATCAAACATGGGGGGGTGCAGCAACGGGAACGCCACAATTGGCAATGATATAGTGTGAGTTGGCAGTCAGAAGCAGCAGTGCTTAGAGTGGCACAATTATATAATGTAAGGTGGTTCAGAAGCACAGGACCTAGAAAGTGGCACAATGAAAGTTTAGTGGCATCATAACAGCAGAGCCCGCAGTGGCAAAATGATATAGTGTTGAAGGTGCATCAGAAGCAGTGGACCTGCACTTGTGGAACAATATATGTTGTTGGTGGCTCAGTAGCCAGGCCTGCAGAGTGGCACAATGTATATAGTGTGTAGGTGGCATCAAGCAGCAGTAGCCTCGAGTGGCACACTGATATGTGTGAAGTGCATCATAGCTGTATGGAGCCCATCAGAGTGGCACACTGATATAGTGGAATGTGGTGCTCTCAGAAGCAGCAGTGAAGCCTGCATGTGTGGCACAATTATATAGTGTGTTGGTTTGGTGCACATAGCAGCGCAGGAGCCCGCAGAGTGTGCACCTAATATATCCAAGAGGTGGATTCAGTAAGCAGCAGGCATGCAGGGGAGCCCACAGTGGCACAATAGTATAGTGTTTGGTGGCATTAAAAGCACAAGGCTGCGAGTGGGCACAATGATATAGTGTAGTTGGTGACATCCAAAAACAGCAGGCAGCAGGAGACCCGCAAGAGTGTCACAAATTATATAGTGTGAGGTGGCATCAGTAGCAGCAAGAGCGGCAATGGCACAATTATATAGTGTGTTGGTTGGAATTCAAAACCTCCGCACAGGAGCCCGCATATGGCACAATGATATGAGTGTGAAGGTGGCATCAGTACAGCGCACAGGAGGAGCCCCACAGAGTGCACAATAATATAGTGTGTTGGTGGCATCAGAACAGCAGGAGACCGCAGAGTGGCAGCAATAACTATAAGGTGAATGGCACAAGGCAGAGCCAGATGAGCGGAACCGTACTGTATGTGGTGAAGGTGGCATCAGAAGCAGCAAGAGCGGCAGAGTGGCACAATGAATATATGTGTTTGGTGCATCAAGAAGCACAGCACAGGAAGCCCACAAGTGGCACAATGTATATGGAAGGCGGCACAAAGCCTTCAAGCAGCAGGAGCCCTCAGAGGCACAATAATTGTTGAGGTGTCATCAAAGGCAGCGCAGGAGCCCGACAGAGTGGCACATGATATAGTGTAAGCGTGGCATCATAGCAGTCAGCAGGGGCCCACAGCAGTGGCACAATGATATAGTGTGTTGTGGCATCAGAAGCAAAGATCCACAAGTGGCACAATGGGTATAAGTGTGAAGGTGGCACAGAAGCCAGTAGGAAGCCCCGCATGAGTCACATGAATAGGTGTGTGTGGGTGCATCAGAAGCAGCCAGCTCAGGAGCCTTGCAGAGTGGCACAATCAAACAAGTTGTCCTGAAGGTGGCATCATAAGCGCAGACAGGAGCCCGCACGAGTGGCACAATATATAGTGTGAAGGTGGCATCAGTACAGCAGCAGGGGGAGCCACAGAGTGGCACAATGATGATAGTGTGTTTGTGGCATCAAACAAACGGATCCCACAACCGTGGCACAATGGATATATGAAGGTGCATCAAGCGTATGAGGACCCAGCAGATTGGCACAATGATATGAGGTGTTGGTGGCATCATAACAGCATCGCATCCAATCCTGCAGAGTGGCAAATCATTATTTGAAGGCGGCATCAGAACACAACATCAGGAGCCCCGCAGAGTGGACAATCTATAGTGTGAACGGTGGCATCAAAGCAGCAAGCAGCGAGCCCCACCCCCCGCAGAGTGGCAACAATGATTAGTGTGAAGTGGCATCAGCAGTCAGCAGCAGGAGAGCCCTCGAGAGTGGTACAATATATAGTGTGAAGTGGCCATCAGAAAGCAGTAGGACCGCAGAGTGTGCACAATGATCATGTTGAAGGTGGCTCAGTAGGCAGCACAGCAGAGAGCCCGCAGAGTGGCACAATGATATAGTGTGAAGGGGCATCAGAAGCATGTAGGAGCCTGCGCAGTGGCCACAATGATATATGTGTTGTGGGCATCATAAGCAGCACGAGCCCTGCAAGTGGGCACAATCATATAGTGTGAGGGCGGCATTAGAAGCAGCACAGCTGAACCCCAAGTGGCACATCATACTAGTGTGAAGTGGCATTCAGAAGCAGCAGCAGGATGCCCGCAGAGTGGCCAATGATATAGTGTGAAGTGGCATCAGTATCAGCACAGCACAGAGGGCCCACAAGTGCACCATGATATTTGTGTTGGGCATCAAAGCAGTCAGCATCAGGAGCCTGCATGAAGCACATCATATAGTGTGAAGGCGGCATCAAAGCACACGCCAGCAGGAGCCCGCAGAGGTGGAACAATCATATAGTGTGAGGGGTGGCATCAGAAGCAGTCAGCAGCAGTGAGCCCGCAGAGTGGCACAATTATATAGTGTTAAGTTGGCATCAGAACGAGTAGGGAGCCTGCGAGTGGCACAATGAATATAGTGTGAAGGTGGCACATAGCAGCACAGCAAGAGGAGCCCTCAGAGTGGCCAATGAGATATGTGTGACGGATGGCAATCATAAGCCATAGGAGCCTGCAGAGTGGCACCAATGATAAGTGTGTTGGTGGCAATCAGAAGCAGCAGCAGGAGCCCGCAGAGTTAGCACATCATATAGTGTAAGCGGCATTCAGAAGCAGCAGCAGCAGCAACCCGCAGAAGTGCACAATCATATATGTGTGCAGGCGGCATTAAAGCAGCACACGCTGGAACCACCAGAGTGCACAATCATAATAGTGGTGAAGGTGTCTCAGAACAAGCACAGGAGCCCGCAGAGTGGCAACCAATGAGATGTGTGTAAGTGGCACCCAGTAGCAGCAGCAGCTAGAGGAGCCCACAGAGTGCACAATGATATAGTGGTGTTTGAGTGGCATCAGAACAGCAGGAGCCCCGCAAGTGCACAATGATATATGTGAAGGCGGATATCAGATGCCTCAGCAGGCAGCAGAGAGCCGCAGAGTGGCCCAATGATATAGTGTGAAGGTGGCCATCAGAAGAAGCATGGGATGCATCTAGTGCATCCAGATAGGTTGGAGGCTGCGGACAATTCCAGTCCCTATAAGATGTATGAGGCGATGGTGCAAATAGCATCAGATGTGTGGCATCAGTGGGCATGCGGTGGCAGCATCATAATTTAAGCTTGAGGCTAGTATTAAACCCCGACTCATTTCGGAACGTTGGGGGGAGGGCGTCATGGCTGATCTATCTGATGCTTAGGGCATTGGTGAGTTAAATCCGGGCCGAATCCAACCCTGATTCATCTTGACAAAAGTCAGTCTCTACACATTACGGGTGGGAAGCGGTTCGTCCTTGGGTACGATGGCCCCCGCTCGCACTGAACACCCACTCTGATCCGCACTACTGACCGGGCATTAGTTCTCGAAGGTGTGCAGAGTCCACACCTGGAAAGGATGAGACTGGCAGTACAACAAACTTTGACAGAGCAGGTCAGCTTCTGCACCTTTATGGTGCGTACGCATAGATTTGTCTTTTTTAATCGCGCCACTTAAACGACTGCTGGCACCATGCGTAGCGAGGAGCAGGAGCACTGGATCGGGAGATGATGTCAAAGACAAACAGCTCCTTTCAGTAGAGGGCTGGAGCCTTGACTTCTGAAACAGCATGTGTTGCCACTAGTGCGCTGCTGTTGCTGCGCCTGCAGATGGACCGTATCTGAACAACCCCGTTTCTTCTGCTCCAGGCCATTGGAAGGTGACGCTGCATGTGATGGCCCATGCTGCTGACTGTCCTCATACACATCGTCTCAGCTAACTGCGGTGGCGCTGCGCCCAGACCACCTAGTAGCTATCTGGCTGCGGAAGGAAACAGGACAAAGACCTGGTTGAGGACAGTGAGGGCCGCCGACCTTCTCCTTGGGCCATGCCAACTACCTGTTGTATCAGAGGAACCTAGACTCTTGGCTGGTTTGTCAGTTTGATTATTTGAGGAATTGGATGACCTATCAACGATTAAAACCTTTGGGTTGTTGATCAACACACTTGCCATTAGGACACGGCAGTTCTGGCCCCACGATAGTCCCCCTGCTGCGACATCCCTTAACGTGCTCCAACTTCTGCTGGCTCACTCCACCTTGCTGTCTGAATAGTGGTTTATACACTATGTGGATTTTGACACGTAAATCTGGCTGTAAACTAGACCGCTCCCAAAGGTATTGCATGTGCGTTATACAGATACCCCACAACTTACATGTAATTTCAGCAAAATCACGTACAACTACGTGGATTTCACCGTGCAATCTGCTTAGAACTATAGCCCCCACCAGTAGTATTCAATGTGCGTTATACAGATACCCACAACTGCAGTTTAATTTCAGCAAAAATCACTGTTACAAACCTTTGGGATTGTTGACCACTAATCTGGCCTGTAACTATAGCCCCCAAACGTAATTGTCAATGTGCGTTATACATGATAACCCAACATGAACTGTCTCACACTGGCAGATGCATGAATGTCAAACAGATTTCTTCCAAATATTCATTTTTGTCACTAATAGAACTGCATTTGGAGGTATCGATCCCCCTTAAGAACAACCAGGATTGGGCCAACCATCGCACTGACGATCATGGAATTCAAACAGATTTCTCCTATTCGATTTTGTCACTAAATAAACACTATTTGGGGTATAATAGAGAACCCCCTAAGAGAACCCGATGGGATTGCAAGTCAAAATCGCACAGTAAACATAGCAGCACTTGACCTCCACATAAGTGTTGAATGGCTCTGAGATAGAAAATGGACGTGGTTTATCGGGCGTGTAAAACCTGCAGTCGCTGATTGGCTTACAGTCTCAGTATGTCATTGGGGTGTTCCTTTCTTCCCTTCCGGAGTTCTCTGCCCAGTACACTGGTTTCTCTCAGCGGCCCTTTGCAGAAACATGAGGGGAAAAAAACAAACTTCCGTTCAGTATAACTTCGGCTTCAATGGCGAATCTAATTTTTCTCCTGAAAATTCTAACCAGTTAGAATCAGTAGAACCGATTCGCCCCATCTCCACTTACAACCTTATCCGGATCCGCAAGTGACGAGTGGAGGATAATCAGTTTTATGTAAAGGCAGGGTACACTGAATAATAAAACTTACATTTACTTCTTACATTATAAAATTCACATTTACATTAAACATAAACAAACATACATCAAAAGGTCTGTGTGCCATTTCCCTCCTGTAGATTGATCTTAACGCAGATTGTACAATAACCACCAGACCAGGAACCTCAGGAAAGCCGTATACACCAGGGATCAACGTCTGTGCACTTACATCCCCAGTGACTCCTGTACTGACAAGGACCGTACCCAGCATCTGTCCCTAGTGGTGGCTATTCTGGCCCTATAATGACCTATACTTACACATTTCATCAATTTCTTGACTCCTCAGTTAGTTGCCCATTAGTTAATCTAACCAAGAGCTCAGATATAAAAAAAATCGCTAAAGCACAGTGATGGCCTGTTACTGGCATTAAAGTCCCCCTAGTTTCTCATGTACGGGGAAGAACTATTGGGCCACATCTAGAATC
Organism: Engystomops pustulosus; assembly: GCA_019512145.1. Taxonomy (NCBI): domain Eukaryota; kingdom Metazoa; phylum Chordata; class Amphibia; order Anura; family Leptodactylidae; genus Engystomops; species Engystomops pustulosus. Next base: position 103,349,547 of record CM033643.1, on the reverse strand, counting down.
ACTAGTTGTCTAGACAATGCTGCACAGAGACAGGTGCCCGCAGTGATGCAGATGTGCCGCACTGCGCTGGAGCGTTGGAGAGAGGTGATTATGGGGGTCATTTCTCTTATCTCTGTTTGTCTTGGATAGTTTTTGCATTTTTCATTTTTCCGTCTGCTTCTTTGGTAATTTATCGATCCCAATACTTCTTTGTGTTAAATGTTTTTTTTTTTTCAGATCTCTTTTTGAGATATTTGTTACAAATGTCGCAAAAATGTTGCCTTAAGTATGGTTTTGTTTGGGACTTTTTTTGCACCAAAAAATGGCACAAATATTAGACAATTTGAAATGATAAATGTCATTTGCCACATTCAGCACATCTGGAATAGAAGATAAATGTGTCATACTGACAAAAAACGTCCAGCAGAGATTTCAAAATGTCCCCAAAAGTTGCAAAAATTTCAATGCGCCAAAAAATGTCTCAAAAAAGGAAGAAAAAACAGGAAGAAAAAAAATAATCCTAGACAATTCCTTTAACAAAGTGAAGTGGCCCCCCCACCTTGTTCAAATCAAACAAAAATGGTGTCAAACGTTTGTGCTGGTTTGTGCAGCAGAAATTTTCATTTGTGCCGCTATCGTTTTTAAGATATTAATGAGAGTTTCCAGAGGTCATCAGAGGTCAACCAGCCCCCCCACCTTGCCCAAACCAAACCAAACTGGTGCCAAACAATTCTGCTACGTTTGTGCTGGTTTGTGCTGCTTAAATTTTTGTTTGTGCTGCGTTTGTTTTGAATAAATGAACAAAAAATTAAAGTTCAAGCTGCCCCCCCCACATTAACCGAATCAAACAAAACTGGTGTCAAACGTTAGTGCTACATTTGTGCAGCAAAAATTTTCGTTTGTGCCGCTATCATTTTTACGGTATGTTCAGGTGTTTACATAGGTTAAAGGTGTTTAGGATGAACTGGTAAAAAACAAACTTAGTGACACTTCCCTAGTTTGATCACCAGGGGGAGCTAGCAAACACATTGTACTTTGGAAGAAATGAACTCTGATGACCTCTGGAAAAAAGTATGAATATATTAAAAATTATAGCAGCACAAACGAAAATTTTTGCTGCACAAACCAGCACAAATGGAGCACTAACGTTTGACAGCATTTTTGTTCGATTTGGTTAATGTGGGGGGCTGCTTGAACTTTTGACCTTTCATTTTTTGTTCATATATTCAAAACAAAAGCAGCACAAACAAAAATTTGAGCAGCACAAACGTAGCAGAATTGTTAGGCACCAGTTTTGTTTGGTTTGGACAATGTGGGGGGGCTGGTTGACCTCTGATGACCTCTGGAAACTCTCATTAATATCTTAAAAACGATAGCGGCACAAATGAAAATTTCTGCTGCACAAACCAGCACAAACGTAGCACAAACGTTTGACACCAATTTTGTTTGATTTGAACAAGGTGGGGGGGCCAACTTCACTCAGGTGGAAAATTACAATTCAATTTGTAAGCATTCTAATGTCCTATTAAAATAAAATAAAATTAACAAATAGTGTCAACATGAAACAAACATACAATAAATATTTATTAGTAACTAATTTGGGTGGTTGTTTGATAAGCATAACATTTTGATTTCTGTAAAGAGAAGACAAGGTGCCACATGTATTACTCGTTTTTTCTGTTATTTTTGTGCCTTTTCGTACTGGCGCACTGTTTTTGCGATTAAAGGGGTATTCCAGGAATCAGCATAATTCATATATAAATGGGTCCTTAAAATATAAGCTTATATGTAATTAGTTTATTTAAAATTTTGCTCCCATTAGCAGAAAATGCTGGTGACATAGACTGTAATGAAGAATTAAAATGCGACTTGCCCTTTAATCAGTCCGTTAATTTCCTCCGCGCGGTCCGTTGCAGAGCATACACAGGATAGAAGATGGCCGCTGGTCACGTGTCCACATCACATGTCCTGGCTAGGTCATGTGATCACCTCTATGTTTGGATGTAGTCAGTTGGTTGCAGTGCATCCAGTATTGCCAGTGTTGTGGTGATGGGAGTTACACATCATTACTATGGTAACAGAGCAAGAAAGTCTGTTAGATCATCACTGGGAGCAGAGCATAAGAGGTGGGAGGAGTTACTGAGAACTAAAGGATCTTGGGACTTGTAGCATCCAGTGGCAGCCATCTTGGTGATAACTCTAGGGAGGCCATAAAATTTTGTGAATCATAAAATCAAACTATTTAAGCTCCACTTTGTGACTAATGACATTGAGTTTTGTTACATTCATTTATTTATAGCATTATGGGGTTTTGTATCAGACATTCATATTCCCGGAATACCCCTTTAAACACCAAACTAGCCGCGCAGCAAAAATAACCAGATTTCCCTCATTTATCTTACCAATCCAGATGTTTTGCTGCGACTAATGATATTCATCACTTGCAACTTTTTCATTAAGGCGCATAAACGGGCGCAAAAACACTCCAGCCCGAAGGTGGCGTAAACTAAGAAGTAGCACTGCAGAACAGCTTCTTTCTAGCAGCAAAGCTCAGCCAGACACTAGAACATATAATACAGACATTAGATGCTCTGCAGACACTAGTACAGATCATACAGACATGAGATGCTCTGCAGACAGGAGCTGCAGACTCTATTTACAGTTCATCACCTTCTATTTACAAAACATTCTGCAAAACCCTGAGCTCAAAGCAAGAGCTGAAAACTTTTCAGAATGTTGCAGATACTACAGACAAGTGTCCCCTATGTAATTCTGCACAGTATCACCAGTGTGTCTGAGGTGGATACTGTGCAGAATTACAGGGAAGCAGCAGAAGATCAGCACTGGGGGATCCCCTCCAGGAGAAGCCCCTGCTGAGGAGATCATTGGGTGCTGGGTGTCACACACCTGGGTGCTGCTGTGAGTGTTATCTTCATGCTGGGATGTGGCAGAAGCAGAGAGGAGCTTGTAGCAGGATCACATGTAAGTGCCTGAATCTAACATTGCGCCTAAACTGCGCCAAAATTGCGCCTAAACTGTGTTAAAGTAAAGTGATTAATAAGAGGCAGAAAATTACCTTATCACAGTTGGTGATAATTCTGGCAAAACAGTGCGCCAGAATTTAGGCGCAACTACTACACTTAGGCGCACAAAAGTGATAAATGTGGCCCAAGGTTGTATGAAAATCAGGTGAGAAGAGTGATGTATTACCTCCGATAAGTCACTTTTAAGGGCTGAAGGGGGAGCATTTTGGTGTCATATTGAAGATAAGAATCTCATCTTTCATACGGTAGTAGGTTCTGTGAGCTACAGAACTGGAGACACAAGCATATAATGACTTATATGTAGATTTGTCATTGTGGTTCAGGAAATAAGTCACATCTTTGCACGCTTTTGCCACCAACAACTTGCAAAACAAACTTAAGATCACTAACCAACAAATTTATCATTCCTTGGGCTAGTGCAAGGCCTAGTCAGCCAGTACCAATGTCCCCAATGTAGAGGACTTGAAAATTTATTTGCCCAGCTGGCAACCAAACGTTAACTCCTTTGATATAAAAGGGAATAATGACAGGTGGGTTTCAGCTGTACAACAAAGCCAGCACCCGCAAAATATGATGCAGGGCTCTACTCCATCATTTTCCCCTTGCATACAATTTATATAAAAAATCTGCACTTTTGCTGCCTCCTATTCTTTTAATTCCTACACTGCATAATAATGATATGTTACAGGTGTTCTATTATCCCCCCCTATACCGATGTTTTTAATAGGCTCTAAGCTGACAACCAAACTTTTGCCCCCCTAATCCTTTAATTCCTACACTAAAATCAAGTTTTACATTAACAAATTATTTGTAAAGACAAAAATAAAATTAAGCTCCTAAACAACTGCGCATCCTAGGGAATGGTGAAAGAAATTTTTTAGATAGTGTCTGGTATCTATGTACTCTTTATTTCTTTAATCTTCATTAAACATTTGCATTGTAGCAATATCCTTCCAAGACAAATTAAGGGAAGGTTGCTATAGTAACTAAGCATACAGCAGATTGGTATCAGAATGCAGAAGGTTGGCTACATCATTTTGTATATAATTTATAGACACAAAGACATATGAATCATTTTACTAAAACTTACAGAAATGAAAAAATAAGCTTTATATGCGGTATTTGACACAAACTTTTAAAGCTTTTTTTAGCCTGAGCAATGTCTTTCTTTAACAAACTGTTCTGACACTTGAGCACAGGTTTTCACAAAAAACACAAGGACAGCATATAAAAGCTGGAAGTCAGTAGAAATAGGTACAGACAAGTAAATGAAAGTTGATTTTCAGGCTAATCTTATCAAAACTAATATGCAGGGCAATAGTGTGACAATTACTAGTTGAAATGGAACAGGCCTCCAATCAGTTTGGGATAGGCTTGTGTTTAATCAGTAGCCAATCTGGAGAGGAATAGCTAATATAGTGGTGCAGGAGATGGCAGCAGCCCTCAACCACTGATGAGACAGGAGGTTTCAGACTACCTTATATTCCATATGTACACTTTATCTAAATTGTAGTAGTCATATATCATTGTCTTGACCTAATGGATCTGAGACAAAAATCAGTCAAGCAGTGAGATCTTAGAAATAGCAGGGTAGTATCACTTTTACATTTTTAAGCTCTCAAATGGAATGTCACTTTAAAGTTTGTTTTATTAGGCAGTGCTACACCAACTTCACGAGATACCGAACATCTACTTGAAGATGAGTAATGTGTAATTATCATTTCCAGCTTAAGCCAACTTAAATAATGTAGATGGGAGTAATACAAAATAATGTTTATTGATAATATTATAAAATAGTTTTTCATCCATAGCCAGATTCCATATAGAATCAAAAGACGAGGGGCAGGCATGTCTCCATTTGGAGAAATCAAGGTTAATCACCGGAGGCAAGATGGCTTTTTTACTATGAGAACTGTCAATCTGGAATAGCCTGCCTCAGGCGCTGGTCACAGCAGGGGACAGCAGAGAGCTTCAAGAAGGGTCTAGATGCCTTTTTACACCTAAATAACATTTATGGTTATGTTATAGAATTGTTTCCCCTAAATCCCTTATCTGCAAGTGTCTTTTTCAACCGTATAAACTATGATACTAGATAGACATTGAAAGGTACTTTTTTTAAAGCTGCTATCATCTTTGATACTGTTTAAGCATTTTGTTGTTGCTAGAACTCTTTAACAAAGCAATACATCCATGGGGGTCCTTGTCTTATATCTGTTACTTTTGGCTAGTTTTTGCCTGTCTTTTTTCCATCTGCTACTTTGGTAATTTATCAATCACTCACCTTGTATTAAATTTTTTTTTTTTCAGATCTTTTTGAGACATTTGTTACAAATGTTTCAAAAATGTCACAAAAATGTGCAAGTCATTTCCATTTGTAAGTTTTCCTTTCTAAAGAGGACCTGTCACCAGATTTTGACCACCCTGAGTAACAATGCCTGCTGATAAAGGATTACAAGTCCTCCTCTCACCTAAGATGGCTTCCAGTGAGGCTCTGTACCTTAATTACAGACATTTTTTCTGATATGCAAATAAGCTATTTTGACTCATCTCAGTCTATCCTCTCTCAGGCTGGCAGTGAACCACACCCCATTATCGACTGAACAGCTCTGGTATCTCTCAAATCAATGCTCGGCCTCTGTACTAGGGACCGTCTGCTAATATTCAACTACAGACATTAAAGCTCTATGTACAGATGAGAAATATTGTGTCAATTTTTACATGGTGCATTGTGTTACATTCATGAATTTGAACAGGGACATCATCGCAGGTCCTCAGCCTTCTAAGAATAGCAAATTTTATACCATGTATGTGATTACATGAAATCCATGGAGCCTGTGTGACATCATGTGGTCAGAAATGCATGAGGTAGAGTTTGCTATTATTAAGAAGTTAAATAACTGAGATGAGTCATGTGGTCATATAACATGAATTGTGACCAGTAAGGAAGCATAAGGCATGGGGAGGAGTAGATGGGAGGGGTCGGATGAGCCGAGACATGTCCCCCTCTGATTCCAGCTAATATAAGATAAAAGGTGTTATGTGGAGTAAGCAACAATTTTTAGCTAAAAGAGGGCGTGAGTTAATAGAGCTCTATAGGAACCTGTCACTGGTGTATATGTGCAAATGTGGTGAAGGTTCTCTTTAAACATGGTTTTGCCAAAAATTATTTAAAAAGACAGAAAAAAACAGGAGAAAAATAAAGATAATTGACCCTCATGTGTCATTAAGTCATATATTCTGACAAAATGGAACAAGAGTAGGCACAATATCTTGATCTTTTCTTGAAATGGATTGCAGCATGCACCCCTGGGTAGACTTTCAAGACTAACACAAAACCAGTTGAAACACTTATAATGAACCAGTTGAATTCATTTAACAACCTTAAGGTTGAATTTAACATTCATAATAGAGTTTTTTTATAAATACTTGCCGTTAAGAAACATAAATTATTGTCCCTGCAGCAATGTCACAACCTCTTACATACTAAAGTGGAAACAGAACAGGTTTTAAATATGAATATCAAAGGGTCAATTAAAATCTAATTATGTGAATCACTCGGAAACGTATTTCAAATTGCACTCAGAGATTACCTTCCTCTTACCTTCACGACCAATAAATTAAAATCTTCCTATCAGAAATGTTGGAAAAAACCGAGTGTAAGGTTTTAGACTTGTCCGCCAATACTACAGCATTTTCCCCTTATAAGGTTGTTCTTGGCCATATTATTTAGGTAGATAATATATAGATTATAGAAATAAAGATTATACAAATAAAAATATATATAAAGTTATTAGATAGATGAACGCTAGGTTGTTGGAAGGAAAAGCTATGCCTCTAACAAAAGTTGAACTCCACAAATATGTACAATGCCTGTACTTGTATGGTACTTGGTAACCTTAATTGCTTTACAAAATTTACACTGTTAGGCCATGGTGCACAGAGACTTATTCCCTGTACTGTGTGTTGGTCTGAGATTGGCCAGTACAACGGTCTGTTTGCCTTAATGAGCGCGGCGATGTCCGTCGCCCTCAAAATCAACCTAAGGTTACTGCATGAAAACATGCTATTTTAACAATTCGCAACAATGGTCCCATGGTCCAAGTTTTGGCCAGTGTGACATCGGTGATGAGCTACACTCACATGCAATGACATGGAAGAGGATTGCTGGCCGCTGGGTTGGAAAAGACTGCTTCATAATTTGAGCCCAGACAGTTCAGCTCATAAGGGGGCTATAGAAACTACAGCTATGTGTGTGAGCGATAGAAAGATACGGGGACAGTGCTAGAGTTGAAACAACAGCTAGCACACAACCCAACAAATGTTCACATGCAAGTAGGCTTAGCTAACATTATAGGGGTGTGTAATTAAACCGTGCCCATGAATTAAACACAGTCCACCTATATACCCTGTGTTTTTTTGGTTTATAATGGGCTTTTGCTGAAATATCAGCAAAAAAAGTTTGTTTTTCAATAATTCAATTCAAAACATGAAACTTTTTCAAATGTTTATTTATGTTAATGTTGATGATTATGGCTTCCATCTAAGGAAAACCACAAATTGTATCACAGCAAATGAGGTATTATATCACACCAACTGTTATAACAATTTTTGAACACAGAAATGGTGGCCAAATGAAAAAGTATGTAGAGTAAGTGCACTAATACTTTGTCGGGGCTCCTTTGCGATGAATGACCGCATCATTATGGGTGTTGCAGGAGGCGATCAGCTGATAGCACTGCAGAGGTGGGATGGAAGCAAGGTTGCTTTGAAAGCTTGTTGAATTGTGGGTCTGGGTCTCTCATCTTCATCAGATACCCAAAATGATGGGGTTAAGGTCAGGTGAGTTTGCCGGTCAACACAGTGATATGTGCTATTAAACCATTATTGGTACTTTTGCAGTGTGGACAAGGCGCTAAGTCTGATGGAAAATCAACATTCCATCTCCAAAAGCTATATGGAAAAAGGAAGATTAAGTTCCTTAAAATCCTGGTAGATGGCGTGCTGACTTGGTTATGATAAAATACAGTGGACATAGACAGCAAATAAACATACCTCCCAAACCATCACCATCAGAAATTGGGCAGCTTTGATTGTGTGCCTCTCCATTCTTCCCCAAGGCTCTGGACCTGATACCAAAGAAATGCACAATTCTTCTATCTGAAAAAAACCCACCTTGGCCACTGAGCAACAGTCCAGTCTTTTTCTCTTGGCAAGTTATGTCGCTTTTGGTCATGTCCTATGCTCAGAAAGGTTTGACACATGAGAGAACCGTACTTTCCGGGCCATAAGGCGCACCGGAATAAAGGCGCATTAGTCCGATGCGCCTTATAATGGAATATTCCATATTTTAAGGCGCATCGGCACATAAGGCTCAGGGCTCGGGGGGGGTGGCGGAGGTCCGGGGGTGGAGCGGGAATGAGAGACCCGAGCGGACGCGACGCGGAGAGAAGAGAAGAGACGCGGGACGCGGGGGGGAATGGTGAGTGGGGAAGGTGAGGGGAGTGGAGGAGGGCAGCGGACCGATACTTACATAGGGTCCCGCTACGAGAGACAGCAGTCTCCAGCGGGAACTGCAGACCACGCGGAAGAAGTTGTTCGTGCGGTGGTCTGCAGTTCCGCTGGAGATCTGCTGTCTCCGGTCTCCGGTAGCGGGGACCATGTAAGTATGGTCAAGCTGCCTGTGCCATACATAGGGCGCACCGGACTATAAGGCGCCATTTGTGGAATCCCAGGCTTTTAAGTGCGCCTTATAGTCCGGAGGAAAATACGGTACTGTCCTGATACGTCTGGTTACATTTGTGAGCACTTGTCAGCAGCAGTCCACTTATGTGAATCTCCCTGAATTTTTGAATGGCTTTTCTTACTAATCCTGGCTGAAAATATCCTGGGTACTGTGCACCTTTTTCACCACACATTTCCCTTCTACTCAACTTCCATAAATGTTCTTGATGCAGCACTCTGTGAATAGCCAGCTTCTTTAGAACAACCTCTGTGGCCTACCTCTTGTAGAGTGTGTCACTGACAGCCTTTTGGACATCTGTCAAGTAGAGAAGTCTTCCCCATGATGTTTTGCCTATCAACCAGACTAGGAAGCTTTCAAAATGCTTACGAAGCTTGCAGGTGTTTTGGGTTAATTAAAGATCAATAATAGTATAACAGGTCACAGTAATTAGTAAAAACATAATATCCGATGCAGTAAAAACTTTGAATCTTTATTTGTACATGACATGCAATCAAAAACATTAATATAATCATCACCAAATCAAAAAAAAACAGACAACAGGGTGGTGGGCAATCATAATTTATATATCCTCACAATGGGCATAGGAAGAAATCCAGGAAGGAAAAAGTATGCTAAGATTCAGACAGCATCCGTGCCCATAGGGTGTTATATAATCACAGTGCTACCAGCAATACATAAACTCCCGGAACCACACCCAAAGCACCCCGACGTATGTTTTGCTGCGCTTCCAAGGGAGTGACACAAGTGGCAAAACATCGCATATTTTCTCCCTGGTTTTGTTTCTATGGCTATTGTGGCGGATTTATGCATTATGATTGACCACCACCATGTTGTCTGTTGTTTTTGTGGATTTTAGTCATGATTTTAATATTAAGTTTTTGATTGCCAGTCATGTACAATAAAAGATTCAAAGTTTTTACTGCTCGGATATTATGTTTTTGACAAATATGGGTCCTGCTGCTTCAGCGGTGTGAGGATGGAGAAGGAAGAAGCGGTAATAAAACAGCATTCTCCATTTACCTTGGTCTCAGTCTCTAGCCGAGTTAAAAACCTAAAAAAATTTGATTCCTACAATAACAACAGGTGGCAGTAAGAGACAACAGCCAGTCAGGGCAGCTCATCACTAATTATGATTATTTGAAGTACTGTCCCTAGCCTTCTACTGGCAGGGCAACTGCACTATTATGATCCACATGTGCAGCTGTCAAACCTTTACTACTCCAATTTTACAGATTATTTGGATGTTAAAATAATTGATGTGATAGGGGTTAATATAAAGGGTTCAAGTCAGGCTAAATAACAGGTGCTAAAACCAAATCTTTTCCGGGGTTGAGCAGAAATTGTCTAAATTGAATTTTGACAAATCTGCTCATCACCATATTTCATCCTACGGTAGGGTGCTGACCATTCTATCTGTGACTTGAAATCTACTTGGATTCATCATAGCCTGTGGCATGTGTGCCATCCCGCATAAGGTTGTGGTTCAGTTTTTATAGTATAATACAGATTAGTTTGGTGCATTATGCCATTGTGACCTTTTTTGCTATATACCTATACACTAAACATAGGTCAGAGCTGATGAGACTTTTCTAGTGATTGGATAGCAGCAATATAATTTGGATGCGACAAAGCTGAAAAGGGTCTTTTTTGCAATACCTGACTGGTTTTCATATAGAAAGAAAAGCGTCTTTGTATTTTGTAATCACCGTAAAAAAAAGTGTTACTGGGATATACAAGGGATGCCAAACTAAGTTAGCACTGTGAAATTTTCTAGTTAATTGTCAAAAATGTGTTTATTGATACCAATGTGGCATTTTTATTTTTTGTTTTTTTCAAAAACTATTCGTAATCCTGACTTCACTTTTTAAAAAAAATATCTTAACCTAATGGCCTTTAAAGTGACTTCTATGTATAATTATACCAGTTTATAGTAGGTCAAGCACAGAAACAGTTAATGATTCGGGCCCTTTTTTGTTTTTGCATTTCACCCCATTTCATGCCTCACCTTCCCCTGAATTGTGTTTCTAAAAGGACTCGTCTACCAGATTGTTTTACCATTAGGAAGGCTGCAGATAGTGTTGATAGCCATTTGAGAGCTGCGTAATCACCACATTGCAATGTGTTTATGTAGTACTAGTACAACTGTATAAAGTAATATAAATATGGGTGAATATTATCAGGACCTGCTGTGGCATGCCCGCAGTGGCACAGAGGCCATGAAATATCGCAAATGCAGCTTATTGCTAGCTTTTGCGATTATCTTTCCCCATTCGGCCACCTTTTCACGCCAGTGGGGCGTGGAAGGGGGGCGGCCGGGCGCATCGAGCGGCGAGCGCTGAGTATTTTTCTAACGCAGGCCTGCTGGCCGGTTAGGAAGATGTTGGCAACTGATGGCAGCCCATACACAGAGACAAAGCCTCTTCATGTTCGGGCTGCGAATTTGCAGCGGCGGTGGGGCATCACGTGGGATGCACGAGCGCAGCCGTGTGATAAATATGTCCCCCAATGTGTGTATATATTTTAGGATGTAGTACTGAATGATCCTCTGGCGCACCGGTTTGTAATGTCCTGCCAGTTATATTACCTCTAAGAATCCTTTCATTAATGACAAAAATACTTTGCACATCTTTAATCTTATCCATAGTCCATTTCGATTGAAAATGTAAGAAATATATTAACATGAAACAAATATTTATGCAAAGTCTTACTGTGTTATGAACACTGGAATGTAACAATTCGCTGAGTTTTGAGGTTTGATTACAAATGTGTTGACAGACGTTCCTCCTGGTATGAGTGGACTACGGTAATACAAATTTGCCCATCATTGACAGCGGAATGTATTATTTACTATCAGCATCCATCCTTTTGCAGGTTTTTGCTTGATTCCATTCCCAGTTATCCCACGATCCATCTTTGCGAGATGCCTTATATTAGCATCTTGATTTATTTAGTGCCACTTACACAGGAATACCACAGGTATTTCCGCTAACCAAGATTTTCAGTCACATAAGGATTCCCTTGCGATCCTGCAGGACATGAAAACTCTTGTATCCTTCCGTTCTTGTACATCATCATCATAATTTCAACAATGATTTATGAACAATGTTATAAATAATGATGGTTATTTTAACACCTGAACGGACACTTTGGACCGTTTTGTTTTTCCATTTTTCACTCCCTACCATGAAAATATATACTTTTTTACTTTTACATGACAAGAGCTGTGTGACGGTGTGTAACAAATGCACTCATATTGATGGTATTTAATATATTAGCCATGATTACTTGGGAACGGGAAAAAAAAATTCCAAATTTGGTTGAAAAAACATCATAGCGCCATTTTCTTGTGGGGCTTGGATTGACGCTTTCACTGTATTTCCTTTAGTCTTAGGTCGGTTCGAGCACGGGGATACCCCACATTTGTATAGGTTTTATAATGTTTTATACATTTACAAAATTAAAACTTCGTACAAACCTTCTTTTTATTTTGCCATTCTTCTGGCGCTAATGTAACTTTTTCTTATGGGTTATACAAGCTGTGGGTGGTGTCATTTTTTGAACTTTGATGATGTTTTTCAGGATTGTATTTTTAGGGATGTACAGCCCATTTGATCAATTTTTATGATTTTTTTACTATTTTTCAAAACGGCAAAAAAGTGCCCATTTTCAAATTCAGGGGCTATTTTCATTACATGGTTAAACGCTCTGTTGAAAAAAACTTTATTATATTACTTTAAACCACTTCCTACCTGCAGCAAGATATATACGAGCGAGATGATGCCGGATCAGCTCGGGATCGGAGAATAACCGGCATGGGCGGGATACTCGGGTGTCGGCTTTAACGAACGGCTTTAACTAACACCCCTGGTAGTAGTGGCGGCTCGATCGCCGGTTGTGTAACCTGTCCACACATGCCTTCCCCCCGGGGGTCTTTCCCCACGATTGATACCAGCCCGTGCCCAGTCTTGGTGGGGGCAGCGGATCAAGACCCCGACTTGCCTTGCGCCACTGCCTGAAAGAGGGCGAATCCCTGAGTTCATCGAAAGACACAGGGGCAACATTTACTAAGGGTTCGCAGCCGCGAATATCTGTCGGGGTTTTTCCGAAATATTTCCGCTTTTGCGCTGTTATTTCAGGGATTGTGGCGACCGCGATCGATTTTTGGCGCAAATCGCGAAGAACTTAGCGCGACAGAAGCGGGGGGGCGTGCCACCGGGCACAACCCGAAGGATTCGAAAACCGCCAGAATTTAAAAAGCCATTGTGCGCAAGGATCAAGCATCACATACACCAGGAAAAAAGCCGTGAACTCCGGCGGACCTCGGCGCCGCAGCGACACCTGGTGAATATCGGGCACAGCTTATGAATCCCGGCAGAACCAGATTCCGAGGTGGAGACCCGCCGCTGGATCGCGACGGAAGGGTAGGAAATTGCACCGTGTCAGCCTATGCATGTGGATAGGCTGACAATGCTAGTACCCTGACAATACATCAGTATGAAGATATTATCCATGAACAAGCAATTAGATGATCGCTTTTCATGTCCACAGTGGAAAAGTTAAAAATTGTTTTTCAATAAAAAATAAAGGCTCTAAATCAATAATAAAAAGGCCCATTACTCTCCTAACCGATAAAGAGGGACCATATAACGCACAAACAGTCTAAATCATAAACACAAACCTCAACCTATATAGTAACACCCATGTCGTTTAGAAAAACAACCCGTAGAATAAAGTATAAAAAATTTGAAACCCTACCCGATGAACACCGCTAAAAAAACTTAAAAAACCCACCAAAAATTATGCTTTTTATTATCTGAATGCCACACCAAAATGAAATAAAAAAGTGAACACGACGAATATATATACTCCAGAAAATATACTATTGCAAAGTACAAACACAATCACGCAAAAAAACAGCATCAACAATAGCCAAAAAGTAAAAATGTTTGCCATTGGAAGATGGTTGATGCACAAATGAAATTTTTTCCCCCCAGTAGCAGTTATTGACAGTAGTAAAACATAAGAATCGTATCAACCCATAGAATAATAGATAACTCATGGATTAGGCTATAAGGTGAACACCAAAAAAAAAAGTAAACATCCCAGTACAGAATTGTTTGCTTTCTACTCCTGCCCTCTAAAAAAATGTTTCCAAAATTTTCAACAGTTAGGGGTACAACCCAAAAAATGGTTAATACAGGGGAAAAAGCATCTCATTCCGCAAAAAAATGCTGTCACATGGCCCCAATAATGAAAAAGCTAATTTTATTAGCAAAAAGGGGGGGGGGGGCAGGTTTTGGGGGGCGGGTGGGGGGGGGGGGGGGGGGGGGGGGGGGGGGGGGGGGGGGGGTGGGGGTAGGGGGGGGGCCGGGGGGGGGGGGGGGGGCGGGGGGCTGGGGGGGGGAGTGGGGGGGGGGGGGTGGGGGGGGGGGTGGGGGGTGGGTGGGGGGGGGGGGGGGGGGGAGGGAGGGCGCGGGGGGGGGGTGGGGGGGTGGGGGGGGGGGTGGGGGGGTGGGGGGGGGGGGGGGGGGGGGGGGGGGGGGGGGCGGGGGGGGAGGTGGGGGGGGGGGGGGGGGGGGAGGGGTGGGGGGAGGGCGGGGGGGGCGCGGGGGGAGGGGGGGGGGGGGGCGGGGGGGGGGGCGGGGGGGTAGGGGGGGGGGGGGGGGGGGGGGGGGCGGGGGGGGGGGGGGGGGTGGGGGGGTGGGGGGGGGGGGGGGGGGGGGGGGGGTGGGGGGGAGGGGGGGCGGGGGTGGGGGGGGGGGGGGGGGGGGGGGAGGGGGGGGGGGGGGGGTGGGGGGGGGGGGGGGGGTGGGGGGGGTGGGGAGGGGGAGGGGGGGGGGGGCGGGGTCGTGGGGGGGGGGGGTGGGGGGAGGGGGGGGGGGTGGGGGGGGGGCTGGGTGGGGGGGGGGAGGGGGGGGGGGGGGGTGGGGGGGGGCCCGGGGGGGGGGGGGGGGGGGGGGGGGGGGGGGGGGAGGAGGGGCGGGGGGGGGGGGGAGGGGGGGGGGGGGGGGGGGGGGGGGGGGGGGGGGGGCGGGGGAAAAAAAAACAAAAAAAAAAAAAAAAAAAAAACAAAACAAAACCAACCAAAACAAAATAAAGAGGACAACACAAAAAAACAAAAACACAAAAACACAACACCACCAAAAAAACAAAAAAAAAAAACAAAAAACACAAAATGAGAAAGAAAACTAAACATACTGGCAGCAGCTGCAGGACGCTCATTCCCTTCTGGCCCGCCGTGCACCATAATTAAAACACGAAACAGGCCAACAAGTGGGAGGCTCTTTACTGGGAGACATTGCAGAACAAATGAAGGTGGGTTTCCTCTTTTATCTTTAGAAATGTGTAATTTTAGGGCTAATAAACGTATAACCGACAAAAATTGACCTAATTCACCTCATTTTGATTACATTACTATGAAGGGGTTAAACAATCTTCTAGAAGCTATGTCTCATAGGTTGCAGGTGCAGATTTTGAAAAGGGGGGTTGATTATATAGGGGTTTTTTATGGAAATATTGTAAAAAATTTCATAAAACAGATTTATCCCAAAATCGTCAATTATGAAATACGCGATACGATATGCGATTGTAAGGCGGTGACATCAAAATAAATTATCCAGCATTTTAAAAAGATTAATTTTATGAAATTGTAAGTAGACGTACAGAGAAATTTATTCAGCAAACTTAGTTAGATGATCAATCTATATGCCTGAAAAACGTAATGATTTTCAAATTTCCAAAGTTTTCAAAAAAAAAAAATTCTACATTTTTCTTTTTTTGTAATAAACGCAAAACTTCACCAGCCAAAAATTTCCCACTAAACTGAAGAGTACAACATGTGGGGGAAAAACACTCTCAGAATCGTTTGATAAGTAACAGTGTTTAAAAGTTATAACCATATAAAGCGAGAATAAAAAAAGTGGGGCTGAGCCTTAAGCTATGAAAACTGGCTGTCGTCCTTAAGGGGTTAATAATCGGGCCTTGGGAATACTGTCTATTTATATGACTTCTAGGGAACGGGGAGGTGAAGAATTTTAGGGGTTTTTTAATATCATTTCTTAAACTTTCTTTTATTTCTACTATTTTCAGACCCCTCTATGGTATTTACCTGAGTTGTATGATTGATCTACCATATAATGCGACTAAAGTATGGCAGTATATGGGGATGTTCCTCCTCGTTCAGTACAGTGCGCAATCGCACCATTGTAATGAATAGGTTAAATCCCGATGTCAAGTCTTGGGATGCGCCTCCATCTTTAGGAATCTGCCAGCAGCTCTGCGGCAGGCAAGGGGCGGGTAGCGCAAAGATTTACCTGCTAGTTGAGCCCCTCGCAAAGCATCCGCACCAACATGGCTGTACTATTACGGACCACATGTCGGGAGTGGTTTTAAAGGAAATCTACCAAACAAAATCAAAGCAAGATAAGCCAGGAACACTTAATCATAGATCCAGGCACGGTGACAGTGATGCTTTGATATTTCGTATCCATGGGCTTCATTCCTTCTAATGTGCTAATGAAACTAAAAAAGTACTTAGAGGTATCCTCTTACACCTCCCCGCTCTCTCCTCTACCGGCCCGGGGGGTCCATCGTATAATTTAAAAGTTGATTTTGAGGAAGCTATGTGAGTTAACATATATAAGAAGCTTACAAACAGTCATGGAGCCTGGTGTCCTAATTGTACTACTTGATTTTTATGGTAGATTTCATGTTTAAAGTAGATCTATAGAAAAAAGAGGATATGTTTAACACAAACAAATTGCTGTACAAATCATGGAAGTGGGGACTCCAGTCTTCTGTAACTAGTTTGGATGCTGTTACTAAAACCTACTAATTGAGCTTGTGTATTTGTGTGCCTAAAACAAGTAAATAAAATAAAAATTATTTGGCCTCTCAAAGCTTATGTGAGGAGGGCAGGGACTCAGGGAATTGAAGGCACATGACCTTTTACTCCAGATAGGTAAGGTGGGGAGAAACGATAAAGGGCCAGATGAAAAAAGAGAGGAAGGATGGGAAAACAAAAAGAAGGTAGAACAAAGAGCGAACAGGGAGGTGATTTATATTTTTTTGTGTGAATAGATAATGAAATATATAAGGACAATATTTACAAATAATCTATAAATTATTGCCTTATTAAAATGAAAATTGAGGGTATCGGAAGCTAAACTATATACTAAAAATGTGAGCGGAAAAATCTCTGATACAACACACACATAAAAATTTTGATCGCAATATACTGACACAAAATATTGCTTTGTAAATATTGCCAAAAATTGACAAAAGACGTTACTTGATTGTATGAAGCTTTTTTAAAACTCCGTTTGCATTATTTTAATATTGCTAAAGAATTTCTAAGCAAGTGGATGTTGATAGTTGACACCTTTGTTTGAATCAGCTTGTCTGTTATTCACTTTTCAGTTTTTCTAGCAGGTAGTGCCCCACGATCCACATATTGCTAAAGATCTATCCATGATGCCATCCTTAATTATAAGAGATTGAGAAAAATGTTTCACCTCTGATTTTCAATGGGTCTTTGAGAAATTCTTATTAGAACTGGTTGAATTGTCTGTTATGATTGGTATTAATACCCCCTGTTGTAATATAGGAAGCTTTCTTACCCGTTGATATATAACATGCATTCATGTAGTCGCCTCTTACTTTATCTAATGTTTTTTTGGAGCTTGTTTGGCATTGTGTACTCCTTAAGTTTCCCGCACCCAACATGGTCTACTCCGAATGTCAGTGTAAAAATACTACTACCATATTTAATCTTCTCTATTACATATCACAGTCACAAAATCAACTATCGCTGCATGAATGGCACTTAGTATACCACTGTACAGTAGTAGCTTGTGCTCAAGAACATTGAAAAATCTATAGATGCGAAAATTAACTATTAAGCTTCTTTAAAAAAATTTTTCCCCAATAATATCCATTTATGACCTCATTGGTCAACTTTCCAAAAAGCTATGCTCGGTAATTCTTGATCCATTGGTTTTTCGTCCACCCCATCGGCTCAAATTTTTACATAACCCTAAGCTCTGGGTACCTCGGGTTGCAGCGCAGCACCTGCCGGACAGCAGCTTTTACCTGTAACTGCATGGTCAGTACGGATCGCAGGCCCTGCTGAGTGCTCAACAAGGATGAGACCGTTGCACCTCTTGCACGCTTCTGTTGTAGAATGAAATGCTTGTTAGTTGTTGCAATATCGGTCTCACCATTATTGTCTAGCGAACTATATCCCCATCTTTTCACTACCGGTAATCGTATTCCATGAGCTGGAACTCCTGATTGTATCGATCTTGATATCTTTCAATCCATGTTAGCCAGTTGTAAAAGTCAAATGTGGCCGGATATGCAGCTATTACGTTCGAAGCAACGCACATCCAGCGCAGCGGCTCTGTGATTTACAAACGTGCGCGCACTCACTTTGAAGACGACCCCAGGCTGACGTCCTGAGGGATCTATAGCAAAAATAAGCTGCATTGGCCATAGAGGGCTAGCGCCGCAATTTGTTACTGCAACGTCAAAGATAGAATCAGGATGAGGACCGGAGAATGGTTGTTAGCAAGGATTCTGGATACGTGATGGCATCTATCTCATCTGCTGTAAGGCACTATCGCTTCACCTTCATAGTCCTCACGGACATGACATGACCACAAAATATTTTTCGCAAGACCCAGAAAGTGGTGATAATGTGTAAAGATGACCCAACAGCGCCTTTTCCAGTAGTTACTGAGTTATAATACCAAAAAATGGTGACAAACTGATCTTCTTACCTTTTGATACCCTTTCCAGGGCACCAAGTGGGTGTTTATAACTGAAGCTAATTGTCAGTATTATGTTTTCTCATTTTAGCTTGGTCCAACACTTATCCACCAGTATAAATATCTAAAACTCTTTTCCTGATTAATAATGTGTTCAGTACAGGTAGAATGAAGGGGTTATTCCCCGGTTCAGCAAATGTTTTACCAAATGCTTCAACATGGCGCATGAATATTTTAAAAAAGTCTATGTACTCCCATTTTCATAATATACTTATGCACTCATTCTCTTTATGCGTTTTTCGATCTCATTTCCTTGCCTATACGAAAGCTCTGATTGTATACTTCCACAGTGGATAGAAATATTCCCACTGTGTTCACAGGTGTCCCGGCTCTCAAACCCTACAGCTCTTGATTAGTCTGCATCTTAATATTTTCTGTGCACACTCGTGGACCATGTTAGATTTTTGTCACCATTCAAACGTAAACATAGAAGCTTTCATATAGCCCGAACGCAAGTAATGAGATCTAGGACCCCTATAGGATATTGGATCCCAGACAATATATGAAGAAAGTACGTTCGCGGTCTCTATAATAAAAAAAAGCCTTAATAATTTTGTTGAAAATGGGACATCCCCTTTCATCGTGACTACCAAACCCTTCGCTACATGATATTTACTAACAGTCAACAACCTTTGATACCAGTGGATATTAATCTTGAAGAGTACCCTCTATTAACAATCTTTCCAACTCTTTCCCCAACTAGATGAGAAGGTGAACAAATATCCATCCCCACCAGTTGATTCGGTTGCGGGGCCATTCCCTATGCCCACATCTTGTTTTTGACTTTAATTGTGTCCTCACCACTTCGCGCTATTTTTATGACCTATAACATCATTGTGTATTGTGCTTGTAACTGTGCCCCTGTCAAATTTACCCCCATCATAATCATTTAGCTATTGGATAAACCAGGGACATTAACTCTAGATTCTCAATGTGACTATAGAACATTGTCAAACAATATGTGCACTAACAGTAGCATTTTCTAGTTTGATCCATCTGTACCACTTCATACGATATTCGCGTTCGTTAGATGGTAGCTAGAGACTTGCATTCCAACAAGTCTGATACCTCCCAGTTGACGTCGGTGCTGGCACCGATGGCACATTCCGGTCCTGTTACAGCAGTGCGGCCATGGGCGCCGCCAGTCTTGGGTTATTTGATGGTTCAGCACCACAACCGTAATATTCATTAGGTAGTGGTGCAGATTGAGTTGCCCTGGCAGTCTCTACAGTCTGATAGAGCCCGATTGGCAGGTATTAAAGATCAGTTCCACTAACAGTCCATTACCTCCCCGACCGTAGTCTTTTCGTAGTAGAATAGCTCATCAGGCCTCCAGGGAAATCATACAGTACCGAGCGGGTTTGACATCATAGAAAAAAACCGTTCCACTTTCCCCTTCTCACCTTCCTGTAGACCCACACTTTTTAAAACTAAACATGCAAACTCAAACAGTTAGGTTATTGCCAATCCCAAACTCATCACACGTTACTGTATTCCGACTGTGACCCATAATGGAATCAAATTACTTTCCGCCCAATCTGAATTGACATTTTTGCCCTTGTTCAACTTCAAATTTTCTATTAACCAATTGATCAATACTGTTCATACGATTGTCCACGCATGCTCATAAATAAAATGTTCCAGGCCGCGAGTTACACAAACACAGAGGAACCACATCTGTATTGTCTTGGTCCTACACCTCCAGCCTTCTTTGCCTCATATACACTTTGCAAAAGGCAAAAAATCAAACAATCCGTACAACAATATTGGAATGGTCTTAAAAGTCTATAAAAATAATAAAACATAATAATTTGGTTATCCTTGTGCTCTGTTTAACAAGCCGACAGATCAAGAGTTGTCATTTGGAGCACACAAAAGAAAGCCTTGTAAACCCGAGGGGGTTTTAGCGTTCCTCTTAGTCCACACTTTTCAGATTTCTTCCTGCCCAAAAACCCCTGCCAATTGCGTGTTTATTTTGCAACTTTCAAATGTCACCCACCCTGTCCCGCTTTCACCCAGTACAATGGCATGATTAATATTGCATCCGGTCGTATGCACGAAAAAACTCACAACTATTTTTTCGCCGCTAATAAGCCCTCTGAAATATCTCTATGTACATAAAACAAAGATAGTCTATACCCTTTTAAATGTAACCTTGGCGCAAGCTAACGCAAGAACGATACAGTCGGTTTAATCTGCAAGGGTTTTAGTAGACCTTTCACCACTCACACATGTGAAAGATTCACATTCCATTTATAGAAGTCTTACTTCATAGATTAGGAGCACTTTGAAATGATCGTTCGTTTTTTTCATCCCTTACATTTTTATGTCAGAGATAACAGTTTTACAACAATAAACACCCGTTTTACTCCCAGTTATGGCCTGAGCAGAAAAAGTGGTTGATTCAGGTGTTTTCAGTGGTAGGGTTCGCCATAGGACTTTTACCCGTGGGTGCGACATAGGGTGGCCACGTACGTTGAGTACCCACAAAAAGTACTGTCCTGGAATACATGTTTTCGATACGTTAACGACCTGCGCTCGCGGGCCACCGTGTTATACTCATTACATTAGTTTGGTGCATATAGATAAGCTATCACCCCCGATTATGCAGACATGCAAAACCCTGACATAAAACACAAACACAATGGCTGTAACCCGTAAACAATACATGAAACGTATTGTAAAAGCACAAAAATAAGACGCATCAATGTGGCAATGTTTAAAAGGACACACAAGGGACCCCAGTAAACTATAAGTAACTGAAGTCAATTTGCCAACTTACAACTATATTATTGTCATCCTTGAGCATAAGTTCGTTTCCAGAGGTCATTTTACTCAAGGACTTCTGGCTTGATCCAGGGGTTGGGAGAGCCTCCTAAGCCTTACACAAAGAAAGTTCTGTGATGAGAAGCAGAATGAGCTTCAAATAACAGAACATCAAATTGAGTTGCTGCCAGAAAAATATTAAAATGATGAAAACGTGAGGGCAGATTCCAGAAATACCGTATAGTTACAACTACAACCGTAGCCATTCATACAAGTATCACCACTGCCAGGTAATTTGTTTGATACAAGCGCCCTTATGCGCTGATAATCTGAGTCAGGAATGAGCCAAGCAAGAAGTCTCCCCTGGATTGTATTCAATACCAAGAAAAAAAGACAGCGAAATAAGAGCCCTTATTATCTGTCCTACAATCGGTGCAAGGTGCACAGGATATCCCAAGTCAATTTTCAATTTGCTTCAGGAGTCCACCCCCCCCCAAATCCCCTTAAGCATTTAGAGTCATGTGATACTCACTTCACTGGGGTGCTTAGTCTCTCCTTACTTCATGCTTGCCGTCCGAACTGAAGCACCCCCCACAGAGACTCACCACCGCAGTTCGCGAACACGAAAAACCTTATAGCTCGCTGTCATGAGAGAGGTTTAAGAGTAAATGAAGGATGTCGGTGACAAATGCACGCTCCCGCCGGCCATGTAGTCCATGTCTGTCTCTACTTACAATTGCTAGAGAGAATAGTGAGTTATGTAGAGTGTATTATGTGATTCCTCGTTTTCTTATTCATCTTGGTACTATGTTATATCATACATTGCAAGTTGACTTTATATCTCGGTAAGCGAGTGCAGGGATGGCAAAAAAAACGTTTTTTTTTTTTGGAGTGTCCTTAAGGAACATATTTTTGTAAAAAGTAATTATAATCTAGTGTTTATTGAAATTGGGGCATTACAGGAGGGAATTGAAGGTCAAAACTACGGACTGAGTGTTGGGGAAACACTTGAAGTAGTAAAACGTCATTTGAGGAACAGAATTTGTTAAGAACATACCATAAAAAATGTCCCACAAGAAACTCCCCCACCACACACAAATTATAAATTAGTATCTCCAATGAAGGGTCGCCCCCACGTCGGCGTTATTGCTTGGATCACCACTATCATTCATCTAATTTCCCTCCCAGAGCTGCTGCTGCCAAGTCTCCTGGGGAATCCACCGTATGAGACCAATGTTCCCCCGCTCTGCGCGGGTTATTACATTGTGCCAGTTCAAATGATAAGTTGCCCTTATAATGGGTATTCCTGTATTTTTTAAATGATGAAAGCTTCAATTAGCAGGCAATGCAGAACAATGTAGCAATGTTAAAGCGGTTCCTCCCACCCCAAAAACTTGCATTTTATGACCTTGTTATTTAATCTAATAAGTTGTCGCGTCTTTAATGGACATGCATCATTACCTAGTAGACTGTTGTTTGCCATGGCTCTGTGAGTTGCTTCTCCTTCCTTTGTTGATCTGGATGTTGGACCACATCCGATATGTCTGCCCGCCGTGCCGCTGTCCCTAGGCTATCTTCAACATCATTCTCAATTAGCACTTCTGCTGTATTTTGCTCTACATATGTTCACCCAATACCAGTTCCTACCACTTGGGAATTAGCATTGGAAACACTCGCGAACACAATTACTAGCACACTGGTAAGCCCCGACTAAGATTTGAAAGATGAGGAGTGGGCATTTGAGGAGTTGACGTCATACGATGCACCCAAAACCTGTCGCGCGCCCTCACTCCTTTACCACCCCCTCCCTCCAAACTAGCACCTCCCCCAAAAAAATTTACAAAAGTTTGGACCAGCTTGCAATCGCTAATAGTCCTAAAAACTGTCCCCTATACCCCTTTATATAGATGCTTTAATCAGTACCACTGCACTTCTATGTTTAAAAGCAAAGTCCCAGATAAGCACATAGACGCCGTAATAAACCTAGCATCAATCCATAAACATAAAGAGGATGCACCTATGAACAGATCACACATGTACAAACAGGAGACAAGGACCCATACGAACAGTGCAAAATAGTTTCCGACCAGAAAGCATTAAAGGCAGGCTAGGAGAAAGGAAAGAGATGGGGAAAAGAAAAGTATAGGAACCATGGAATGCATCAATGGGTGCCTTGACTGCCTAGGGGAGGTCGGTATTGACCAGCTCCTGGAATATGCTGGCGACCCTTTGGCACTGTACGGTAGGACTCGGTATCGTCGGAGGTGCCACATAGAAGGGCTTAAGTGCACACCCCTCAACACCGTGCCATAGTGGTCGCCACCACGCTGATCATATCAATACTGTTAATTCTGTGTTGCTGGTAAGCGGCAAGGCAAGACAACGGATGGGGCCTTCTACACTCACCGACCGCTGGCGATGGCGAACCTTCCAAAAGCTCACCATGGGAGTGCCCAAAAACAAGCCTACAAATCCCACTCGCACTTACCGCAATCCCCTTCAGTGCCACCACATTGACTTACGCAGTAACTCTATTCCCCTGCTAAATGACTTCCTTTAAACCATTTATATCATGGATCAGCCCCGTTGACGCCACTAATACGTTATGAAAGAATCCCGCGACGGGCGACATTCTAGACGCTATCATCGTGCACTTACGCTTATTTCACAGAGGTCGACGCCTCTGTACAGTCCAGAATGTAGCGAAGGATCTACAAAGACGGCCTCTGCTAGCGTTCACGCCGAACCCACTGTCTCTCTACACTTTTTACTCAGCAGTTCCCAAGTTCAATGTATAGGTGTCGTTTTAAAATTATCGCAGCGCACCGATTGTAGTAATCTCTCAAGTGCCTGGGTCTGCACGTGAAGCATTGTGTGATCGTACTGCCTCTTGGTGTGAGCGTCCTTTTCTGGGATCAATGGCCTTGTAGTGCCCCACACGAAAGGGATTGAGTGCGCACCTGGCAAGCGTTCCATAGGTTCGCACCATGACCTAGGACACCTCTCTGACTTCTAGGAGTGCGGGCAGGGGGTGGGAGCCGACAGAGGGGTTGAAGATGTCCTATGCTTAGTCCTGTCGTGCCAGCTCTCGCCCCTAAATTCCTGTGGGCCGCTCATTGGGTACAGCGGAGAGGAAAGGTAAAACAACCCAGCTTCAGCTACAGAGACCCAAAATGTGGCGTCTGGAGCTCCCCCGGACGAGATACAATGACGTGGAGAAGAACTCAGGTAAACAAGAAAGGCAAGATGAACACAGCTGTAAGTCAATAAGGAAGGTGGGCAGTTGTCAGAGTGTGTTGTCATGGAGTGGTGGGGAGGGGGGGCGGGGGATCCTCGCATGTGTCTGTTGTTAGTGAGGGAGTGGAGGGGACCTACATCTGTCGATGCTCCCGCCGTGGGGGAGTGGTTCCTGATGGTGTGCCTCAGCTTTAGGGGAAGCTTGGCTGTGATCGGGCGTCAAGGGATTGCTTATGGCTTGTCACCGTTACCTGGCACGGACGGGATGGATTGTTGTGTGGCAGTGAGAGGAAGGGCGGGGGGAGATTGTGTTGTTCTTAGGGAGGGGTTGTGCGCGATTTTACTGTGGCCGGACGGGGTGCGCGCTTCCAATGGTGCAGTGGGCCCGAGTGGCTTGATGATTCGCCGTGAGTCGGAAGTTTTTGGAAGGTTCGTCAGGTGGCCAAAGGGGGGAGTAGGTTGTTTCAGTCAAGCCGATACCGGGGGGGCTTGGCTATGTCAATGGTTGAATTGTGGGCGTTGTGACAGTGAGAGAGGCCCTAAAATGTAATGTTTCAGGATCAACATAACTGGATCGTTTTGTACGTAATTATTTCTGAAACCAGTTGTAGTTTTTTGGGCATGATTATTTCATCACATGATCTAATGGTCGCTCTCGAGAGCCTCCCGGCTAATACACTAATAAACAACAAGATACGTACCCTTGTCAGGCCTTCCACTTCCCTCTCGCTTTGGTGCTGGCCATTACCACTTGATCTGGTGTTTATTTAGGCTGGAAATGTCGTCTGCACGTGATGTGGTGTTGGTAGCCCTGTACACCTTATACTTACTGAAGGATCCTTCCTCCAGGTTTAAGCTGTAGCCGGCCACGCTGAATTATTGCCACAGTTGGTAAACATATTCCTGCAATACTGAACACGATCCCACTACCATGGGACCAGTAAACTGATGGCACTACCGTGGCGGCTCCCGGGCCGCCAGGAAAGATCCTTGATTTGGTGATTATTGGACTACCGGCAGGATTGCTGGACTAGATTGCTACTGTTGAGATTATTTGGAAAGCCCTGGGAAATCAGTTAGAAACACAATTCCCCTCAAACGAGGGAGACGCCTTTATAGACACAAAGACATGTGAATCATTTTACTAAAACTTACAGAAATGAAAAAATAAGCTTTATATGCGGTATTTGACACAAACTTTTAAAGCTTTTTTTAGCCTGAGCAATGTCTTTCTTTAACAAACTGTTCTGACACTTGAGCACAGGTTTTCACAAAAAACACAAGGACAGCATATTAAAATCTGGAGTAGAAATAGGTACAGACAAGTAAATGAAAGTTGATTTTCAGGCTAATCTTATCAAAACTAATATGCAGGGCAATAGTGTGACAATTATCTAGTTGAAATGGAACAGGCTCTCCAATCAGTTTGGGATAGGCTTGTGTTTAATCAGTAGCCAATCTGGAGAGGAATAGCTAATGTAGTGGTGCAGGAGATGGCAGCAGCCTCAACCATTGATGAGACAGGAGGTTTCAGACTACCTTATATTCCATATGTACACTTTATCTAAATTGTAGTCATATATCATTGTCTTGACCTAATGGATCTGAGACAAAAATCAGTCAAGCAGTGAGATCTTAGAAATAGCAGGGTAGTATCACTTTTATTACATTTTAAGCTCTCAAATGGAATGTCACTTTAAAGTTTGTTTTATTAGGCAGTGCTACACCCACTTCACGAGATACCGAACATCTACTTGAAGATGAGTAATGTGTAATTATCATTTCCAGCTTAAGCCAACTTAAATAATTGTAGATGGGAGTAATACAAAATAATGTTTTATTGATAATATTATAAAATAGTTTTTCAATCCATAGCCAGATTCCATATAGAATCAAAAGACGAGGGGGCACTGTCTCCATTTGGAGAAATCAAGGTTTAATCACCGGAGGCAAGATGGCTTTTTTACTATGAGAACTGTCAATCTGTGGAATAGCCTGCCTCAGGCGCTGGTCACAGCAGGGACAGCAGAGAGCTTCAAGAAGGGTCTAGATGCCTTTTTACACCTAAATAACATTTATGGTTATGTTATATAGAATTGTTTCCCCTAAATCCCTTCTGCATGCAAGTGTCTTTTTTCAACCGTATAAACTATGATACTATGATAGACATTGTAAAGGTACTTTTTTTAAAGCTGCTATCATCTTTTGATACTGTTTAAGCATTTTTGTTGCTAGAACTCTTTAACAAAGCTAATACATCCATGGGGGTCCTTCGTCTTATATCTGTTACTTTTGGCTAGTTTTTGCCTGTCTTTTTTCCATCTGCTACTTTGGTAATTTATCAATCTCACTTTTTCCTTGTATTAAATTTTTTTTTTTTTCAGATCTTTTTGAGACATTTGTTACAAATGTTTCAAAATGTCACACAAATGTCGCAAGTCATTTCCA
Organism: Engystomops pustulosus; assembly: GCA_019512145.1. Lineage (NCBI taxonomy): Eukaryota > Metazoa > Chordata > Amphibia > Anura > Leptodactylidae > Engystomops > Engystomops pustulosus. The sequence goes on along the minus strand of CM033643.1, from coordinate 103,322,503 downwards.
TTTTGTAAGTTTTCCTTAAAGAGGACCTGTCACCAGATTTTGACCACCCTGAGTAACAATGCCTGCTGATAAAGGATTACAAGTCCTCCTCTCACCTAAGATGAGCTTCCAGTGAGGCTCTGTACCTTAATTACAGACATTTTTCTGATATGCAAATAAGCTATTTTGACTCATCTCAGTCATATCTCTCTCTCAGGCTGGCAGTGAACCACACCCCATTATTCTGACTGACAGCTCTGTGTATCTTCAAATCACTGCTCGGCCTCCTTGTACTTAGGGACCGTCTGCTAATATTCAACTACAGACATATAAAGCTCTATGTACAGATGAGAAATATTGTATCAATTTTTACATGGTGCCTTGTGTTACATTCATGACATTTGAACAGGGACATCATCGCAGGTCCTTCAGCCTTCTAAGAATAGCAAACTTTATACCATGTATGTGATTACATGAAATCCATGGAGCCTGCTGTGACATCATGTGGTCAGATACATGCATGAGGTAGAGTTTGCTATTATTAAGAAGTTAAAGTACCTGAGATGATGTCACTGTGGTCATATAACATGAATTGTGACCAGTAAGGAAGCATAAGGCATGGGGAGGAGTAGATGGGAGAGTCCGGATGAGCAGGACACGCCCCCCTCTGATTCCAGCTAATATAAGATAAAAGGTGATTTATGTGGATGTAAGCAAAACAATTTTTAGCTAAAAGAAGGGCGTGAGTTAATAGAGCTCTATAGGAACCTGTCACTGGCTGTATATGTGCAAATGTGGTGACAGGTTCTCTTTAAACATGGTTTTGCCAAAAAATTATTTAAAAAGACAGAAAAAAACAGGAAGAAAAATAAAGATAATTGACCCTCATGTGTCATTAAAGTCATATATTCTGACAAAATGGAACAAGAGTAGGCACAATATCTTGATCTTTTCTTGAAATGTATTGCAGCATGCACCCCTGGGTAGACTTTCAAGACTAACACAACACCAGTTGAAACAACTTCTAAATGACCCAGATATGAATTCATTTAACAACCTTAAGGTTGAATTTAACATTCATAATAGAGTTTTTCATAAATACTTGCCGTTAAGAAACATAAGATTTATTTGTCCCTGCAGCAATGTCAAACCCTCTTACATACTAAAGTGGAAACAGAACAGGTTCTAAATATGAATATCAAAGGGTCAATTAAATATCTAATTATGTGAATCACTGGGAAACTGTATTTCAAATTGCACTCAGATATTACTTCCTCTTACCTTCACAGACCAATAAAATTAAATCTTCCTATCAGATAAATGTTGGAAAAACCGAGTGTAAGGTTTTAGACTTGTCCGCCAATATTTTGAACTCCAAAATAATGTACAATTGCCCTGTACTTGTATGGTACTTGGTAACCTTTAATTGCCTTTTACAAAATTTACACTGTTAGGCCATGGTGCACAGAGACTTATTCCCTGTACTGTGGTTGGTCTGTGAGATTTGGCCAGTACACGGTCTGTTTTTCACATACTGAGCGCGGCGATGTCCCGTCGCCCTCAAAATCAACCTAAGGTTACTGCATGCAAACAAGCTCTTTTAACAATTCGCAAACAATGGTCCCATGGTCCAATGTTTTTGGCCAGTGTGACATCGGTGATTGAGCTACACTCACATGCAAAAGACAGTGGAAGAGGATTGCCTGAGCCGCTTGGGTTGGAAAAAGAACATGCTTCATAATTTGTAGCCCAGACAGTCAGCTCATAAAGGGGGCTATAGAAACTACAGCTATGTGTGTGAGCCGATAGAAAGATACAGGGACATGTGTTAGATGTTGAAACAGCTAGCACACAACCAAACACAATGTTCACATGCATGTAGGCTTAGCCAAAGATTTATAGGGGTGTAATTAAACCGTGCCCATGAATTAAACACAGCCACCTATATACCCTGTGTTTTTTTGGTTTATCATTGGGCTTTTTGCTGAAATATCAGCAAAAAAGTTTGTTTTTCAATAATTCAATTCAAAACATGAAACTTTTTCAAATGTTTATTTATGTTAATGTTGATGATTATGGCTTCCATCTAAGGAAAACCCCAAAATCTGTATCACAGAAAATGAGGATATTATATAACACCAACTGTATAACAATTTTTGAACACAGAAATGGTGGCCAAATGAAAAGTATGTAGAGTAAGTGCACTAAATACTTTGTCGGGGCTCCTTTTGCATGAATGACCGCATCATTATGGTGTTGCATGGAGGCGATCAGCTGATAGCACTGCACAGGTGTTATGGAAGACCAGGTTGTTTTGAAAGCTTGTCTGAATTGTTGGGTCTGGTGTCTCTCATCTTCATCAAGAATACCCCAAAAATGATGGGGTTAAGGTCAGGTGAGTTTGCTGGTCAAACACAGTGATAATGTGGCTATTAAACCATGTATTGGTACTTTTTGCATTGTGGACAAGTGCTAAGTTCTGATGGAAAATAAACATTCCATCTCCAAAAAGCTTATTGGAAAAGGGAAGCATTAAGTTCCTTAAAATTTCCTGGTAGATGGCTGTGCTGACTTTGGTTATGATAAAATACAGTGGACATAGACAGCAGATAACATACCTCCCCAAACCATCACCATCAGACATTGAGCAGCTTTGATTGTGTGCCTCTCTATTCTTCCCCAAGACTCTGGGACCTTGATACCCAAAAGAAATGCACAATTTTCTCTGAAAAAACCCCACCTTTGGCCACTGAGTAACAGTCCAGTTCTTTTTCTCCTTGGCCCAGGTATGTTGCTTTTGGTCATGTCTATTGCTCAGGAAAGGTTTGACACATGGAGAGCACTACTTGTCCTGGATACGTCTGGTGGCATTTGAAGCACTTGTCAGCAGCAATCCACTTCTTGTGAATCTCCCCTGAATTTTTGAATGGCCTTTTCTCACTAATCCTATCAAGGCCGCAAATATCCTGGGTTACTTGTGCACCTTTTTCTACCACACATTTCCCTTCCACTCAACCTTCCATTAATGTTCTTTGATGCAGCACTCAGTGAATAGCCAGCTTCTTTAGTAACAACTTTTGTGGCCTACCTCCTTGTAGAGTGTGTCACTGACTGCCTTTTGGACATCTGTCAAGTCAGAAGTCTTCCCCATGATTGTTTTGCCTACTCAACCAGACTAAGGAAGCTTTCAAAATGCTTACGAAGCCTTGCAGGTGTTTTGGGTTAATTATAAATATCAATAATAGTATACAGGATCACAGTATATTAGTGAAAAACATAATATCCGATGCAGTAAAAACTTTGAATCTTTATTTGTACATGACATGGCAATCAAAAACATTAATATTAAAATCATCACATAAAATCCACAAAAACAACAGACAACAGTGGTGGTGGTCAATTCATAATTTATATATCCTCCACAATGGGCATAGGAAGAAATCTAGGAAGAAAAGTATGCTAAGAATTCAGACAGCATCCTTGCCCATAAGGGTGTTATATACATACAGTGCTTACCAGCAATACATAACCTCCCGGACCACCACCAAAGCACCCGACGTATGTTTTGCTGTCGCTTCCTCAAGGGAGTGACACCAACGTCAAAACATAGAAGATTTTTCTCCCTGGATTTGTTTCTATGGCTATTGTGGCGGATATATGCATTATGAATTGACCACCACCACTGTTGTCTGTTGTTTTTGTGGATTTTATGTAATGATTTTAATATTAATGTTTTTGATTGCCATGTCATGTACAAATAAAGATTCAAAGTTTTTACTGCTAATATACTGTGGTCCTGCTGCTTCAGCGGTGTGAGGATCGGAGAAGGAAGAAGCGGTAATAAACAGCATCTCCCTTCTTCCTTGGGTCTCCAGTCTCTAGCCGAGTTAAAAACCAAAAAAATATTTGATTCCTACAATAACAACAGGTGGCATGTAAGAGTACACGCCAGCAATCAGTGGCAGCTCATCACTAATTATGTTATTATTTGAAGTACTTTCCCTAGCCTTCTACTGGCAGGGCAACTGCCCTATTATGATCCACATTTTGCAGCTGTCAAACCTTTACTACTCCAATTTTACAGATATTTTGGATGTTAAAATTAATTGATTGATGATGGGGTTTAATATAAAGGGTTCAAGTTCAGGCTAAAATACAGGTCTAAAACCAAATCTTTTCCCGGGGTTGAGCAGAAATTGTCTAACTTGAATTTTGACAAATCTGCTCATCACAGCCTATTTTACATCCTATGGCTAGGGTGCTGCCCATTTCCTCTGTGACCTTGAAATCTCCTTGGGTATTCATATATAGACTGTGACATGTGTGCCATCACCCATAAGTGATTGTGGCTTCCATGTTTTGTTATAGTATAATACATGATTAGTTTGGTGCATTATGCCATTGTGACCTTTTTTGCTATATACCTATACACTAAACATAGTTCAGAAGCCTGATGAAGACTTTTTCTAGTGATTGCTATAGCAGCAATAATTATTTTGAGATGCGACAAAGCTGAAAAGGGTCTTTTTTGCAATAACCTGTTTGGTTTTCATATAGAAAAGCGTCTTTGATATTTGCTAATCACCGTAAAAAAAAGTGTTACTGTATGATACAAGGGATGCCAAAACTAAGTTATGCACTAGTGAAATTTTTCTAGTTAATTGTACAAAAATGTGTTTATTGGAATTACCAATTGTGGCATTATTTTATTTTTTGTTTTTTTTTCAAAAACTATTCTAATCCTGACTTCTACTTTTAAAAAAAAATATCTTAAACCTACTGGCCTTTAAAGATGACTCTACTGTATGTATTATACCAGTATAGTATGTCAGCACAGAAACAGTTAATGATCTGGCCCTTTTTTGTTTTTGCATTTCCCTTTTTCACTGCCCACCTTCCCCTGATGGTGTTTCTTAAAAGGATTCTACCAGATGTGTTTACCATTAGGAAGCTGCAGATAGTTGAGCCATTGAGAGCTGCGTAATCATACAATTGCATGTGTTATTAGTACTAGTACTAATACTGGTATAAATAATATAAATAATGGGGGATATTTATCAGGACCTCTGTGCACCGCCAGTGGCACAGAGGCCATGAAATAATCGCAAATGCTATTATGCTAATCGCAAGTGAATTTGCAGCGGCGGGGCTATCATACGCTGGCACACGAGCGCCAGCGTGTGATAAATATCCCCCAATGTGTTTATATTTTAGGATTGTAGCCTGAATTGAATCCCTCTGGTGCACTGGTGTAATGTCCTGCCAGATTATTACCTAAGAAGCCTTTCATTAATGACAAAAATCTTTGCACATCTTTATACCTTATCCATATCAATTTCAGATTGAAAATGTAAGAAATATATTAACATGAAAACAAATATTTTGACAACAGTCTTACTGGTGTTTGAACACATGGAATGTAACAATCTGTAGTTTTGATGTTTGATTCCAAATGTGTTGACAGACGTTTCCTCCTGTATAGATGGACTAATACAAAATTTGCCCATTATTGACAGCTGAATGTATTATTACTAATCAGCATTCATCTTTTGCAGGTTTTTGCTGATTCCAGTTCCCAGTATTCCCACGAGTCCATCTTTTGAGGAATTGCTTAATATAGCATACTTGATTTAATTAGTGCCACTACATCAGAAACTAACACAGGTATTTCCTCTAACAAGATTTTCAGGCACATGAGGATTCCTTGACGACTGAAGGCATGAAACTCTTGTCATCTTCCTGTTCTTGTCATCATAATCATAATTTCACAATTATTTATGATACAATGTTATAAAATAATAATGGTATTTTAAACCCTGAACGACCTGGCCCGTTTTTGTTTTTGCATTTCCATTTCCATTTTTCATTCCCTACCATGAAAATCTATTACTTTTTTACTTTTACATGCAAAGAGCTGTGTGACGGCTGTGTAACAAATTGCACTTCATATTGATGGTATTTAATATTTTATGCCGTGTACTGGGAAGCGGGAAAAAAAATTCCAAATTGGTGAAAGACCGCATATGCGCCATTTTCTTGTGGGCTTGGATTTTACGGCTTTCACTGTTTACTTTATTCTTTAGGTCGGTTCGATCACGGAGATACCAAATTTGTATAGGTTTTATAATGTTTTTATACATTTACAAAAATTAAAACTTCCTGTACAAACCTTCTTTTTTTATTTTGCCATCTTCTGGCGCTAATAACTTTTTCTTATTTTGGTATACAAGGCTGTGGGTGGTGTCATTTTTTGCAACTTTTGATGATGTTTTCAATGATTTTATTTTTAGGACTGTACAGCCATTTGATCACTTTTTATAGATTTTTTTTATATTTTTCAAAACGGCAAAAAAGTGCCATTTTCAAATTCAGGGGCTATTTTCCATTACATGGTTAAACGCTGTGAAAAAACTTTATTATATTTTAACCCCTTCCTACTCTGCAGCAGATATATCCGCCGCAGAGCTGATGCCGGCTCAGCTCTGGATCAGAGCAAAACCGGCATTGGGATACTCAGGGTGCCGGCTTTAACTAACGGCTGACAACACAGTGTAACACCCCTGGTCGTAGTGGTGGGCTCTGATCGCCGGTGTTTAACCTGTCAAACATGCCTTCCGGGGGTATTTCCCCCACGATTGATACCCCGCCCCGTGACGTCTTTGGGGGGCGCAGATCAGGACCCCAGACTTGCCTGCAGCCACTGCCTAAAAGATGGCATCTCTGACGTCATCTTAAAGACACAGTGTCAGCCTATGCATGTGGATAGGCTGACACTGCTAGTACCCTGCAATACATCAGTATTGCAGACTATTATCATGAACAAGCAATTAGATGATTGCTTGTTCATGTCCCACAGTGGAAATGGTAAAAAAGTTAAAAAAAATTTTCAATAAAAAATAAAGCAATAAATCAATAAAAAGGCCCATAATCTCCATAACATATAAAGAGACATATAACGCAACAAACAGTCTAAATCATAACACAAACCTCACATATATAGTAACACCATGTCCATAGAACAACAACCCGTAGAATAAAAGTAAAAAATTATTGAACCCACACGATGAACACCGCTAAAAAAACTTTAAAAAACCCACCAAAAATTATGATTTTTATCTATTGAATCCCACAAAAATGAAATAAAAAGTGAACAAACAAATATATATACTCCAGAAATATACTATCGCAAAGTACAACATGTCCCGCAACAAACAAGCCATCAACCAGCTCCATAGCCAAAAAAGTAAAAATGTTATGCCACTTGGAAGATGGTGATGCACAAATGAAATTTTTTTCCCACATTAGCATTTTATTTGGCAAATTTAGTAAAACATAAGAAATCGTATCAACCCATAGAAAAAAGATAACATGATTAGGCTATAAGGTGAACACCAAAAAAATAAAAGTAAAAAACCAGTACAGAATTGATGCTTTTCGACTTTTGCCCTCAAAAAAATGTTCCAAAATTTTCAACAAAATGGTAATACGGGAAAAAGCATCTCATTCCGCAAAAAAAATGCTGTCACATGGCCCCAATAACGAAAAAGCTAATTTTTTATAGCCTACAAAAGGGGCCAATGAGAAAACTAAAATACTGGCAGCTGCAGGGCCCTCCTTCCCTTCTGCGCCTTGCTGGGCACCCGTAAAACAAGTAACGGCCACAAGTGGGAGGTCTCTGTACTCGGGAGACATTGCAGAACAAATTGTATGGTAGGTTTCCTCTTTTTATCTTTGGAAATGTGTAAATTTTAGGGCTAAATGAACGTATAACCGACAAAATTTCACAAAATTTCACCTCCATTTTGATTAAATTACTATGAAGATCTCAAGGGGTTAACAATCTTCCTAGAAGCTATTTCTACTAGGTTGCAGGAGCAGATTTGAAAATGGGTTGATTATATAGGGGTTTTTTAATGTTAAATATGTAAAATTTCATTCAAAACAGTATTTATCCCCAAAATAGTCAATTCTGAAAATACGGATAACCGATATTCGATTTGTAAGCCGCGTGACATCAAAATAAATTATCCAGACATTTTAAAAATGAAAATTTCTGAAATGTAAAGTAGACGTATAGCAAATGTTATTCAGCAACTTATTTAGATGATCAATCTATCTGCCTGAAAACGTAATGATTTCAAATTTCACAAATTTTTCAAAAAAATTCTACATTTTTCTTTTTTTTGTAAATAAACGCAAAACTCAACAGCCAAAATTTCCCACTAAAATGAAGTACAACATGTGGGGGAAAAACAATCTCAGAATCGTTTTGATAAGTAACAGTGTTTAAAATTTATAACCATATAAAGCGAAGAATACAAAAAGTGGGGCTGAGCCTTAAGCTATAAACTGGCTGCGTCCTTAAGGGGTTAATAGATCGGGCCTTTTGGGAATACTGTTTATTTATATGACTTCTAGGGAAAGGGGAGTGAATAGAATTTTTAGGGGTTTTTTAATATCATTTTTTAAACTTTCTTTTATTTTTACTATTTTCAGACCCTCTATGGTATTTTAACCCTAGGTTGTCTGATTGATCCTACCATATACTGCCGTACTACAGTATGGCAGTATATGGGGATTTTCCTCCTCATTCATTACAATGCGCAAATCGCACATTGTAATGAATAGGTTAAATCCAGATAGCCCCAAGTCTTGGGATGCGCCTCCATCTCTAGGAATCTGCCAGCAGCTTTGCCGGCAGCAATGGGCGGGTTAACCGCAAAGACTTACCTGCTATGAGCCCTCTCAAAGCATCCGCAACCAACATGTGCTGTACTATTACGACACATGTCGGGAAGTGGTTAAAGGAAATCTACCAACAAAATCAAGCAAGATAAGCCAGGAACACTTACTCATATATCCAGGCACTGTGACAGTGATGATCTTTGTATATTTTGTATCCATGGCCTCCTTCCTTCTAATTTTGCTAAAGAACCTAAAAAGCTCTAGAGGTCTCCCTCTACACCTCCCCACTCTATCTCTACCTGCCCTGGTGGCTCATTAGTATAATTTTAAAAGTTGATTTTAGAAGGAAGCTATGGATAACATACATAAGAAGATACCACAGTCATGGAGCCTGGTGTCCCTAATTTATCATACTTGATTTTTATGGTAGATTTCCTTTAAATGTATGATCTATTAGAAAAAAGAAGGATATGTTCACACAAACAAATTTGCTGTACAAATCACTGAATTGGGGACTCCAGCCTTCTGTAACGTTTGGAATGCTGTTAAAACCTCACTAATTTGAGCTTTGTGTATTTGTGTGCTTAAACAAGTAAAATAAAATTATTTGGCATATCCATAGCATTATGTGAGGAGGGCAGGGACTCAGGGAATGAAGGCCACATGACCTTTACTCTCAGATAGGTAAGTGGATAAACTATAAATGTCTAATATGAAAAAATCTATGAATTATTTTAAAACAAAAATATAACCACATAGATAACATTTTATTTTATTTATATTTTTATTGTTGTGAATAGATAATATATATGTGTTACAATATCTTACAAATAATCTATAAATTATTGCCTTTTTAAAATGAAATGTGAGGGTATCGGAAGCTAAACTATATACTAAAAATTTGGAGCGAAAATTCTGATACAACACACACATAAAAATTTTTGATACAATATACTGAACAAAATATTGCTTTGTAAATATTGCCAAAATTGACAAAAGAAGTTGACTTGAATTTTATTGAAGCTTTAAACTCAGTTTGCATTATTTTAAGTATTGCTGAAAGAATTTCTAAGCAAGTGGAGTTGACACCTGTTTGACATCAGTTTCTATCACTTTTCATCTGTTTTTCTAGCAGCTAGTGCCACGAATAACAAGAATAAAGATAATCATGAATCTTAATTATAAAGAGATCTGATGAAAATTGTTCACTTTGATATCAGACTGGGTCTTTTAGAAACTATTAGAACTTGTTGATTTGTCTGTTATGATCTGCGTATTTAAATACTGTAAAATATAGGAAGCCTTACCTGTTTATAACACAATGATAAATGTAGTGATCTTACTTCATCTAACTTTTGGAGCTCTGTTTGTGAATTGTTTTAAATCCCTTTAGTTCCAGCACCAACAGTTCACCCGAAGTCAATGTAAAAATACATACAACTAATCTCCTATTACTACACAGTCAAAAAATCATATCTGCTGCATGAATGCTATAGTATACCATTGTACAGTATGTTGCTTGTTGCTCAAGAAAATGAAAAATATAAGACGGAAAATTAACTATTAGCTTCTTTAAAAAAATCTTCCCAATAATACCAATGACCTCAATTTGGCAACACAAATGCTATGCTGAGAATTATATGATCCAGGTTTTTTACTGTTAAACCAATTCGGCCACAAACATACATAAGTCTGTTACCTAGGGATGAGCAGCACCTGCAGACAGCGCCCTCCTGCATGGTCATTACGGATCTCAGGACCCTGCTGAGTGATCCAAAGGATGAGATGTTTCACATCTTGAAGGACTCTGACTTGTAGAATGAAATGATCTGTCACTGTTTGATTATCTGCCAACAATTGTTAAGCTAATATATCCATCTTCTTACCGGTAATCCGTAAATGAGATGAGAATCATATGAGGATTTGATATATTTTCCATCCAGTAGCACAGATGATAAAAGCAAATGTGGCAGCAGCTATTAGTAGAAGCAGCAGCAGCGCAGGGTTCAGTGAACAAAAGCTGGAGCACAACTGAAGCAAGACCAAAGGCAGCTGAGTGATACATTAGCAAAAAATTAAGCTGAAATTGGCCACTAGAGGGCTAGGAAGCTGCAACTGTCAAAGATAGAATCAGGCTGAGAAGGAGAAGGTGTTAGCAGGATTTCTGGCACATGTGAGGATATATCTCATCCTGTGTAAGGCTATGCCCTTCATTGTCCCAAGGACAGACATGACACAATATTGCAAGACCCAGAAAGTGGTGATAAGTGTAAAGATGACCAACAGAGCATCATGTAGTAATGAGCTAAATACAAAAATGGTTGAAAACTGCTCTTACATTTTGATATCCAGGGACAAGGGGTTAAATGCACAGATAATAGTATTTCAGCTCATTTTCAGATTGTAAACTATCCATAGTATAAATATAAAAACCATGATTAATAATTGTGTCTTCAGTACAGGTAGAATTAAAGGGGTATTCACGTTTCAACAAATTAATGTTATTGTATGAATTACAAAAAGTTATCCCATTTTCCAATATACTTTCTGAATCAATTCCTCATGGTTTTCTAGATCTCTTTCCCGCTATAGAAAGCTCTGATGTTTACTTCCAGTGGACAGAAATCTTACCATGGTCACAGGTGCACGGCTCATTACAACCCACAGCTCTGATCACTGTCTGATACTATCTGTGCACCTGTGTGACCATGTTAAGATTTCTGTCCACTCAAAGTAAACATAGAAGCTTTCTATAGCAGAACAGCAAGCAGAGATCTAGGAAACCATGAGGAATGGATACAGAAAATATATTAGAAAGTTGTATAACTTTCTATAATAAAAACAATTAAATTAATTTGTTGAAATGGGACATCCCCTTTAACTTGACTCCCAAAGATAACATAATATACTAAAAGGCAACACCTTGATACAGGTTATAACCTTGAAGAGTCCCCTCTATTAAAATCTTCCATCTTTTCCACATAGAGAGAAGGTACACATATCATCCCCAAAGTTGATGTTGGGGCCCCTCCATATGCACTATTTTGTTTTGAAATTGCTCCTACCATTCTGCGCTTTTTAGACTATACATTATTTGGTATGTGTTGTAAATTTGCCGTCAAATCTACCATCATAATCAAGCATGGATAAACCAGGGACACTTACTCTTATATCCACTGTGACTATAGAAATTGTTCAAAAATATTTGACATATATTTCTAGTTTTGATCCAATATGGATTTCATGAGATATTCGCAGTGCTGTTGCACCGATGGCAACAGTTAGCCTGTTAAGCAGTGCTGATGGGCGCCGCCATCTTGGATTGCTGGTCAGCACCCACCGTAACATCATCAGAGGGTGCAGATGAGTTGCCATGGCAGTCTACAGTCTGATAGAGCCGATGGCAGGCTATTAAAGATCAGCAATAAAATTACAATACACTACAAGACAGTAGTATTGTAGTATATAGTATTAGTAATCAGAGCATCCAGAGGAAAAGTACCCTAGCGGGTTTGAAATAATAGAAAAAAAAAAGTTTAACTAACCCCCTTTCCCTAGACCACATATAAAAATAAACAGTAAAATTCATAAACATATTAGGTATTGCCACATCCCAAAATCAAAAAGATTATTCCCGACTGTGAACACCATAATGGAAAATACTGCCCTGAATTGACACTTTTTTTGCCATTTTTCCATTCATAAATATTTTTATTAAAAAATGATCAAATGTTCATATAGGTCACGAATTGATATAAATTAAAACGTCAGGAGTTACCACAAAAACAGAGGAACGTACACTGTTTTTGTGGTACCTCCAGTTTATTGGCCTCAAAATTTTGCCAAAATGGCAAAAAAAAAAATTATACAAAATATTGGAATGTTTTAAAATCTACTAAAAACTAATAAAACATATATAAATTTGGTATCCCTGTGATCGTACCAAGCCGAAGAATAAAGAGTTGTCATTTGGAGCACACAAAGAAAGCTGTAAAAACCGAGTCCACAAGAAAACCCTGCAATTGTGTTTATTTTGCAAATTTCAAAGCACTTCCAGCTTTCCAGTACAATGCATTAAATATTGCATGGTGCCACTGAAAAATACAATTTTTCCCGCAGCTAATAAGCTCTGAAATATCTCTATTTACATAAAAACAAAAGAGTTATAACTTTTTAAATGATTGGAGTAACGCAAGAACGATACAGGGTTTACTCCTGCAAGGGTTAAAGTAGACCTTTCACCACCTCACACATGTGAAGATTCACATGCCATTCTATAGAAGCTACTTCATAGATTTAGGAGCACTTTGAAATGTCTTTCTTTTTTTTCACCTTACTTTTTATTAAAAGAGAAACAGTTTTACAAATAAAACTGTTTTACTCCAGTTATGGCATGAGCATAAAAAGTGTGTCGATTCAGGTTGTTTTGTTGGGTAGCATAGGACCTTTAGTGGTAGTACATAGGATGAGCAAAGTAGTTGAGTCACCCAAAATACTGTTGTACTACATTGTTCGATACAATAACCGTGTGTGTGGGCACCGTGTTATACTCATACATCTATTTTTGCTGCATATAGTAATCTATACACCAGATTATGCAGACAAGCAAACCCTGACATAAACACAAACACAATGTAACAGTAAACACAAACATTAACGTATTGTAAACACAAACATAAACGCAAATGCAATGTAAAGGAAAAAGCCCAGTAAATGCACACATATAAGAACTGAAGTAATTTGCACTTAAAATTCATTATGCGTATAGCATAAGTTCAGAGGTATTACTCAAGGATCTGGTTGATCCATGGTGTCTAGGGAGATCCTCTAAGCCTTACACAAAAAATGTTCTCTGATGAGAAGCAGAATGAGCTCATATAACAGAAATAAATTATGCCCAGAAAAATATCTAAACTGATGAAAAAGATGAGGGCAGATCAGAAACCGTACAAAGTTAGCCATTTCATACAAGTTATCCACCACTGCTCAGGTAAATTGTTGATAAAGTCCATTCAGCCTAAATTCTAGTAGGAATGAGCAAGCAATAGAAGTCTCCCATGGTGTATTAACCAAAAAACAGGAAAAAAGATCTTAAGATCTGTCAAGGTGCAAGATGAAGGATAATCCCAAGTCAATTTTTCAAATTGCTTTCAGACAATTTCTTATCATTTAGGTCATGTGATCTCACTTCACTGGGATTTGTTAGTCTCTCTTACTTCCTGCTGGTGAAGCACCCCACAGAGACTCACCACAGAGTGGAAGAAACAACTTATAGCTCCTGCTGTCATGAGTGAGGTTAAAGTAATAATGACGGAGGTGACAATGCAGCCTCCTGAATGTATGCATTTTGTCTCTTACAATTTGTAGGAGAGAATAGTGAGTATGTAGGTGATTATGTGATTCTCTCTTTATACATCATTGGTAATATGTTTATCATACATTGCATTTCTTATATCTCAGGTAAGGAGTGCAGGGATGGAAAAAAAACGTTTTTTTTCTGGAGTGTCCCTTTAAGGAAACATATTTTTGTAAAAAGTAATTATAATCTAGTGTTTAGAATTTGGGGCATACAGAGGGAATTGAAGGTCAAAAACTACAGACTGATGTGTTGGAAACAAATTGAAGTAACTGTCATTTGAGGAACAGAATTTGTTAATAACATACATAATAAAAATGTTCACAAAACTCCCCCAACACAATATAAATAGTATCTCAAATGAAGGTTCACAGCATGTTATTGTTTTATCACCACTAATTCCATATAATTTCTAGAGTGGTGCCAAGTCTCCTGGGGAATCCACAGTAGAGAAAATGTGGTATTACATTGTGCCAGTTCTAATTGATAAGTTTGCCCTTATAATGGTTATTCCATGTATTTTTTATAATGATGAAGATATCAATTATCAGGGGAATGATACAATGTCAGTAAATGTTAAAGGTTCCACAAAACTTGCCTTTTATGACTTTTTTATTTAATAATAAGTTGTTTCTTTAATGTAATGCATAATTAGAGCATGTGTTTGCATGGTCTGTGAGTTGCTTCTTCCTTTTGTTGATCTGTATGTTGGACCACATCCAAATGCTGGGTGCAGCTGTCACTAGGATTATCTTCAACATCATTCTCAATTCATCAATTCTGCTGTTTTGTCACATATGTCCAAATAAGTTACACTCACACTTGGGAAATACATTGGAAACACTGAACAATTAATATGCACACATGGTAAGACCATATATAGATTTTAAAGATGGGTGTGGGCATTTAGGAGTTACTGTCATAGATGCACTAAATGTCTTACCACCCCTCTCCCTCCACAACAGCACCTCCCCCAAAAAATCTTACAAAAGTTTTGGAGATCAAGGCCTAATAGTCCATAAAAGTCCATATTTAATTAACTGTTTAATCAGTCCTTATTATATGTTTAAAAGCAAATGTCCAATAAGCACATACATTAATAACTAGACAATACATACACAAAGAGGATGCATGAACAGAAATACAAACAGGAAGACAAGGACCCAGAACAGTGCAAAAAGTTCAGAAAGCCATTAAAGGCAGATAGGAGAAAGGCAGAGATGTGAAAAGAAAGTATAGGAACATGGAATGCAATGGGCTGCCTGTGACTGCAGGAGGAGGTCTTGAGTCCTGAATGGTGACCTTTGTGCTGGGTGCCCACAGAGAGGGCTTAAAGTGCCACCTCCAACACCCGTGCCATAGGGTCGCCACCACCGCTATAAACTATTTAATCTGTTTGCGGTAAGGGCAAGGCCAAGACAAAGGATGGTGATCACCTAGGACAGTGATGGCGAACCTTTAAGAGACCAAGTGCCCAAACAATTACCAAAATCCACTTGATTACCGCAAAGTGCCAACATTGAATTTTAAGCAGTAACTTATTGCTACCTGCTCTTCAACATTTATCAATCGTATCAGCCCCTTGAGGCCACTAATACAGTTGAAAGAAGGAGGGGACATTCAGACTATCATTGTAGCTTATCACCAGGGTCTCTCTGTACAGTAAGAATGTAGGATGATCTACAAAGATGCTGCAGTTCTATCAACACTTTCTCACTTTTACAGTAGTTCCCAACATTCAATGAAGTGTCGTTTTAAAATAGCACTGATTGTAGCATCTCTTAAATTGCCTGGGTCTGCAGGAAGATTTGGTGAATTTGGTACTGTTTGGTGAGCTTTGTCTTGGGATCAATGGCCTGAGTGCCCACAGAAAGGGCTCTGAGTGCCACCTCTGGCACTCGTTCCATAGGTTCGCCACCACTGACCTAGGACACCATCTCTGGACTTCCTAGGAGTGGGGCAGGGGGTCGGAGCCGACAGCTGGGGTTGAAGATTGTCCTACGCTTAGTCCTGTGCTGCCAGCTCCGCCCCTAAATTCATGTGGCAGCATCTTTGTGTACAGCTGGAGAGGTAACAACCCCACTTCCAGCTACAAGAGACCCAAAATGTGCTGCTTACTCGGAGATACAGAGTGGAGAAGAACAGGAAACAGAAGGCAAGTGACATGTGTATAGTCAATAAGGAAGGTGGGAGTGTGTGTTGTCATTGGAAGAGGGGGGATGTGTCTGTTGTTAGTGAGGGTGGGGGAATCTGTTGTCCGTGGGGGAGTGGTGTGTGTTGTCAGTTAGGGGAAGCTTGGATGTTGCACTTAGGGGTCAGGGATGTTTATGTTGTCAGTAGGCAAGGGGGATTGTGTGTGATGCAGTGCAGAAGGGCGGGGGGAGATTGTGTTGTTATTAGGGAGGGTGTTTGTGCGTTATTGTGGAGAGGGTGCTTCAATGTTGCCAGTGGGCGAGTGGTATGTATTGTCAGTGAGCGGAAGTTTGAAGGTTTTCAGTGGAAAGGGGGGAGTATGTGTGTTTTCAGTAAGGAAGGGGAAGCTTGGATATTGTCAATGGTGAAGCTTGTGGGTTGTCAGGAGAGAGGTTAAAATGTAATTTTTCACAACAAACTGGATCTTTTTGTCATTTCTCTGAAATTAGTTTTTTGGGATTCATTTTTATCACATATATATATGGCTCTGAGAGGGTAATACAATAATAAACAACAGATACTTACCCTGTCAGGCACTCCCATCTAGCTTTGGTGCTGGCCATTACCACTTGCTGCTGTTGTTATTTAGAGACTGAAAGTGATGTGGTGTTGGTAGCCATGCACCAACTACTGAAGGAGGTTTAAGCTGTAGCCGGCACACTGCAATTTATTGCCACAGTTTGGTACACAATCATTCCTCAATACAGAAATACCCTACATGGGACCAGAAACTGATGGCACACGTTGGGGCCTGGAAGGAAAGACGTGCATTTGGGATTTTGGAGGCAGATTTTGCTGGACTAGATTGCTACTGTATGAGATATTTGGAAAGCCCCGGAAATTCAGTAAAAACCCTAAAAGAGAGACCCAATATTCTACAACCTTCAAGGCAAGGTGTATGTAGCATTTTACAATTACTCATCAATTAGGTTTTTTTTTCAATTAATCATCACTTTTCCCGCCACATTTCTTTCTCTAGGGGTTAAAGGGACAGATTTTACTGTAGTAGTTTCAGGTCTATGTTGCTTTTGCATAATGTCCCCCCTATACTTTATGTACTAATATGGGTATATTGGTATATTCACACACATCTATATACTTACCAGTTACATAGCACTCATTTGAATATTATCCATCAACCTAGGAGTTACACTGTTTTCTACATCTGTATATATACAAGCACATCTACTTGCATTTATATATGTATCCATCTGAACTAAGCTACTTCAAGCAGCAGTATGAAGAAGTGCTTCTTTTATATGCACATATAAAAGAGGGAGCTACACTGGGAGTTCAGACCTAGTTTTTTCCTTAGTGTTAAAAGAAACAATGGGAAAACCACAAACCCTTCCTCTCACTGCAATTAATATCCAGCTACTGCGATACTTGACAATTAAGATTTTGAAATCAACTGAGAAAGAATGAAACAATTTAAATTTTTTATCCAGTGAATATTGCACTTGCCAATTTCAAAAATGTTGAAATTGTCCATTCACATCTTTAATCCAGCAAATGTGAAATTTGACAATTTGAATTTTGAAATTGGCAAATGCACAATTTGACAATTTTGAATCCAGCAAATGTAGAATTTGACTTAACCGGACTCTCTAACCACTCAATCAGGCGCTGGCACAGCAGATTCACGTGGGATCATCAAAGAATATGCAGATGTCCACGATGTCCATCCTCTTGTCAGCTATGACTCTTCAGCGGTGCTGAACACACTCTAGCGGCAAACTTGTCGCTGGGTGTCACAGCATTTCCAAGGCATAGAGGGCAAGCTCTGGCCATGTGGAATAAAGGATATCACACTCTCCTTGTAACAGGGATCCAGCAGGTTGGCCATCCAGTATTTGGCACTGTTGATTTTGAGATTAACTTGGGTGTTGTTGCACTGGCACTCCATCATGTAATGGCTCATGCGTGCAAGGCTGCCGAGAGGCATCCACAAGCGGTCCTTGGTGGGAGGTGTCTCCTCCTTTTCCACAGCCATTTGTGATAACACTCTGTTTTCTATCACTAAGGCATTTGCAAATCCATGTACACAGATTCTCCTCTAGCCCCATAAGTATTATTTTATGTAGCAACCTTTCATATGGCACTGTATCTAAAGCCCTGAAAAGTTCAGATACACAAATTTCACAGCCTCCCCCCATTTAGCTTCCATCTGTTCTAGTTTCTTCATAAGAGAGCTGTCAGACTTGCGGGTTGTGGATCCTCTGGACCACTGCAGACGATGACTCAAGCCACTACCTGGGACCGGAGTCTAAGTGGTACCTGGGTTTCACCAGAGCCCTCCGCAAAGCGGGTTAGACAAGCTGCGGTGTGGTACCACCAGGTTGTTCATCAGGCGTGACTTGTCTGCAAGATTGAGGTACAGAAACAGCAGTCAATCTCGAGGTCACAGTCCAGGCACAGGGTAAGGGCAGGCGGCAAAGATGCAACATCAGACTCCAATCCGGGGTCAGCAACAGGAGGTCCAGGCAGAGGGTTACGGGAACACAGCACACAGGAAAGCAGCACGGAGGGACACTGGTACACGGGAAGACGGGGGAGGTCAGGTAACTCAGGAACGCAAGAGACACAGGTACGCAGGAGACACTGGAACGCAGGAGACACAGGAACGCAGGAAAATCGCAATAGAGCTTTCTCTAAGGCTGTGAGACACAAAGATCCGGCAGGGTGAGATGGGAGAGGCAGATATAAATAGCCTCATGGGAAATGGCCAGTGCCAATTAATGGCGCCCTAAAATACGGGACGCGCACACATGGAGCTAGGCCGTGTCGCGGGACCACCCGTGACAAGAGCCTCTAAGTATAGTTGTTTCAACATTTTTAGCAAGAATGTCCAGAAATTCTATCTGATTAGAATCAGATTTCCAAGTCAATTTGAGATTAACATTATTTTTGTTTAAGGATGTCAAGAACTGATCCAATACAGATTTAGAACCCTGCCAGATCAAAAATATGTTGTTCGGGGGCGTGGCCAGCCATGGAAGAGTGAGGTCGCACTGAACCTGAGCTCTGCTGTGTATCCCTCTCCATCGACAGCCATCAGGCACACGGGCATGGGGAAACCCACCAGAAAAGGGCTACCAAAGACCCCCCAAAAGATCTCTACGACCAAAAAAGGAATTGAGCATTTTTTTACATCCACTCCGGAGAACATGGACCTTATGCCGCCGACCACGAGGAGCCAAGATGGCCGCCACCGCCCGTCCTGCTCCCCATCGCAGCCAGGCGCGGCAACAGCACCGCAGCTCGCAGCCTCCGATCCCGCTCGGATGACTGCTGCTCACACAGCTCCGCATACCTCAAACGGCTCTGCGCCTCTCCTACGCGCTGCTTCGCCGGAACCCGCGGCCATCGCCGAGGAAGCCACAGGCCTGCAACAAGCCGCAGCCGTCCAACAGGCCGTCACATACCCGCCGCCGGCGCGATCAGAGCAATCTGGAGATGTGCACATTAAGGGCTTGGGCGTGCGGGTGGGTTGCACTATATTTGCGTTTCCGCTCCAGCGTCTGGGGTATGGAGAGCTGAACGCTGGTGGATGCTGTGGAGGATCGTGGAGGCGACGATGGGGTTTTTGTGGCAGGGTCCTGGGCAGGGGGCTGACTAGCAGCTGACACAGGGGAAGGAGCAGTGGTGTGCACGGCCGGAGGTGAACGGGCTTGTTGCCACTGAGTGGGGTGCTTAGCATTCATATGCCTGCGCATACTGGTGGTAGTTAAGCTAGTAGTGGTGGAACCCCTGCTGAGCCTGGTTTGGCAAATGTTGCACACCACAGTCCGTCGGTCATCCGGTGTTTCCTTAAAGAACCTCCAGACTTCTGAAGATCTAGCCCTCGCCGCAAGAGCCCTCGCCACGGGAGCTTCACTAGTTGACACATTTGGCGCTGATGCACCAGCTCTGGCCCTGCCTCTCCGTCTGGCCCCACCACTGCCTCTTCCAACCTGTTCTGGTCGAGGACTCTCCTCCGTCTCAGAAGCACTGTGTTCACCCGCCTCTCAACCCAGCTTGGGTCTGTCACCTCATCATCCTCCGATCCCTCAGTCTGCTCCCCCCTCGGACTTCCTGCCCTGACAACAACTTCCCCACTGTCTGACAACCGTGTCTCCTCATCGTCGGACACCTCTTTACACACTTCCACTACGTCAAGAAGGTCATCATCACCCACAGACTGTGACTGGTGGAAAACCTGGGCATCGGAAAATTGCTCAGCAGCAACCGGACAAGTGGTTTGTGACTGTGGGAAGGGTCCAGAAAACAGTTCCTCAGAGTATGCCGGTTCAAATGGCAAATTTTCCTGGGAGGGGGCAGACTGGGGGGGAGGAGGCTGAGGTGCAGGAGCTGGAGGAGTGGGGATTTCGGTGACATGGGTGGACTGCGTGGAAGACTGACTGGTGGTGGGTGCCATTTTCTCGAGCGGGCGAAGTATTCGTCCGAGCAACGAGCAGTTTCGAGTACCCTAATGCTCGACCGAGCATCAAGCTCGGACGAGCATGTTCGCTCATCTCTAATTGGGAGGCTTTAAGTATCTTTTTATTCTGAATATGAAAAGGCAGACTTTTACAAAAAAATGGAAAATGTATGGAAATATGAATGTGTATGTTTGTATGTATACAAAGATATTTGAAAAATAATTAAAAAAACATTGGCCAATGAAAATGTTAAATATATTTTAGGCAAAAGAATATCACTTTTGCACAGCGTTAAATGAGAAGCTGCCACAGTTTGGTACACAATCATTCCTCAATACAGAAATACCCTACATGGGACCAGAAACTGATGGCACACGTTGGGGCCTGGAAGGAAAGACGTGCATTTGGGATTTTGGAGGCAGATTTTGCTGGACTAGATTGTACTGCTACTGCTACTGATTGAGACATTTGGAAAGCCCCGGAAATTCAGTAAAAACCCTTAAAGAGAGACCCAATTTTCTACAACCTTCAAGGCAAGGTGTATGTAGCATTTTACAATTACTCATCAATTAGGTTTTTTTTTTTCAATTAATCATCACTTTGCCCCCCACATTTCTTTCTCTAGGGGTTAAAGGGACAGATTTTGCTTTAAGAGATTTAAGGTCTATTTTGCTGGTGCGGGACCTCTAAATACGGCGGCTGAGACAAAACTTTCTAGGTCCTATGGCCCCGTACAATGCCCCCCCCCCACATCTTTATGTACTAATCTGGGTATATATTGCGTATTTCACACACACTATATACTTACCAGTGTGACATAGCACTCATGGAATATTATCCATCAACTAGGAGTACACTGTTTGAATCTGTATAGATAAAGAACATTATCACTTGAATTTATATGTATCCATCTGCGACTAATGACACACCCACCTTTCCCCCTCCACCTACTCCTCAGACCTTCCACCTAGTTCATTTCTCCTATCTGCTGCCCCCCTTGTCTCATTGCCCAGTACTTCAAGCAGCAGTATGAAGAAGTGCTTATTTATATGCACATAAAGGAGGGAGTAATCTGGGAGTTCAGACTAGTTTTTTCCTGGTGTTAAAAGAATACCAATGGCGAAAAAACCAACCCTTCCTCTCCACCTGACAATTTAATATCCAGCTACTGCGATACTTGACAATTAAGATTTTGAAATCAACTGAGAAAGAATGGAAACAATATTAATTTTTTATCCAGTGAAATATTGGCACTTGCCCCCCATTCAATTTTGGATCCGAAAATGCCTAATTTACATTTTGGCTCCCCCAGGACATGGTTCAAATGTCCCATTCACATCTTTATCCAGCAAGCAAATGGGAAATGTGACAATGTGAATTTGAAAATGGCAAATGCGACAATTTGACAATTTTGAATCCAGCAAATGTAGAATTTGACTTAACGGACTCTCTAACCACTCAATCAGGCGCTGCACAGCGATTCCGTGTGGGATCATCTTAACGACTATGCAGATGTCCGCGATGTCTGTGGAATGATGCATCCTCTTGTCAGCTATGACTCTAGCGGAAAGACTTGTCGCTGACGGTGTCACCAGCACTTCCAAGGCATAGAGGCCAAGCAAGCTCGGGCCATGTGGACATACATGATATCACCTCTCCTGTAACAGGGACTCAGCAGGTTGGGCCATCCCGTATTTGGCACTGTTGACTTGGAGATTAACTCTGGTGTTGGTGCAATGGCAACTCCACATGTAAGGCTCAGCGTGCAAAGGCTGCCCGAGATGCACACAAGCGGTCATGGTGGGGCGGTGTCCCTCCTTTTCCACCGCCATTTGTGATAACATCGTTTTCTTCACTAAGGCATTTGCAAATCCATGTACACAGATTCTCCTCTAGCCCCATAAGTATTATTTTATAGCAACCTTTCATATGGCACTGCTATCTCAAGCCCTGGCAAAGTTCGATACACAAATGTCACAGCCTACCCCATTTAGCTTCCATCTGTTCTAGTTTCTTATAAGAGAAGCTGTAAGATTTGCGGGTGTGGATCCTCTGACCACTGCAACGATGACTCACGTCACTCCACTGGGACTGAGTCTAAAGTAGTACCTGGGTTTCACACCAGAGCCCTCCGAAAAAGGGGTTAGAACAAGTGCGGGAGTGGTTACCAACCAGGTTGTTCATAGGCGTGCTTGTCTGCCCAAGATGAGGTACACAGAAACAGCGTCAATCTCGAGGTCCAGTCCAGGCACAGGGTAAGGGCAGCGGCAAAGTGCAACATCAGGACTCCAATCAGGGGTCAGCAACAGGAGTAGGTCCGGCAGAGGGTACAGGGAACCCGGCCCCCCGGAACGCAGCCCGGCGTGACACTGGTAAAGAAAAGACGGGGAGGTACGGGAAGCTCAGGAACGCAAAAGACACAGGTACGCAGGAGACACTGGAAACGAGGAGACACAGGCACGCCGGAACAATCGCAATAGAGCTTCTCCTCCGGTGTGCGCCCACACCGCTTCGGCGGGGAGATCCTGGGAGAGGCAGATATAAATAGCCGCATGGGAAATGGCCCAGAATTGCCAATTAATGGCCGCCCTAAAATACGGGGGCCGCGCACAAATGGAGATAGGCCGTGTCGCGGACCACCCGTGACAAAGAGCCCTAAGTATAGTTGTTTTTACAACATTTTAGCAAGAATGTCCAGACATTCTATCTGATTAGAATCCGTTTCCCAGTCAATTTGCGATAACACTATTTTTGTTTAAGGATGCAAGAATGATCCAATACAGATTTCAACCCTGCAGAGCAAAAAAGTTGTTACGGGGCGTGGCGCCATGGAAGAGTGAGGTCGCACTGAACAACTGAGCTCTGCTGTGTATCCCTCTACATCGACAGCATCAGGCACACAGAGGCTTGGAGAAAACACACCCAAAGGCTACCAAAGACCCCCCCAAAAGATCTATACCAACAAAGGAATTGAGCATTTTTTACATCAATCCGGAACGACAGAGAAATGGACCTTTGCCGCCGACCACGAGGAGCAAAAGCTGGACCGCCACGCCCGTCACTGCTCCCCATCGCAGCAGGCGCGGCCAACGCACCGCCCAGCTCGCAGACCTCTGATCCCCTCGGATGGAGCTGCTGCTCACACAGCTCCGCATAACCTCAAACGGCTCTGCGCCTCTCCTACGCGCTCTTGCCGGAACCGCGGCCATACGCGAGCGGAAGGAAACCACAGGCCTGCAAAAGACGCGCCGTCGTCCAACAGGCCGTCACATACCCGCCGCCGGCGCGATCAGTGCCGCAGAAGCAGCCCCTCATTGGCTTGATTCCAGAGGCTGAACAGACCATTAACCCGCCAGGAGCCGCCTCCCATCGGGAGGAGAACGGCGAAGACCTACAGGGAGGAGAAATGGCGCTGGACCAGGGAACATCACACAATGGAGGCCTGCTTGATCTTCCCGTGGAAACCCAGCACAAGACCGGGACAGGAGTCCCAGAGCCCTCGAGCCCCTGCAGTGCAGAACTAGGCCGGAGGCCTACGTGTGAGTACGGGGCTGGAGTCCCCTTAACCTCCCCCCTGCAAACCACACCACAGCTTGGGTTAGGGACCATTCCTGCTCACACAAGGCCTGGAACTAGCCCACAACCAGGAACTCTCACTCCTCCTATGGCCATAGTGCAGGATTCCATATCCACACAACTTTCCCTCACTGAAGAGAGAATGCCCACCTTGTCAGACCTCCACACCTTATTCGCCTCCCTGCCTACTAAGGCTGACATGTCTAACTTCGCAGCGCAGATAACTGCCGACTGCAAGCAAGAATTCGCCAAACTGCATTCTGAAATCTCTACGCTCTCCAGCAGAATTGATGTTCTAGATCAGGCAAAAACCTCCACGGAGGCATCTATTGAGACCCTACAAGACACAGTTCAGCGACAACAGGCCCAGCTTTTCGCCATACAGCAACATATAGACGATATTGAAAACAGAAGCAGGCGCAATAACCTGCGCATTAAAGGCCTTCCAGAGAGTGTTTCACAGGCTACACTGCTCTCGACAATAACCAATATATTCAATGGCATTCTAGGACGACCACCTGACACATATATTGAAATTGACAGAGCACACCGCGCTCTGAGACCCCCTGATCCGAACTCTCAAACATCTAGAGACGTCATTTGCCGGATACACTTTTACGCACTAAAGGAGCAACTTCTATTTAAAATCCGCTCTCAAAAACAGATAACATACCAGGGTACTGTCATTAAAATCCTACCGGACTTGTCCCGTTATACATTGGCTCAACGGGCTGCCCTTCGACCCCTGCTTGATCTGTTACGTGAACGTGACATACCCTATAGGTGGGGTTTTCCCTTTGCTCTGCATGTCCGCCAAGGTGGCAAAGAAACCTCTCTTCGCTCAACTGACGACCTGCCTTCCTTCTTACGCGACCTGAACTTACCTACAATTCACCTAACCACTTGGCCCTCCTTCTCCATACCACCAAAAGGAGGCATCAATCCACTCTCCGCCAACCTAACACCATTAGGCCTCCCGAAGAGAAGCCCCAGGAAGCGGCCTCATCGCACCAATGGCCAGGACTCCGCACCCCCACGCTGATGTCTAGACCTGACTCACCAAAATATTGGTTCATGGACTCTATCTGCTGTTACCACAACTTAATTGCATTCTCCTTTCAGGAATCTATGCCCTCTTATCTGTAATGTATAATGTTTTGCCCACTATACTTAACATCCATACGTTCTGCCTGATGGCCCATAATCTTGCCAACTCACCACAGGGGGACCACCTGTGGCTCACCCGGCTAGAATATCACACCCCAATAGTTGGAGGACATCGGTCGACATTGGTTGTCAGTCCGGCACCCTCTATACCACTGGTTATTAGTTACTGCTGCAGCTCCTTCGCTTCTCTTTGTAGGTGCTGCTTCTGTATTGTTTTCATCCCCTCTCTTTCCGCTACTTATTACCCTCCCCTCTTCCCACATCAACCCAACCCCACTCCCTTTCCAAAACCCTCCCTAAGCATCATTTTGGTTTCCACTGCTAACTCCTTTCTCCCTTAGTACCTAGAGACACGGAAATTCAATAAAGTGATCACTCACCCTGACGATGGCTGAACTCAAGATTGCCTCCTTCAACGCCCAGGGACTCAACTCTCCCTCTAAGAGAGCCCAGGTACTGCACCACTTCCACAGAAACAAAATACAAATTTTATGCCTGCAAGAGACACATTTTAAGGTGGGTCATACCCCCTTGATGAAACATAAACACTATACCTCCTGGCACTTTGCTAATAATCCCCAGTCACGCTCCTGTGGAGTAGCCATAGCCATACATAAATCCCTACCCCATACAATAATCGATTGCACAGTAGACCCCAACGCCAGATATCTTCTACTCACTATTGACATTAGTGGCCACATCTTCACTATTCTTAATGCCTATGTGCCCAACCAGGGCCAAGTGACCTACTTACTTAACCTGCTCGACGAGGTACTCCCATTGATAAGAGGCTCTGCTATACTATGTGGTGACCTAAATTTAACTCTAGATCCTACCCTTGACAACTCGTCGGGTAAATCTAGCATCGCTTACTCAGCTTTGAAAAAAGTAAAACGAGCCCTGCAGACAATTACAATTATGTGATATCTGGAGGATACAGCATCCCTCGGACAGGGATTACAGCTTCTACTCAGCTCCACATGGTGTTTATAGCAGACTGGATCACATTCTGACCCAACACAACACTCTCCCCTGGGTGGTATCCACCTGACCATGCCCCAGTTTACGCCTCTCTCAGACTGCCCTTCCTGACCAAACGCGAATGGTCATGGAGACTAAACGAGTCACTCCTGCTAGATCCCCTTTGCTCAGATGAAGTATCACAAGCAATCACTAACTACACTCAAGAGAGAGAACAAGACACGACCCCCCTTCTGACCAAATGGGACACTCTTAAATGGTTGCTTAGGGGCGTATTTGTTAGACATGGGACACGCCTGAAAAAGGAAAAGGCTCACAAACTGCATTTAGCCCTACAAAAAGTTTCCTCTCTTGAAACACAGCACAAACGCGCCTTAGCGACCCCTACACTACGCGAATTACAAGCGGCCAGACTAGAAGTTAGACACCTGCTTGACCAGGCACACGGGGGAATGCTGCAAATATGTCGCAGTAAATTTTATGAGTACGGCAACAAATGTGGACAAATGTTAGCGAGAGCCTTGAAGAGGCGCGCGGCCCAATCCTTTATTTCAAGTATCAAGTCTGCACCGAACAAGATAGCACACTCCACCCCAGACATCTGTGAGGCTTTCCACTCCTTCTATACAGACTTATATAATCTCCCAATCACCCCCCCTCCCGCAGGAGAGGCGAACATATCTCCCCCCTCTCCATTCACCCTCCCCTCAGCTGAAATCATTTCTGCTTTGGAAGAACCATTCTCACAAGCAGAATTAGAAGCGGTTGTCAAAAGCCTCCCTGGTGGTAAGAGCCCCGGCCCTGACGGCTACACAGGGAAATTTTATAAACACTTCATGTCCACATTGGGCCCTATTTTACTGAAAGCATTCAACACGGTTTCTCCGGACTCCCCCTTCCCCCCCCAGGCGACTTCCGCACACGTCGTGGTCATTCCCAAACCAGGCAAAGACCCCCAATCCTGCGGTAGCTATAGACCGATATCACTCCTTAATATCGATCTTAAGATTTATGCCAAACTTATAGCCAACCGGTTAAATCCCCTTTTGCCAGATCTTATTCATAAAGATCAAGTAGGGTTCGTCCCTAGCCGGGAAGCTCGAGACAACACCATAAAAACCCTCGACATCATGAAATACGCCCAGTCCCATAAAATCCCCATGATGATACTATCCCTGGACGCCGAAAAGGCCTTTGATAGAATTGCATGGTCCTCACTAAAAGAAACCCTACATAACATAGGAATAGGCCCCGCCTTCACTGCCAAAATATTATCACTTTACAACAACCCATCAGCTAGATTGAAAATCAATGGAACCCTATCTGCCCCCTTCTCCATCAACAATGGAACCCGTCAAGGTTGTCCCCTCTCCCCGCTCCTATACGTTCTAGTGATGGAACACCTATTAGGAGCCATACGCAACAACTCTAACATCCAGGGTATTTCTATTGCCGGGGTCGAACATAAGTGTTCAGCTTTTGCAGACGACCTCCTGGTCTATATCACCAATCCTGCCCAGTCCCTACCAGCCCTGATGTCCACCTTATCAGCATTCGGGAAGTGGTCCAACTTTAAAGTAAATATGACAAAATCAGAAGCCCTAAACATATCTCTCGCCCCCTCTGAAGTAGAAACCCTCAAGACAACCCTGCCTTTTACTTGGCCTCCGGGAGGCATTACCTATCTGGGTGTTAAGATCTCTAGGGACCTATCAAAACTGTTTAATAACAATTTCTCCCCCTTACTGGCCAACTTCATTTCTGACCTAGATACATGGCGGAAAAAAGATTTCTCTTGGTTTGGCAGGTTAAATATCCTGAAAATGACCCTCCTGCCTCGACTACTTTACCTCCTACAAACCATTCCCATCACCATTCCTACCTCCTTTTGGGATAGAACCAGAAAGTGCTTCTCTAAGTTTGTTTGGTCCACGGGTAGTCCCAGAGTGAAGAGAGACATACTGATTTTACCAAAAGACAGAGGAGGCGTAGGTCTACCGGACTGTCGCCTCTACTACTTGGCGGCAGCACACGCTAGAGTGCTTGACCTCTTTCATCATAAACGCTCCAAAACATGGGTCGCACTGGCGCAAGGTATATGTCCCAGAGAACTTTCTACCCTCCCCTGGACGTGGTCCCCTACCGCTAGAGATCCCACCCCTCTCTCATTCTCCACAGAACACACACTGCGGATCCTGAAAGGCTTAAACCCCCGTTACTCCCTAGTGGACAAACGAGGACCCCTCACACCTATCATGGACAACCCCCTATTCCGACCTGGCCTCCAAAAAAGCGAATTCCTATCAGGCACACAGCATAAACCTCTTCGATTTACACACGTCCTAGCAGGAACCACCCTACAGCCGCTCTCAGTACTATTATCAGACACCACACCGACAGCCGCTCACCAATTCCAATATACCCAACTCCAACACTTTCATGCCTCCATTAAATCTCACTACCAACTCTCACGCACTCTGACACATTTCGAACAACTATGCTTGGCACGCACTCACACGCCCCATGCATTATCAGAGATGTACAAACTGCTAATTTCTACCAACCGTACGCCCACTCCGTCTTTTTGCAAAGCCTGGGAAACTGAATTGGGGAAGACATTTTCAGAAGGACAATGGTCACAGTGTTTCTCTTTGGCTCAGAAGGCAGTCATAGCCTCTAAACACCAAGAAACTAGTTATAAAATTCTGACGAGATGGTACAGAGTACCATCGCTACTACACAAAATGTACCCAAATGTCCCAGACACCTGCTGGCGTTGTGGATCGATGGGAGGTACAATGTCCCACATCTGGTGGAGGTGCCCTCGCCTACAAAGCTTTTGGCCCAAGGTACTTCAGGTCATTGAAGAGGTCACAGGCCTTAAAATACCCAACACCCCTGAAGCAGTATTACTATTCATGTTTGATATTCCCGTCTCAACATACAAGAAATCGTTGGCAAAACACCTCTTGCAGGCAGCCAAGACAATCATCCCACGGAAGTGGAAGTCTGACTCCCCTCCCACACTGAGTGAATGGTTCGGGGAAGTAGCCCTAACGCACAGAATGGAAGAACTCATCGCTCAGTCCCCAAAGGACCGTATGCGATTTTCTAAGACGTGGTTTCATTGGCAGCAGTTCTTGAGCTCCCAATCCTATCGCGTATTACAAGACTAAGGTTTCTGTGGAGGTGGTGCAACTTGGGAAAAATACAACCCCATGCCCTCATCAGCGACATCACTACATGCCCCTTTCCCCCCCCTCCCCCCATCCTCTCCTAACCCCCACTTACCTAATCTTTCGTCCCCCCCCTCTATCTCCTATCTTCTCAAGCTATATATGTTATGTGTATTGGCAACAAGGTTTGCCTTAGTTTCACCACAATGTATAACCTTTTAAGACAAAGACAATACTATAGTGAAGATCAGTTCTTATTGTTCGTTCTTGTTATAAAGGTTCCCTCTTTGTATCTTTAACTGGAATGTTGACTTGTTAACTATGCATGCCCTAAAGGCATATAATGCATAAATTCATATTATTCTGTATGTTTCTCAACTTAAACCAATAAAGCCTTGAATGATAAAAAAAAAAAATATGTTGTTCATGAAACGTGCCCAAAATAGGACATGATTCACCGATGGCAGACAATCTGAAAGGAAGAGGTCACTCTCCCAAAGCCCCAGGAACAGATTGGTGTATGAGGGTGCACATTCCGCCCCCATAGCTTTTCCCTGGAGCTGCAGGAAGAAGGACCCCTTAAAGGTGAAAAAGTTATGTCATAATACAATTTCCATCAATATACAAAAAGTGTGCCAAGTCATTATCCAAATTGGCCATTCTCAAAAAGAAACTCACAATCCTTAGGCCATCCGAATGTCGAATTCTTGTGTACAAGGACTCAACATCACATGTGGCCAGTAACATGTCCTCAGCCACATGGATGCCTTCAAGTTTAAGTAACAAATTTGCCGAATCACGCAGATATGATGGCAATGATTCAACCATTGGTCTAAGAAAAAAATCAATATATTTAAAGAAATTATCTGTTAAATTTCCACACCCCGATATTATCGGTCTGCCAGGTGGATTTGTCCGATTTTTGTGGATTTTGGGCAACAAATATAGAGTTGAAATCATAGGCTCCGGTATCCATAAAGCATCCACAACCTTTTTTGTAATACCATTACAGAGATGAGAGAGAGCTAGGATAGGAAGAAGCTGCTGATTGAGAAAGGGTCAGTCACACAGGCAGGGACTAAGTAAAAACGATCTAAAAATGATCACTTGCCCTTTTCAGTGCAGTAAGGTAGGGAGAGGAGGCTACTGTTATAAGGGACAGGTGGAAATCTGAAATAATTGCCATTTTAAGGTAGTCTGAGTAACTTCATGTTACTACTCATAGGCTGCTATAGTGCAGGGCCCGTCTTAGTACAACTTGCATTTACAGCATCATGCAGCATTCCTCAGTATTGCAGGGTATTATAATGAACAAGCAATTGAATGATTGCTTGTTCGTGTCCCATAGAACAAAAAAAGTTAATGTTTTTAATAAATGTATAATTTTTTTTATAATGAATATACCGTATAAGCCGACCCAAGTATAGGCTGAGGCCCCTAATTTTACCACCAAAAACATTGGTCAAAGCCTCCCAGCAGGGGCGTAACTACAGCGGTAGCAGCCATAGCAGCCGCTATGGGGCCCGCAGTATCAGGGGGCCCCGTCATCTGACCTGACACAATAAAGAATGGAGGATCTGCACCATTATATCTATATTGTACTGCACATGTCCAGCATAATATGTATATAACATATACTGTGATGTATATATCCAGTATCTGTGATGTGTATGGTGATATGGTGGCTGTATACACTGTATGTGAGTATGTTGCATATGGCACTGAATGTATGTGTATATGCACATGAGTGTATTTATATGTGATTTGCATGTGTTAGTATACTAATATGTATATTTTTTAAGCGGGAAGGGGGGCCCCATGCAGTAGCCTGCTAGGGGGCCCTGTCTCCTAGTTACGCCACTGCCTCCCAGTATATAGCCAGCTAGTCCCCTGTAGTATATAGCCTGCCAGCCCCCTATAGTATATAGCCAGCCTCCAGTGGTATATAGCCTGTCAGCCTCTGTAGTATATAGCCTGCCAGCCCCCTGTAGTATATAGCCTGCCAGCCCCATGTAATATACAGCCCGCCAGCCCCATGTAGTATACAACCCGTCTGCCCCCTGAAGTATACATCCCACCTGCCCCCTGTAGTATATATATAGCCAGCCTCCAGTAGTATATAGCCAGCCCCCAGTAGTATATAGCCGGCCAGCCCTCAGAAGTATATAGCCAGCCCCCAGTAGTATATAGCCAGCCAGCCCCCTTAAGTATACAGCCAGCCAGCCCCCTTAAGTATACAGCCAGCCCCCTTAAGTATACAGCCAGCCCTGTTTAGTATATAGTCAGCCCGCATAAAAAAATAAACTTACATACTCACCTTCCAGCATTCTCGATGCTCGCCGCGGGTCCTCTTTAGTCTTCTTTCTGCTGTGCCAGATGTCTGACGAAGAGAACTAGTATTCTTGAAAGCTCACCAAATATACTCAGTTATCCTCAAAAAGGTATCGCCTGATTTCTTCATCTCTGTAATGGCACAGTTATATGTGACCTTGCTAATTATACAGCAGGGTCATCTGCCTGCCTGCCTGGTCAATCACAGCCATGCCCATAGAGGGCAAGTCCAGGTTTATGCACGTGGCAGTAAGTGAAGCTGACATAGTACACCTCAGCCATAGGTACAGTGCATACTGCAACATGAGAGCAAGTGCCGAGGTGGTATCTCTGTATGTGAGTCCTATGTGCCTCACTGAACTCACATCTAGGTGAGTACAAATGTTTATTTTTTCTATTTAAGCCACACAAAGCTTATATATAGGTCGTTTTGGATAACAAACCAACAGGTGCATATGGACCTTTAGATAGTTTAGGTCCAAAAATCACAATAAGGTCCTCTTTAAAATATAACAGTGATTGAAGTCTCTGACATATAAACAGTAATAACATGTGTATAACTGCCTTTCATGTAAGCTTTTAGGAATGTTTTTAAAAGTTAAATGACATCAGGACATCAGTAGCATATAAGACAAATAATGGATTTGTATGATGTGCTATAAACTTTAACTTTTATTTTTACTACCGTATATACTTGTGTATAAGCAGAGTTTTTCAGCCCAAAAAATGTGCTGAAAAACCTCACCTCAGCTTATACACGAGTCAATTAAAAATAAACGTAATACTCACCCTCCGGCGCCTTGATGCTTATCCGTGGCTCCTGATCTTCGGCACGGCTCCCGGCGGCACACACTATGATGCGGCAGTATCATCAACGTTGACACCGCCGCATCATAGTGTGCGCCCGCCAGCAGATCACATGGACACGACTCTGCCGGCTAGAGAAGAAAGAGAAAAAAGAAGAGAGAAGAGGAACTGCCGGGAACCCCCGATGAGGATCGGGATCCACGTTGAGCATCTGGGGTGAGTGAGTATCGCCGGAGGGTGAGTGTTAAGTTGCTTTTTTTTAATGTACTTGGCATACAGAGTGCCGGCTGGCTGTATACTATATCCGGCTGGCTGTATACTGCAGGGAGCTGAATGGCTGTATACTACAGGGGGCTTGCTGTATATTACATGGGGCTGGCTGTATAGTACATGACGTTGGCTGTATACTACATGGGCTGGCTGTATACTACATGGGGCTGGACTGTATACTACAGGGAACTGGCTTTCTGTATACTACAGAGGGCTGGCTCTATACTACTGGGGCTGGCTGTATAGTACATGGTGCTGTCTGTATATTACAGGGGGCTTGTGGCTGTATAATACATGGGGCTGGCTGTATACTACATGGGGACTGGCTGGCTGTATAGTACATCCTCATTTTATACTTGAATCAATAGGTTTTCCCAGTTTTTGGTGGTAAAATTTATATTACCTACCCTAAAGTTTGAATCATACAACCTTCAATTGGATTTCAAACATAGTGAATGTTTTATATATTTTATTTTCTGCCCACACTATTCTTGGAAAATCACCATAAAATGATTCAGTGAATCTACTAGTGTAGTACTACACTCACCGGCCTTTTTATTAGGTACACCTGTCCAACTGCTCGTTAACACTTAATTTCTAATCAGCCAATCACATGGCAGCAACTCAGTGCATTTAGGCATGTAGACATGGTCAAGACAATCTCCTGCTCATTCGGATGGTAGGGTCAGAATTTGGCGTCAACAACATGAAAGCATTGATCCATCCTGCCTTGTATCAGCGGGTCAGGCTGGTGGTGGTGGTGTCATGGTGTGGGGAATATTTTCTTGGCTATGCCACGAAGAATTGAGGCAGTTCTGAAGGCAAAAGGGGGTCCAACCCGTTACTAGCATGGTGTACCTAATAAAGTGGCCGGTGAGTGTATATGACTTACTATATGTACTGAAGTAAACATGTACAATATTTATCACCCTAGGAGCAGATGGTGCAGATTGGCAATTTAATTGAAAGAATATGGTTGTTTTGTGTCAGAACAACACATCTTAGAATGGAAACTCCACACTTTAGTAAAAATAGTGTATGTTTTCTTAACAAAAACAAACACATAGACTTGCTTAAATCTTTATTTAGTTAGATTAAGTAAAAACACCAACCAAAACAAAAATTTCACATGTGTTTTATCATGTTAATTCACGTGTAAGTCTCTCTTCTGTCTCCTGTCAAACACCTATTACAGTTACTTGTAATAGACAGGTTTTAGTCATCCAGTTAAAGCTGTATGCTCAGTCTGTATGTTATAGCTTATAGAACTGTATCCCTGACTGTATACAGTACATAGGGTATCTGAGGAAGTTCTTAAATATTTGCAATATTATAGACGAACACCAAATAACTATTTCAAATAGTTTTTCAACACAAAAAATGTGAAAAAAAACACTAACTCTAACTTGGCTTATACATGTGTTAATGAAAAAAAACACTGTACTCACCTTACCAATGTACCCTGCTGGTCCTCTTCTGTCTTCTGTGTTAGCTCCGGCCCCGGCTCCATCTTCAGCTCCTATCGCACAAACCATGAGGTCAGCCACTTGTCTACATCATAGCTTGTGCTCAGTCATCGGCACACACTATGATGTCAGCAAGCGGCTAAATACGGGGAGCGCAGGCATGACCTATATACGGGTGTGGGGGGAGGCACTGGACATTTTCGGTGGGCAGGCACTAGCTATATACCGTAGGGTGGGCACTGGCTATACACTGTGGGGCAGGCACTGCCTATATACTGGGGGGCAGGCTCTGGTCTCTAAAATTAAGTTTACCATCCCCCAATATCCCCAAGTCCTTTTCAGCTCCAGTTTTACCAAGTAATTGACTGTTTAGAATGTAATTATACTTTTTGTTTCCATGGCCAACGTGCATAACTTTACATTTATCTACATTAAAACTCACCAACCATTTCTCTGCCCACTCCTCAAGCTACCACAAATCCCTCTGTAATGCTAAACTATCAACTTCTGATGGCTACTTTCAGCAGGATAATGCGCCATGTCAAAAAGCTGGAATCATCTCAGACTGGTTTCTTGAACATGACAATGAGTTCACTGTACTCAAATGGCCTCCACAGTCACCAGATCTCAATCCAATAGAGCATCTTTGAGATGTGGTGGAACGGGAGATTCGCATCATGGATGTGCAGCCGACAAATCTGCGGCAACTGTGTGATGCCATCATGTCAATATGGACCAAAATCTCTGTGGAATGCTTCCAGCACCTTGTTGAATCTATGCCACGAAGAATTGAGGCAGTTCTGAAGGCAAAAGGGGGTCCAAGCCATTACTAGCATGGTGTACCTAATAAAGTGGCCGGTGAGTGTAGAAACACATAAAGTTCTACATTCATACACCCAAATTTATACACTCTTACACACATAAATACATGTATACACTCATATGCACACATTTATGTCAACACCAAAAAAGACAGTTGGGGCGTGCACAGCTATAGTATGAGAAGGTCCACACACCAACAATTGAGAAAACTAGAAATTGAAAAAGAAGTGTGCTACCATGGACCAAAATATTGTATAATTCTATCTTTATTAATACATCAACTTTACAACTACACAAGAATTAAAATCAATTAAAAGTACATAAGTACAAAGAAAACACACTGGATAGATAAAGCACGATAGCTTTAACCCCTTACCGACATGTGACGTAGTATTACGTCACATGCCGGGTCCGGATGCATACTGCATACTGCAGCAAAGGCTTACCGGTAACCACCGCGGTTATTTTCCTGCTGATCGCCGCCGGGAGATTGCCATCTTTCCGGGGATCGTCCCTCCCAGTGATGATCCATCGCCATGGTAGCCTTCGGGTCTCACGAAGACCCGAGGATACTTCGGGTTAACCCTTGCATTACTTTAACCCTAGGTTGTCTGCATTACATTGTAATGTATGAGGAGTAAAATCACCATATACTGCTATACAATAGTATAGCAGTATATGATAGGCTCTTACAGACAACCTAGGGTTAAAGTACCCGACGGAGTCTGAAAAATAGTAAAAATAAAAAAAAAGTTTAAAAAAAATATATATAATAAAAGAACCTAAAAACTCACCCCCCTTTCCCTAGAACTGATATAAATATAAATTAACAGCAAAAATACTTAAACACATTAGGTATCGCCACGTCCGAAAATGCCCGATCTATCAAAATATTATAACGGTTTTTCACTGCGTTTATCCCCGTAACGGAAATACGTGCCCAAAGTCGAAAATGGCACTTTTTTGCCATTTTGAAAAAAATAAAAAATTCTATAAAAAGTGATCAAAAGGTTGTACAGTAATTAGCACTAGAAAATGGAAAAATCCCCCCCCCCAAAAAATTGTACTTGAGGTTTTAATTTTTTTAAATGTCTGAAACCATTATAAAACCTATATAAATTTGTTATCCCCGCAATCTTACCGACCCAAAGAATAAAGTAGACATGTCATTTGGGACGTACAGTGAAATCCGTAAAATCCAAGCCCACAAGAATACGGCACAAATGCGTTTTTTTTACCAATTTCACTGCATTTGGAATTTATCCCTGCTTCCCAGTACACGGCATGGAATACCAACATTTTGAAGTTTCATTTGTTACACAGAAAATAAGCCATTACACAGCTCTGTACATGGAAAAATAAAAAAGTTACAGATTTTTGAAGGTGGGGAGTGAAAAATGAAAACACAAAAAACGAAAAAGAGCTGCGGCATTAAGGGGTTAACCCATCCACCACCCCTAACCACAAGTATCATAGTATATAAGGCTGGAAAAAGACACAAGTCCATCAAGTCCAACCTTTAAGAATTAAATAAATGTTTTATCCCCATAACCCGTAATATTTTCTCCAGAAAGGCATCCAGGCCTCTCTTGAACATGTACATAGAATCTACCATAACAACCTCCTGCGGCAGAGACTTCCATAGTCTCACTGCTCGTACAGTAAAGAACCTTTGTCTATGTTGATGGTAAAATCGCCTCTCCTCCAGGCGTAGAGGATGCCCCCTTGTCCTGGTTACAGGCCTAGGTATAAAAAGATCTTTGTAGAGATCCTTGTACTGTCCGTTCAGGTATTTGTACATTCTAATGAGGTCTCCCCTCTGTCGTCTTTTTTCTAAACTGAATAATCCCAAATTTTGTAATCTGTCATTGTATTCTAGTCCCCCCATTCCCCTAATAATCCTGGTTGCTCTCCTCTGCACCCGTTCCAGCTCTACTATGTCCTTTTTATACACTGGTGCCCAAAACTGTACACAATATTCCATGTGTGGTCTGACCAGGGATTTGTGTAAGGGAAAAATTATGTCCTCATCATGAGAATCTATTCCTCTCTTGATACATCCCATAACTTTAAGTGTTGGAACAAATACAAATGCAAGGAATAAATGCCAGAAGGCATTTGATATAACCTGCTTTGGGTAACTTCTGGATCTGAACCGTTGTGTCAGAACCCTTGCATTCTTGTAAAAGTCCTCATCTTGAGTACAATTGCGTAATCATACATACATTTACACATATACAGTGTATAAGATAAGATGAGATAATCCTTTATTAGTCCCACAGTGGGGAAATTCACAGCGTTACAGCAGCAGCAACTATGACAACAATAATATTAGGGATAAATGAACAAAAAGAAAAGGGGGATAAAAAGACAAAAAAAGTGACAAGCAATGATCGGCAGTTTGATGTTTATTCTGTGGATGGGACTTGCAGGGACTGGTTAGGTGGGGGGCGCAGGTTACTTCTGTTTGGGCCTTGTTTGTTCAACAGCCCGATGGCAGCAGGGAGGAATGACTTACGATAACGCTCCCTTTCACATTTGGGGTGAAGCAGTCGGTCACTGAATGTGCTCCCCAATGCCACCACAGTCTCATGCAAGGGATGGGAGCTATTCTCCAGAATAGACTTCAACTTACATAGTGTCCTCCTCTCAGCTACCATCTGCACTGTGTCAAGAGGACCCCCCCAGGACAGAACTGGCTTTCCTAATCAGTTTGTCCAGTCTACTCCTCTCTCTTGCTGAGATGCTGCTTCCCCAACAGACTACACCAAAGAAGATGGCTGGTGCCACTACAGAGTTGAAGAAGGTCTTAAGAAGAGCCCCCGCACTCCGAATGCCCTCAGCCTTCTCAGCAGGTGTAGCCTGCTCTGACTCCTGTGAAGTGCGTTTATGTTCTCTGCCCACTCCAGTTTATTGTTGAGGAGGACACCCAAGTACTTATAGGACTTCACTGCCTCAATGTCTGTCCCATGGATAACCACCGGTTGAGAAGGAGGACTGTGCTTACGAAAGTCCACCACCATCTCCTTGGTCTTCCCAGCATTAATTCTAAGGTGGTTTCGCTGGCACCAGTCCACAAATTTCCGGATCAGTTCTTTGTACTCTCTGTCGTTCTCACCTGTAATGAGGCCGACTATTGCAGAGTCATCAGAGAACTTCTGGAGGTAGCAGCTACATGAATTGTACCTGAAGTCTGCTGTGTACAATGTGAAGAGGAAGGGAGCCAGAACCGTACCCTGAGGTGCACCTGTACTACTCATCACAGTGTCCGACACACAGTCCCGGGCTCTCACATACTGAGGTCGGTTTGTGAGGTAGTCTAGGATCCAACTAGAGAGATGGTGGTCCACTCCAGCCAGATCCAGTTTATCCCTTAGTAGCCCTGGCTGTATGGTATTGAAAGCACTGGAGAAATCAAAGAACATTATTCTCACAGTGTTCCCAGGTTTCTCCAAGTGAGAAAGATTTCGATGTAGTAGGTGTATGATGGCATCATCTACACCCATGCCTGGCCGATAAGCAAACTGTAGGGCATCCATAGATGAGCTCACTACAGGGCGGAGATGTGCGAGAACCAACCTCTCGAAGACCTTCATCAAATGGGATGTTAATGCCACCGGTCTGTAGCTGTTGAGGTCCGATGGGTGAAGTGTTTTTGAAACTGGTACCACACAAGATGTTTTCCACAGTTGTGGTACCCTTCCCAACTCCAGGCTCATGTTGAACATATGTGCAATGATACCACAAAGCTGATCACCACAGGTCTTGATTAATCTTGCACTGATACCATCTGGTCCTGTAGCCTTGCCCACTTTGAGTCTTTTCAGCTCTTTTCTCACCTGGGCACTTGTAAGGATCAAATTGTAGCTTGATGACTGAAAGCTGGTTTGACTGATCTGGGGATGAGGGCTAACAGCAGGGGATCTGGGGATGAGGGCTAACAGCAGGGGATCTAGTGGGGGAGACATTGAGTGTGGAGGAGACAATAGAATGGTTTCCTGATGACATGGACTCATGTTGTCTCAGGAGGGAAGCCTGTGAGGTGGGAGGGGCAGGTGTGTGATCAAACCTATTGAAGAATAGATTAAGTTCATTAACCCACTCCTTATCTGCTGTAACCTGAGAGACAGGCTGTCTGTAATCAGATATTGATTTGAGGCTTTTCCAGACCCCAAAGATGTTTTCCTGTTGCATCTGCTCCTCTATCTTGCTCTTGTATCTGGATTTTCCCTCCCTTATTTGTCGCTTCAGCTCCTTTTGAACAATCCTCAGGTTTTCCCTGTCACCTAATCTAAAAAATCTCTTTTTCTCTTTATGAAGAGCTTTTATATCAGGGTTAATCCAAGGTTTGTAGTTGGAGAAGCACCTCACCATTTTTGTGGGTACCGTGTTCTCTGTACAGAAGTTAATATAGTCCGTTATGCAGTGTGTTAGGTCATCAATGTCATCCCCATAAGAATCCTGCAGGACTTCCCATGCAGTTGTATTGAAACAATCCCTCAAAGCCTCTTCAGCTTCTGCAGACCATATCCTCGCTGTGCGGATAGCAACTGGTTCTCTCTGTACAAGGGGTAGGTACACAGGGAATAGGTGCACAATGTTGTGATCTGCTCTTCCCTCCCAAGGAGACGAGTGTGCTCGGAGTAAGTCCAGTAAGCCAAGTCTCTGTAAACAGCATCATGCTACACTCCCGAAACTCCTGTTGATACCGGGTCAGCGCCGACAGTTCTTCCATCTTATTTGAGAGAGATCTTACGTTGCTCATAATGATGGAGGGTAGAACAGGTCTATGACGTCTCCTCCTGGTTCTCCGAAGAGCTCCAGCCCTACATCCTCGTCTCTTTCTTTATATATATATATATATATATATATATGTATATATATATATATATCTTTCTAAATATATAAACAGTATATATAGATATATGTTTACGCATATACTGTATATAAACAGCATACACACAAACATACAGCAGATACAGACACACAGACACACCATAAAAAAACATACGGCATATACACACAGATACATGCAGTATATAGACATCATACACATAGTATATATACACACATACAGCAAATACACATATATATACAGTAAATCCCAAAAGTTTGGACACATCTTC
Organism: Engystomops pustulosus; assembly: GCA_019512145.1. Classification (NCBI taxonomy): domain Eukaryota; kingdom Metazoa; phylum Chordata; class Amphibia; order Anura; family Leptodactylidae; genus Engystomops; species Engystomops pustulosus. The sequence continues at coordinate 103,282,147 of CM033643.1, read as the reverse complement.
TCATTCAAAGAGTTTTCTGTATTTTCATGACTATAAAAATTGTAGATTCCAATTTAAAGAGGACCTGTCACCCTGAAAAACGGCACTAGAATCTACAGACTTGTCATCTACTGTTATTAGATGGTCAATGAAGTATGAGAATCCCCTTCAGATGCCCTACAACTTAAATATCCTTTAACCCCTTAGCGCTCTGCACCGTACAAGTACTGCGCGGGCTCCCTCTATTGGCGCCAAACCGAACAGGCATCGGGAGTCATGGGATGTCAGTGGTAATCTACTGCTGACATACCTGGGTAACACCCGCGTTCGCAGTGGGCTCCGTTTGCGGGTGTTTAACCCGTTAAATGCCGTGGTCAGCGCGACCTCAGCATTTAAATTACCTTACCTTTAAATTCCACCACGATTTCACCGATGGTTGCTATGGGAGCCCTGGGCTGTGATCGGCATCAGTGACATCATCTTAAAGGCACAGTGACAGCCTATGCATGTGCATACATAACCAAGAAAAAACACAATGGGGGTCATTTACTAAGGGCCTGATTCGCGTTTTCCAGACGTGTTACCCGAATATTTCCGATATGCGCCGATTTTCCCTGAATTGCCACGGGATTTTGGCGCACGCGATCGGATTGTGGCACATCGGCACTGGCATGCAAGCGACGGAAATCGGGGGGCGTGGCCGAACGAAAACCTGACGGATTTGGAAAAACCGGCACATTTTTTTAATAAAAAGTGTCGCGGGACACACGCCTACCTTCACCCACGATTGCTCGGTGAACTCCGGTGCGTTCCGTTGCTCTTCAGCGCAGCAGCGACACCTGGTGGACATCAGAGAAACTGCCTTAGTGAATCCAGGCCGAACCCGAATCCACCGCAGAGAAAGCGCCGATGGATCGCGAATGGACCGGGTAAGTAAATCTGCCCCAATATGATAATAGATAGGTCTAGTGACTGTGATGTAAACCAGTACAGCCAAGTGAAAGCTTCTTAGTGATGCACAGCAAATACCAAAAAGGAGACAGAAAGAGGAAATGGAAGACAAGGCTTCAATACAATTACGCAAAATATAAATCTTTATTAATGGACAACAGTAAAATGTATAAACAGAGACTGAAATGCATCTCATAAAGGATACAAAAAGCACACCATATAATAAGTCCTGTAACACATGATCTAAGCAAATAGTGTATAGTGATAAAGACCCATAAGTATAGTAAACAATTCTCAACAGAGGTAGGGATACAGTAATGATGGTGTGAAACCAATATATAGCTTACACACACAACAGTGTAAGTGTAAGGGTCACAAAATCAAAACCACGACCAGTGATAAACAAACGAATGGAATGGAAACGAAGTAAGAGCTAATGTGACAAAGGGAAGGACATGCTATTACCTGGCGTGCACCCTGACGCGCGTTTCAATCGCAGCAGGTCTTTGTAAAGGGATGACGCCAGGAAATAAGAGACTGGCATATATACAGAGTGGAAACAATAGATGATGAAAGCTTAATAATAAACAAAACACACCTGTGAGTGAGGCACATGTGCAGACGTTGAACGTCAGCAAACGAGGCGGGGAAGAAATTAACAGCCGCAAGAGGGTAAGATAGCATTGGCCAATGGGATGCAGGAATCACACCCACTAACACATGGGCAGGAGGAGCGATGCAGGCAAGAGTAAGGGTAAGTGCCGTGAAGCCGCAGTCTGCGAGCGGACGAGGGAGAGTCCGTGACGTCACTGGGAGGCGGAGCAAAACCACGCCCCCCCATGAAGTCAGGGGCCCTGCCGCGGCTGCAACAATGGATTAGGGTTTTATTTGGTAAATTTAGTAAAACATAAGAAAAAATATTCATGTATGGTATCCCTGTAATTGACCCATAGAAAAAAGATAACATGATTATTAGGCTATACACCAAAAAAAAGTAAAAGATCCAGTACAGAATTGATGCTTTTCTACTACTACTAAAAAAAATGCCATCACATGACCCCAATAATGAAAAAGCTACCTACCCTTCTAAATCTCTCTGTGCACACACAAAATAAGTAACGGGCACATGTGGGGAGTCTCTGTACTCGGGAGAAATTGTATAACAAATTTTAAGATGGGTTTTCTCTTTTTATGTTTTGGAAGTGTGTAAACTGAGAAAAGTTGACCATTCTAAATTTCACCTCCATTTTGATTTAATTACTATGAAGAAATCAAGGGGTTAACAATCTTCCTAAAAACTGTTTCTGATAGTTTGAGGGGTGCAGATTTGAAAATGGGTTGATGTTTTTAATGCTAAATATTTAAAATTTCATTCAAAACAGCATTTTCCCCCAAAATAGTAAATTCTAAAAATACGGAAAATTGATATTCAATTTGTAAGCCGTGTGACATCAAAATAAATTATCCAGACATTTCAAAAATTATAAAAATGTAAAGTAGACATAAGGGAAAGGTTATTCAGCAACTTATTTAGGTGGTATATCGATCTGCTTGAAAACAGGATGATTTCGAATTTCAAAAATGGCAAATTTTTCAAAAAATTCATCCTTTTTTCTTTTTTTTTGTAAATAAACACAAAACTTATCAGACAAAGTTTACCACTAATATAAAGTACAACATATGGGGAAAAAACAATCTCAGAATCATTTTGATAAGTAACAGTGTTCAAAAGTTATAACCATATAACACGACACAAGTCAGAATCCAAAAAATGGGTCTGAGCCTTAATCTATAAAGTGGCTGCATCCTTAAGGGGTTAAAACAGTTCATTCTTACCTAAAAATTGCTGGCGGAAGAGCAGCACTCTGTGGTATTCAGTGTTTCTTCATAAGTGGAAAATACAGTGTAATGTTTCAGCTAGCTCAATGTAGCCATCTTCAAGCAATGTGAACAGGGTTACATGACGGGTTTAAATAGCCCAGCAGGATATGACATCATTAACAGTCATGTGATATAAACATTAGATTCGTATATAGATGTATATATATAGATTCACATGACCCTTGAGCTTGCACCCACAATGGATTACAATCCTATTGATCTCACTGTGCCGCCTACACTTGTATCTTGGTTCATTCTTAACTAATATCCTACATTATTCCAATGCCCTAATTCAAGCTCATTATTCGGCCAGTGACTCTGTGCCCTCTAGATCATACACTAGGACACACTGAGAAGCTTCAAGCATCTCTCAACAAGAAATTAATAGTATCAAAACATTTAACCAATACAAAAGGTGAGCATCAGTCACAAAACTCAGTTGAGTTTGATTAAAATTGAAGGTCAGAGAAATTTTTGACAGTAACTTCATAATCTTTGTAACCAATGATGTACCTAATCTCCAACATTAATATGCTTCATGTTATTACAATATATGGTAAAATGGGATATATTTTATAATACCCCCACAGCTCAGTACACTGAAGTATAAAAAAGTTATGATAAAAAAAAAATTTGTACAGGAGGTTTTAATTCTTGCAAATGTATGTAAAAATTATACCGTAAAACCTATACAAATTTGATCTCCGTAATCATATCGACCCAAAGAAAAAAGTAGACATGTCTTTTTGGGCGCACAGTGAAATCTGTAAAATCCAACCCTACAAGAAAATGGCGCAAATGCGTTTTCTCTATGAATTTGGAAATTTTTTTCTGCTTCCCAGTACATGACATGGAATATTTAATACCATCACTATAAAGAGCAATTTGTTATGCAGGAAACAAGCCCTCCTACAGCTCTTTCATGGCAAAATAAAAAAGTTATTTTTGAAGATGGGGAGCGAAAAATGAAAGAGCAAAAATGAAAAAGGGCCGTGGCGGGAAGGGGTTAATAGATTGGACATGCAATGGCAGATATGAGTTTGGAGTAGCTTAAACAACAATTTTTATGTTGCTTACTATCCAGTTAGCAAGGGAAACCTCCAGCCCTATCCTACTGCTCATCTCAGAACACTTCTATGATCCTTCCATAGGGGAATATGTGCAGGAACCACTAACGTGTATGTATTAAATGAGGTCTCTAGTGTGGTCAGTGGGGGTTACTTTGGAACTTTAATACGGCATCTTTATGGCTGTACTAGCTAATCCATTTAATGCCACATGGACCATTTTGGGTGATCTAAACCGCCTGGCCATTCCCCTCTTCTTTGTCTTTAACTTTTAACTTTAAATTAAAAGTTATGTTGCTATACAGTATTTGTAGATGCATTGTTTGGATACTTACCTGTCTGTTTTTCTTCATTCCACTTTCATTCTCCTTTAGGACACAGCCAGTTTATATGTTAAGTTCTTCTTTTTTAACCTCTTAACAACATGCAATGTATTAGTACGTCACATGTTGTCTGGCCATGTTTAGAGAGGGCTCACCGGTCACACCCACGATCAGTGCTAGCATGGGCGCTGCCATGTTGGCGATGATCTGGTCACGTAACAGCCTTGGGAAACACAAAGATCTGAGGCTGTTTGAATTTAACTATTTCATTACGATTTACACATGAATGAATGATGAAAGATGACCAAACTCCATATACTGCCATACTGGTAGGATCAATCAGACAACCTAGGGTTAAATTACCCTAGTTGTACATAAAGGAGATTTAAAGTGGTTGCCTCTTAACCAATATACGTCATGTCACCTTTTAAATGTCAAAGTGTGCTAATTTAATATTGCAGTTTGTGCCATTGATTTTGAAATTAATGGAATATTATGCTTGCCTCACTTTTCTATATGAAATGTTTGCTTATGGAACCTTTGTTATTACCTATTTGGGCATAAGTAAATGTCAATGACAGAAATGGACATAATTTAATGAGGCCATAAAAAATGTCATCTTTGTTTGTTAGCACACATACATGTTTTCTAATGTCACATGCAGCAAAGTAAAAAATCTATAGGCTGGTCTAACTATCTCCCACTGCTCTGTATCATCTGCTACCTTCTAGGAAATATTCATCTTCTAGGATGAGGTATGGAAAACCCACATCATGTCATTATCCTGCATAATGTCATTAGGCTTCCTGAAAGTCATGCTTGATTTTAAGGACAATGTTTTCCTTATCACATCCAGGAAAACGTAATAACATATTTCCCAAAATCCCCCAGTGGAGCAGTAACACCTGTAAGTCTCTACACGCCTACAGAGATGGCCTTAAGTGGCAAAGTCTCCATAAGGAGTCATTTTACTTATCTTCTATGAACATTCATTTACAGGCAAAAATAGACCAGCAGTATTCACAGTGTGTGGGAAAGAAAATATTGGTAGTTGGGAGGAGTGATGGGAACTGTTCTACTTTAACCTACATGTTTCGGCTTGTACCTAAGCCTTACACCACACAATTCTTTTAATGTGAGAAGAATAAAAGTCATTTTTTATTGGATGTGCCGCGTCTACCTCCTTTTTCTTTTTTGGATCTATTTGGATATATGAGCCAGCAAGACGCCGAGCACTCCCAAGCAACCTCCCACTATCTCAAGATCGCCTCAATATGGGTATGTGAGACAACTTTTTTCCTTTTTTTTCTCTGTCTACATTTTAACCCTCCTCATAAATATGGAAAAGGAAAGGAATCCCCTGAAACATGTAAGAATATATTACCTATACCATTTATTTTTCATCATTATTTTAAGAATACATATTAACACACTTCAACAAAATTACAAACCTCTTAAGTAATTGCATTCAGCTGCCATTTGCAGAAGGAAGCTCAGGAAAAGAGCCAGTAATGAACAGTTGCTGGAGGGATATAAATGAGCACAGACTGTAAAGAGGAAATCTATTTGATTGGTTTAAGTCACAGTTGCCCAGAAACGTGATGGTAGAGATTTGAGTGAACTAGGGAACCATTTTCTAATTAAATTGTATCTTATATTCTTATTTCCAGTAATATATAATGATATTTTTTCTTCTTACATAGCAAATGTTTAAATATCATTATATATACAGTATTGCAAAAATTATGGAAAATAATACAACAGGTATTCAGTAACAAAGCCTGTGAAATAAAAAAAAGTAAATGGAATATAGTAATATTAGAAATATGACAAAATGATCTGAAATTGTGACACCATGAATTTTCTAGATGGTTTTACATGGGTCAAACAGCGATCCCTGAAACTGCAGACCTGTTAGTCTATCATCAGTTGTTGGGAAAGCATTTCAGGGGTTTATTAGAGATGCTATATAGTTAGACATAGTTTTGCATTTATACAAATCACTGACGACACATGGGAAATTGTGTACAATTTTGGGGACCAGTTTACTTAAAGGACATAGAACTGGAATGGGTACAAAATGGGAGCAACCAAAATTATTAGGGGAATGGGTGCCCTATAATACAATGTCAAATTACTAAACGAGAGGTTGTTCAGCTTAGAAAAAAGATGACCTAGGGGAGAACTCATTATACTGGACAAATACCTGAATGGGTAGTATAAGGTTCTCTCCAAATATCTTTTTTTTTCTGTGGCAAGGACAAGGGGACACCTATACACAGGGATTCTTTACTACGGGAGAATTGAGACTGTGGAACTTTCTGCCATGAGATGTTGTTTTAGAACTACAGTTTTTAAAAAAATATTATTCCTTTAAAAAAAATTGTGAACTAATCGTTGCTTTTATTTCTGGCAATTTATTCTGCAAAAAATGCTACATTTTAGATACATTAGTGAAATATTTACAGAAAATAGTATATATAATTATATGCATAAAAATTCTTTCCATGTATAATGAATGTTAATAAGTTGCTGCTTCATTTTTTAGCAAGTGTACTGCTGTGTGAATGACAAGGTACAAGGGAGGTTAGAATGAAACAAATTAATGAACTGATTACAATGTAGTAAAAGGCAAATAGAATAAATGAAACCTGCTGTGTCTTCATCTGCTTAAATTATTCACACCAGTAAGTGGCAATGAGAGGATAATATCCTCAAAATAGAAAGAAATTGTTCATTATTAATTTAACATAATCACAAACAAACATGAAAGTTCAAATGCACACAATGTATGTTTACTGGTCAAATGGTGAAAAGTTCTACTAAAGAATATTCAGGCTTTGTAAAGAAAACTTTAGATTAAACGTTGTTTAATTAACCCCTTAAGGACGCAGGGTTTTTCCGCTCATTTCTCGCTCTCCAACTTCAAAAATCCATAACTTTTTCATTTACGTGTACAGACCTTGTGAGGCTTATTTTGTGCGTAACAAATTTTACTTTCCCGTCATGTTATTTATTTTAACATGCCTGTACTGCGAAGCTGAAAAAAAATTCCAAATGTGGAAAAATTGAAAAAAGCAGTGGTCACGTTCTTGTGGGCTCAGTTTTTAACTTTCACTCTTCGCTCAATAACACGCCTAATTTATTCTTTGGTTTGGTGCGATCACGGTGATACAAATTATATAGGTTTTATTGTGTTTTAATACATTTTCAAAATTAAACGAATGTGTCCAAAAAAGAAAAAAATTTTGTCATCTCTGAAGCTAATAACTTTTCATACTTTGGCGACGGAGCTGTTTGAGGTGTCATTTTTGCAAATGAGCCAACCTTACTTGCTACCATTTTGAGGTTGTGCGACATTTTGATCATTTTTATTTATTTTTTATGTGTATGTAAAAAGTGTAAAAGTCGCATTTCGGACATTTGGGCCCATTTCGTCTTGGGGTCACGCCGCGCTAACCGTTTTTTATTTTGATAGATCGGGCATTTTGGGACGCGCGATACCTAATATGTGTGATTTTTACTGTTTAATATGTTTTATTCAAGTTCTAATTTTTAATTTTTTTTTTTTTAAACTTTTTTTTCTTTTTTCCCACTCTTTCTTAGATCGCTCCTACCATATACATGCATATCTTGTATTGCATATATGGCATTTTTGCAGTCACTCATTACAATGAGCCACTGGCTATGTAACGAATCTCCAGAGCCATGTAGCCTCGTGTCAAAAGAAGACCCGAGGCTACATGGCAACCGATCGCCGCCCCCCGATGACGTTCGGGGACGCGGCGATCGCAATAAAGATGGCGGCGGCCGCGCGCCGCCGTCTTTTAAACACCGCCGGCGACTTTCCGGCGCGTGAGAGGTTAATAGCCGCGATCGGTGCAAGCACCGGACCTGGTTATTAGCAGTGGGGTTTTCTGCAAAATGGAAAAACCCCCACCTTGTATGAAGAGGACTCAGCCCGTGAGCCCTCTTCATACACTCCTTATACCTCGCGCCGAGAGCGTTAAGTGGTTAACGCCGGGGTAGGGAACCTATGGCTCGGGGCCAGATATGGCTCTTTTGTTGGCTGCATCTGGCTATGAAAGATCTTAAAATAGTGTGTGTTTGCGGGGTTTTCTCCGGGTACTCGGTTTCCTCCACACTCCAAAACATACTGTTAGGTTGTTTTTTAGAATTGTGAGCCCATGGGACAGGGACCAATTTGACATGCTTTGTGCAGCGCTGCGTAATCTGTGAGCGCTATACAAAGAATTATTATATAAGTGATGGCTGCTATGGTTCTTAGTCTGATCACTGGACACAGGCTGCGCTGTTACGCTGCCTACGTCCTTTGATACGCCATCATCTAAGCCTGTGAAGAGTGTGGGAAGCAAGGAGAGCTGGCTGCAGGAAACGCTGGTAATTTATTTTTTTGCTGTGGCACCTATGTACTGGGGGGCATGTGCTGTGGAACCTAGTACTGGCGGGGGCATGTTGCTGTGGGCACCTATGACTGGGGCATGCTGTTACCTAGTACTGGGGGGCATGTGCTGTGCCAACCTGATGATTACATGGGGGGCATGTGCTGTGGCTACGTATCGCTGGAGGCATTGCGTGGCTACCTATCTAGGAGATGTGCTGTGGCTACCTATCTACTGGTACGGCATGCAGGTAGCTACCTATCACGGGGATGGCATGTGCAGTGGCTACCATCTACTGGGAAGCATGTGCAGTGGCTACCTATATCTGGGAGGCATTTGCAGTTGGCTCCTATCTACTGGGAGGATGTGCAGTGGCTACCTATATACTGGGAGGCATGTGCTGTGCCTAACTATACATTGGGGTATGTGCTGTGGCAAACAATGTATGGGGGGCATGTGCTTGTGGCACCTATTACTGGGGGTCATGTGCTGGGACTACCTATATACTTGGAGGCATCTGGTGGGTGTCAGGATTTTGAGTAGTGAACCCCTAGACCACCGCGGATAATGATGTAAGCAGACACCTAGGACTGGAGTCCCCAAGTGGTACTCAGTCTTCACCAGAGCCCACCACAAAGCAGTATGGTCTTGCTGCAGCGTGGTACCACCAGGTCATTCCACAGGCGCGACTAGTCCATGGTGGCAGCCAAGGTCGAGGTACAGGATCACTAGGCAGTCTCGTGGTCAGGAACAGGTACACAGTCAAGGCAGGCGGCAATGATGCAAGGTCGGGGACGGAGCAAGAGGTCAGGGCTGGCAGCGAAGGAGTAGAATCAGGAAGATGTCTGGGGTCACAATGGGAGGTTAACACTTTGGAAGGAAACACTGTGGAAAGCTTTCTCATAGGCATGAAGAACTAAGATCGGCGAGGAATGCTGGGAGCTGCTGGTCTTTATAGGGACCCGGAAAGCGGGCAGCACCACTGGCCAGTGGGGCAGGATCCGGAAAGTGGTGAGTGGAGAGGGGCATGGGTGTGCCTGCGATCCGAGACTAAGATTGCAGGGGCACCACTGACACTGGGACTACCTATCTACTAGGGCCATTTCCATATGGTACGGCTCTTACGGAATAACATTTTAAAATACATGGCTCTCTCAGCCAAAAAGGTTCCTGACCCCTGGGTTAACGGGTATTCAGGTTAGTTATACTAGGATAGGAAAGAAACAGCTCTCCTTATGGAGACTTTGTCAATTAAGGTCAATTAAGACTTTGTCAATTAAGACTTATAGCCATTGACACTCCACTAGAGGATTCTGGGAAAATATGGAAATACGTTTTCCAGAATGGGTTAAGGAAAACCATGCCTCTTTTGCTACCTTGTAAGGCATAACCATTTACGCTCCACTGGGGGATTCTGGGAAAATATGCAAATAAGTTCAATAGGAATAGAGTCACAAGAAACTCAGCAGGAAATTCAGAGTTTGAAGAGTTATAATGATGTCACAAAAGTTGTTCACATTATGGTCCTTAATTAAAAAATTTAGCTTTTTGTTCATAAATACCACGATTGTTAAATGTACCACAGTTTGTCGTACATGGAAATAGAGTCACTAGACTTTCCTGATGGAATTCAGATGTTAATGATAATGTATGTGGTTACGTGAATACAAGATATTAATAAATGTCTATTTTTTGTATAACAATAAATGTAAATTCTTGTTTATGGAAAAATAATACATCCCATGAAAATTAAACCCAGAAAGTATTTAAGAGCAAAGACACAGTATAACTACTTGGTCAGAATGCGTCATATGCTCAGTCACTTATTGGATACTGCTGAAGCAGTCAGATGCTGGACATGCAGCATGTGAGTGGGTGGGTTTTAGGGAGAAAATGTAAAGATTATGGTTAAACTAAAGACATAATGTAATTTTAATTTGTGTATTAAGTCATATATTGAATATTGATTGTAATACTGTAATATATTGTGTATGTGTCTTATATATATTTGTGTATAATCCGAGCTTTTCAGTACAAAAAAATGGGCTGAAAAATCCAACTTGGCTCATACATAAGTGTATAAAAAAATTAACTCAAATACTTACCCTCCGACGCTCCCTGCAACTACTCTTCCCTATGGTCTTGATGTAACAGTGTAGACAGAGACGCATCTAAGGGCTCTGCCTGCGCAAACACTGTGATGTCTTCAGTGGTGACATCTCCGCGTCATAGTGTGTGCACGGACAGAGGGCATGGACACGTTTCTGCCTGCATGAAGACCAGAGGGAAGAGGAGCCCCAGCGAGTGCCGGAAGGTAAGTATGTAAGTTTATTTTTTATACAATGAGGGGCTGCTTTAGTCCATTTTATTACGGAAAGCAGGGGCGGTGCATTGCTGCATCGTATTTTGTCACTGAGGGTGAGCTACATGGAGCATTTCATAAATCAGGAAGGCTGCTGTAGAGCATTTCATTACTGGGGGAGCTGCTGCATGGGGCATTTCTTTACTAGGGGAGGCTGCCTGGGACATTTTAATACTAGAGGAGCCTGCTGCAGAGCATTTCATTACTGGAGAGGGGGATACATCAAGATTTTTTTTTTTTACTAGGAAAGGCTGCATGGGCATTTAAGTACTGGGGGAGGTTTCATGGGGTATTTCATTACTGGGGGAGACAGCATGGGGCATTTCATTACTGGAGGTAGCTGCATGGGGCATTTGTATACTGGAAAGGATGCATGGGCTATTTAATTACTGAGGGAGGCAGCTCGACATTACATTACCGGGGAAGGCTACATTGGCCATTTTATTACTGGAGGAGGCTGCTGGACACTTCATTACTGGGGAAGGTTGCTGGGCATTTGGTTAGTGAGGGGAGGCTGCTGGGCATTTGTTTAGTGGGGGGAGGCTGTACTCAGCTTCCGGCTGGCCGAGGTGGCTGGCCACGCTCACTGATCCTATTCCCAGCGCTGTATATGTGGGACATGTGGGTCTGGCCAGTCACCTTGGCCGTCCAGAAGCTAAACGCAGTGCTACTTCTGTGCCCCTGTTTGTTCGAATGGGGCAACGATGGCAGCATGGGATGCCAGGAGGGCGTCGAGAGGTAAATAACTGTTTATTTTTTTAAGCTACCCCCCTAGGCCACCAAGGTTTTTTTTTAGTATCGGGCAACCTCTTTAAAATATTTATTCCATAGGGTTAATGCTATCTGTTTGTAAAAAAATTTTAATTTGTATAACTCCTACCCTATGTTTAATATTTTGCCAAAAGGGGTGCAAGAAAGATAACATTAAATCAATAAAGACATATAATAATAATGCACAGTTCATGGTACAAGGTACAACAAATATATCTCCCAAACAATTGCCTCTAGGCAACTAAATAACCCATCACTGGACATGTAGAATGTAACATTTATTCTCTCATTTAAAAGATTTATTGAAATGGTGACATATACAAGAGTATTAAAAGCCTAGTGTTCAGCTTCTTATTTTTTTGGAGTCTATTACTTTCTAATAAAATTTCCTTGTTGTACTATTTGCTAAGTAATAATTGCTGAAACATATGTTAGGTGTAATGGAACAGAAACAGCCAAACCGCCATAGCCAAGAACATCTAAGGCAATTTTCAAAAAAACTGGGGACGTGTATTTGCTTCAACATGAATAAGTATATATTTTTAAGCTTAAGTGCAAAAATCTAAATATTTTTGTACTTAATATGTTTCATATTTAATATTTATGAAATAAATGGAAGAAAAGCAGATGTGTGTATAAGCAAAAATCTTTATTGAACAAAGTTAAAAACACTTTTAAAAACCCTAATTGGGTATACAATCAGTGAACTCTCCAAATGGTTATAGTATGATAACTCAAAGTAAAGATAAGAAAGTGAGCTGGGAGGCAAGTAAGTATATAGTGTAAGTACAGTGGAACTACAAGTAATAGCACACCACAGCCCAACACACATACAAAAATACAAAGAAATTACATTACCGTTAATGAGAAACTGGGGAGGAAGAGAGATATTTAATATTTACCATATGGGATAAGTATGGGAAAGGAGGATCTGAAAGGATCAAGCAAGGTCAGCCATCAAAAAAATTGATGAATAAAGGTTTAAGTGATATTATAGAGCACACAAGATGGCGCAGCAGAGGAAAACTGTGCTATATAATTGCTTACTTTATATCTGTACTTATTGTACACAAAAAATAAAATAGAAAACTTTAAAATGTGGTAAGAATAAAATGGAGTTGCGGCATTACCTCCCACAATTTTTACATCACAAGGCATACATTTTAATTTCTGGGACAAGAAACAACAAAGATTAGTCATACTGATTAAGAGGGCATACTCTCGGCCCTACTATGCTTTTGCTTTGTTTTTTTTTGGTGTTGTAATTTACTGTGTAAGCACCACTGTGTTAAATTATATTTTACAAAATCATGTACACATAATAGGGCAAAGTTGTCACGGCATGTGTGCATATTTTCTGTATATCTTCCACTGTAAAATACTGCCTGTTCTATATTTTTCAAAATTTCTTATGCGTGATAGACATTATAAAATCTGCTTAAACATTCATGACCTTGAAATATAACACACTATTCTTATGTCCTTATTTTTAGAATCATCTTAATACACATGTACTTAATTTGGAAGTCAATGTATTTGTTAACTTGAATATAATTGCCATTAATATGAAAGGTTCTAATCTTAAACACATTAATTAGAAATAACTGAGAAATTGAGTCAAAAATCATCCACTTATAGGTTTCCTTCCATCTGGTAGTCAGATGGTCTTATCTGTGGTGTAATTAAAATTACAAATTGTGTTTTCAGCTTAACTTAACTGTTGAACTAGACAATCAGGGGTTGCTTTTTCTCAATAATCTCTAGAATTACAAGTATAAATTTTGATCACATTAACAAATTAATTATATTTGTTTCACAATAAATCATGATCATTTGTTATGAGTATGTTGTAGGTGGATAACTTTTATTTAATTATGTACCATATGTTTGTGACTTGAAGAGCTCAAATTGAATTTATGGATTGAGCTTGAATAAATAGTAGCTACAGCTCATTCATTTATCTTTGTGTCCTGTTAAAATAAAAATAAGTGGAAGACAGCCAAGAATGAAAATGCACCTCCAACTTAGCTGCCAGTTTGCGCACCAGGACATTCCTTTTCTTCCTATGCTCAATTTGTCACCATTGTAAACATAGTGACAAACTGTGACATTGTGGGGGATCCCCCTGCACTAGCAGCTGTTATTATGAAAATCATGATCCCGGCTGTTCAACCATTTAGGCGCCAGAGCGTCTTTAGGGCTACCTTACCTGCCCCCTTTCAGGGGGTTTAATGGCAACCCCAGGGTCCGATATTAAGTGTTTCTACATCCTTAATAGAATATAATCATTACTGAATCTGTACAGTGAACACAAAAGACACAATATAAAGTGTTCAAAAAGTCACATTTACCCCACAATGATTTCAATAAAAAGTACAACTCTTATTGCAGTAAGTAAACCCTATTGCAGCTCATTTAACAAAAAAAAATCTAAATGTTATGTCTCTTAGAAGACGTGATGCAAAAACGAATTTTCTTGTACACTCACCAGCCACTTTATTAGGTACATCTGTCCAACTGCTCGTTAACACTTAATTTCTAATCAGCCAATCACATGGCGGCAACTCAGTGCATTTAGGCATGTAGACATGGTCAAGGCAATCTCCTGCAGTTCAAACCGAGCATCAGTATGGGGAAGAAAGGTGATTTGAGTGTCTTTGAACGTGGCATGGTTGTTGGTGCCAGAAGGGCTGGTCTGAGTATTTCAGAAACTGCTGATCTACTGGGATTTTCACGCACAACTAGGGTTTACAGAGAATGGTCCGAAAAAGAAAAAACATCCAGTGAGCGGCAGTCTGTGGGGGGGGCATGTGCTGTGGCAACCTATCTACTGGGAGGCATGTGCTGTCGCTACCTATCTACTGGGAGGCATGTGCTGTGGCTACCTATCTACTGGGAGGCATGTGCTGTGGCTACCTATCTACTGGGAAGCATGTGCAGTGGCTACCTATCTACTGGGAGGCATTTGCAGTGGGTACCTATCTACTGGGAGGCATGTGCAGTGGCTACCTATCTACTGGGAGGCATGTGCTGTGCCTAACTATACATTGGGGTCATATGCTGTGGCAACCAATGTACTGGGGGGCATGTGCTGTGGCTACCTATTTACTTGGGGGCATGTGCTGGGACTACCTATATACTGGGAGGCATCTGGTGGGTGTCAGGATTTTGAGTAGTAAACCCCTAGACCACCGCGGACAATGATGTAAGCAGACACCTAGGACTGGAGTCCAAGTGGTACTCAGTCTTCACCAGAGCCCACCGCAAAGCAGGATGGTCTTGCTGCAGCGTGGTACCACCAGGTCGTTCCACAGGCACGACTTGTCCATGGTGGCAGCCAAGGTCGAGGTACAGGATCACTAGGCAGTCTCGTGGTCAGGAACAGGTACACAGTCAAGGCAGGCGGCAATGATGCAAGGTCGGGGACGGAGCAAGAGGTCAGGGCTGGCAGCGAAGGAGTAGAATCAGGAAGATGTCTGGGGTCACAACGGGAGGTTAACACTTTGGAAGGAAACACTGTGGAAAGCTTTCTCATAGGCATGAAGAACTAAGATCGGCGAGGAATGCTGGGAGCTACTGGTCTTTATAGGGACCCGGAAAGTGGGCAGCACCACTGGCCAGCCGGGACAGGATCCGGAAAGTGGTGAGTGGAGAGGGGCATGGGTGTGCCTGCGATCCGAGACTAAGATTGCAGGGGCACCACTGACACTGGGCTGCAGTTCAAACCGAGCATCAGTATGGGGAAGAAAGGTTATTTGAGTGCCTTTGAACGTGGCATGGTTGTTGGTGCCAGAAGGGCTGGTCTGAGTATTTCAGAAACTGCTGATCTACTGGGATTTTCACGCACAACTAGGGTTTACAGAGAATGGTCCGAAAAAGAAAAAACATCCAGTGAGCGGCAGTTCTGTGGGCGGAAATGCCTTGTTGATGCCAGAGGTCAGAGGAGAATGGGCAGACTGGTTCGAGCTGATAGAAAGGCAACAGTGACTCAAATCGCCACCCGTTACAACCAAGGTAGGCAGAAGAGCATCTTTGAACGTACAGTACGTCGAACTTTGTGGCAGATGGGCTACAGCAGCAGAATACCACACTGGGTGCCACTCCTTTCAGCTAAGAACAGGAAACTGAGGCTACAATTTGCACAAGCTCATCGAAATTGGACAGTAGAAGATTGGAAAAACGTTGCCTGGTCTGATGAGTCTCGATTTCTGCTGCAACATTCGGATGGTAGGGTCAGAATTTGGCGTCAACAACATGAAAGCATGGATCCATCCTGCCTTGTATGAACGGTTTAGGCTGGTGGTGATGGTGTCATGGTGTGGGGAATATTTTCTTGGCACTCTTTGGATAATGCGCCATGTCATAAAGCTGGAATCATCTCAGACTGGTTTCTTGAACATGACAATGAGTTCACTGTACTCAAATGGCCTCCACAGTCACCAGATCTCAATCCAATAGAGCATCTTTGGGATGTGGTGGAACGGGAGAGTCGCATCATGGATGTGCAGCCGACAAATCTGCGGCAACTGTGTGATGCCATCATGTCAATATGGACCAAAATCTCTGAGGAATGCTTCCAGCACCTTGTCGAATCCTTTTTTTTTCTATGCTCAATTTGTCACCATTGTAACATAGTGACAAACTGTGACATTGTGGGGGATTCCCCTGCACTACAGCTGTTATTATGAAAAAATCATGATCCCGGGCTGTTCAACCATTTAGGCGCGCCAGAGCGTCTTTAGGGCTAACCTTACCTGCCCCCTTTCAGGGGTTTAATGTCAACCCCAGGGTCCGATATTAAGTGTTTCCACATCCTTAATAATAATATAATCATTACTGAATCTGTACACGTGACACACAAAGACACAATTAAGAGTGTTCAAAAGTCACATTTACCCCAAATGATTTCAAAAGTACAACTCTATGTCAGTAAGTAAACCCTATGCACTCATTTAACAAAAAAAATCTAAATGTTTATGTCTCTTAGAAGACGTGATGCAAAAACGAATTTCTTGTACACTCACCAGCCACTTTATTAGGTACATCTGTCCAACTGCTCGTTAACACTTAATTTCTAATCAGCCAATCACATGGCGGCAACTCAGTGCATTTAGATGCATGTAGACATGGTCAAGGCAATCTCCTGCAGTTCAAACCGAGCATATTAGGAAGAAGGTGATTTGATGTCTTTGAACGTGGCATGGTTGTTGGTGCCAGAAGGGCTGTCTGAGTATTTCAGAAACTGCTGATCTACTGGGATTTTCACGCACAACTAGGTTTACAGAGAATGGTCCGAAAAAGAAAAACATCCATTGAGCGGCAGTTCTGTGGGCGGAAATGCCTTGTTGATGCCAGAGGTCAGAGGAGAATGGGCAGACTGGTTGAGCTGATAGAAAGGCAACAGTGACTCAATCCCACCCTTACAACCAAGGTAGGCAGAAGAGCATCTTTGAACGTACAGTACTTCGAACTTTGTGGCAGATGGGCTACAGCAGCAGAACTACCACACTGGGTGCCACTCCTTTCAGCTAAGAACAGGAAACTGAGGCTAACATTTGCACAACTCATCGAAATTGCAGTAGAAGATGGAAACGTTGCCTGGTCTGATGAGTCTCGATTTCTGGCTGCGATATTCGGATGGTAGGGTCAGATTTTGGCGTCAACAACATGAACGCATGGATCCATCCTGCCTTGTTATCAAAGTTCGGCTGTGTTGGTGGGGAATATTTTCTTGGCACTCTTTGGGCCCCTTGGTACCAATGACATCGTTTGCAACGCCACAGCCTACCTGTATTGTTGCTGACCATGTCCATCCCTTTATGACCATATATACCCAACATCTGATGGCTACTTTCAGCAGGATAATGCGCCATGTCATAAAGCTGGAATCATCTCAGACTGGTTTCTTGAACAGGACAATGAGTTCACTGTACTCAAATGGCCTCCACAACACACCAGATCTCAATCAATAGAGCATCTTTGGGATGTGGTGGAACGGGAGATTCGCATCATGGATGTGCAGCCGACAAATCTGCGGCAACTGTGTGATGCCATCATGTCAATATGGACCAAAATCTCTGAGGAATGCTTCCAGCACCTTGTCGAATCTATGCCACAAAGAATTGAGGCAGTTCGAGTTGAGGGGGTCCAACCCGTTACTAGCATGGTGTATCTAATAAAGTGGCCGGTGAGTGTATATCTATTTTGCAAAACATAAAAAGTTATATAAATGGGATATCACCGTTATAGTATTGACCCACAGGACATTAATAACATGATATAAAATGAAAAAATAAAAAATCAATATCAGTGGGAGTTACAGTCCAAGAGGTGAAACGACCGCAACTAGCCTGAACTCTGCACCGGGCGGCCATCTTGCCACGTGGTGAGCCATGGCACATCTCAGTACACAGCTAGACAGTTGCGGGTGTGATGGGGTAAGGAGAACAGGAGCGACTCGGCGGCTAGTGGGGACCCATCTCACATGTACTGACCCTGGCAACCACACCTAGACTCTGCAGGAGCAGTACAGAGAATCGGGGTGGTGGAGCATCAGAGTGGTGTTAATAAGTAGCGGGGGCCGTCCTCTGCTGTCTATCTCTGCTGCCAGGGCTGTGATGAATGCTGCTGACCTTGCACAGCTCCTGTCACCGGCCTTTGCTCTTGCACCCCCACTGTGCCAGCTCTGCTACATTCCATGATACTGTACATGGCCCTGATCAGTTGTGAGCATGTTTAGATGGCTCTACTATCCACTCCTTCCCCCAGAAGTGGCTGTTTTGACACTACAAGTCCACCCTAACCTCCAAGCCCTGCTAGTCCCACTGCCTTCCAAGAGGGACATGGGCACTCTAGCATGTATCTTAAAGGGGTCTGGAACAAAGACCTTCATAATGTCCAATCTGAAGTTCATACTCTAAAGAAGTGGTCCCCAACCTTTTTTGTATCTGGGGACTGGCTGCACCCAAAAATTTTACCAGGGACCAGGCCAGATAACCCTCTTAAGATGGTCCCTGGAAAATAAAATTGTGTTCCCCGCAAACAGTCCATATCTAACCCCAACCCATATAATGCCCCCTATCCTGCAACCCCTGGTCTAAAATGCCCCCTTTCCTGCAGCCCCCTCTATAGTGCCCCTTTTTCTGTAGTGCCCTTTTAATGTCTAGATAAGAAGACGGCTACAGAAAAGGGGACTTTATTATATCCCTTTTCTATAGCAACCCCCCCGCCCCACACACACACACACAGACACACACAGACACCTATAATATCCTCTTGTCTTTATGATTTTTACTGTGAGGAAAAATATACATACCACATATACGCAAGTGTAAATTGAGGTACCAAACTTTACCACAAAAAATAAATGGAAAAATTTTACCTTGAGTATAGGTCTTCGGTGGGAAATTCTGCTGCTAGTCTTAATGTTCCAGCAGCGGCTAAATAATGTCCCAGCAGCGGCCTCCCCTCACTAATAACATGTCCAGTAGTGGCCTCCCTTCACTAATAACATGTCCAGCAGAGGCTTCCCCTCCCTCACTAATAACATGTCCAGCAGCGGCCTCCCCCACTAATAACATTTCCATCAGTGGCCTCCCCTCACTAATAACATGTCCAGCAGCAGCCTCCCCTAACTAATAACATGTCCAGCAGTGACCTCCCCTCACTAATAACATGTTCAGCAGAGGCTTCCCCTCCCTCACTAATCACTGTCCACATCGGCCCTCCCCACTATAACATTCCACATGGCCTCCCCTCACTAATAACATTTCTAGCAGCAGCCCCCCCCCTCACTAATAACATGTCCATACGCAGCCCCCCCCTCCGTCACTACTAACATCTGTCCAGCAGCAGCCTCCCGTCCCTAATAACCTGTCCCGCAGCGGCCTCCCCCCACTAATAACATGTCCAGGAGCAGCCTTCCCTCACTAATAACATGTCCAGCAGTGGCCTCCCCTCAATAATATGTCCAGCAGTGGCTTCTACTCACTACTGTGTCTTTCCATTTTGCCAGGCACTGGTAAC
This sequence comes from Engystomops pustulosus, assembly GCA_019512145.1. Lineage (NCBI taxonomy): Eukaryota > Metazoa > Chordata > Amphibia > Anura > Leptodactylidae > Engystomops > Engystomops pustulosus. The sequence goes on along the minus strand of CM033643.1, from coordinate 103,262,385 downwards.
ATTTGGCTCATGTAACAAATGCCCCAACTAAGCAACGGAGAGAAGCAATATTAATATCTAGGTCTTTCAGCCAATAAGTCTAGTAGATCTACTTGGTTGTTATGTTATCCTTAAAGGTCATATCTTTGGTATCCCATTGTTGTTATGCTCTGTATATGCTGCTAATCCTGGTCAACATTCTTTTCTAACTCAGCTACTAGAAAAGCTTGTCTCAAGTCAAGAAGAACTTACTCCTGAATGGTGGTGAATTTAATACACCATTTCAGAATGTTTTGACAGCCTCTCAGTCTGACTGCTAGTTTCCCTAGGCTTATCTGAAAGCATTCATGATAAAACCTGTTGCTAGTGGATAACCCTACAACTAAGAAGTACACATTTTTTCCCACTACATTCTACACACACCAGAATAGATTATTATTAGTGGAATTTATTAACCCTCAGGGTACTAACCTTGGTGATAATTCCAGTTGGTCATACCACGCTCCTATTGTTTTAGTTTAGCTACAATAGGGTGCACCACCTCCTCACTCTACACATTGGTGCTAAACTAATCGTTACCCACAACACTCCAGATGAGGGATACATTGAAACTGGCCCCTGCCCATTATTTCTCGGAAACTTAATGTGAGGTCGATCCTGTGGGAAACGCACAAAGCAGTGTTTCAGGGGGAAAGTATAGCAAGTGCTTCAGGGCTAAAACGTGTCAAACTCTTGAGATATTTGCAATGTCAGAGAGACCGTCATTTCATATGATTTTTGATATTGTGTCGGAGGGGGAGTGTTGTGAAAATTGTTCTTATATACTTCATTAATAAATTCTGCTTGGTTTGTAAAATAAATAGACTGCAATGTGCCCCTTAGACACAAGGGACAAATTTACATACCGAGTTCTGTCGCGATCCCTGATCCGGACGGTCCGACGAAGATGAAGTCCCCCCTAGACCCTGAATTCCAAATGACAACCAGGGAGGGAGTAGCTTCCTCACTTTCAGTGAAGAAACAAACTAGAAACAAAGTATCTGATGACTCAGATCTCTCATGTTTCTCACTACCAAGCGTTCCTAGGGAGGCCCTTGATCACCGAGCCAAGAAATTATGGTAGCAGAAGTCAAACCATCGGGGTAAATCGCAAGTCTCTGATTTTTTTTTTCCTTTCTATGTTATAAATGCTTATCCGTACATGGTTCAGCTGTTTAACCCCTTAACGCCGCAGCCCTTTTTCGTTTTTGCGTTTTCTTTTTTCACTCCCCACCTTTTTCCATGTACAGAGCTGCTTATTTTCTGCGTAACAAATTACACTTCAAAATGTTGGTATTTAATATTCCATGTCGTGTACTGGGGAGCGGGAAAAAAAATCCAAATGCAGTGAAATTGGTAAAAAAAACGCATTTGTGCCGTATTCTTGTGGGCTTGGATTTTTACGGATTTCACTGTACGCCCCAAATGTCTACTTTATTCTTTGGGTCGGTACGATTACGGGGATAACAAATTTATATAGGTTTTATAATGTTTTCATACATTTAAAAAAAATTTTTTGGGGGATTTTGCCATCTTCTGGGGCTAATGACTTTTTTATACTTTGGTGTATAGAGCTGTGGGTGGTGTCGTTTTTTGCGGATTTTGATGACGTTTACAATGTTATCATTTTTAGGATTGTGCTCCTTTTGATCAATTTTTATAGAATTTAACATTTTTTTTTTAAATGGCAAAGAAGTGGCATTTTTGACTTTGACTACGGAGTTAAACGCAGTGATTTTAGGAGGCATTTTCGGATGCGGCGATACATAATGTGTTTATGATATTTACTGTTTATTTATATTTATATCAGTTCTAGGGAGGAGAGGGGGGTCATTTGAGTTTTTAGGGTTTTTTATTTTTTTTTACTTTTTTTTTATTTTAATTTTTACTATATTTCAAACTCCCAAGGGTACATTAAACCTAGGTTGTCTGTAAGATCCTATCATATACTGCCATACTACAATATGGTAGTATATGGGGATTTTACTCCTCATACATTACAATGTGCTGATAGCACATTGTAATGAATGAGTTAAAACGAAGTATCCTCGGGTCTTCATGAGACCCGAAGCTACCATGGCGATGGATCACCGCTCCCCGATGACGTCATGGGGAGTGACGATCCTCAGAAAGATGGCGGCGCCCATGCCTGAAAACACCAGCACCGATCGTGGGTGTAACTGGTAAGCCTTTGCTGCAATATGCAGCAAAGACTTACGGCTTATGGAAGGTCCTCGGCCCGCGAGCCCTCTCCATGTACCGGGACCTGGCATGTGACGTAATACTACGTCACATGTCGGTAAGCGGTTAATGGCTCCTTGAAGGGATCTCCCCTATAGCCTCCTATACAACCATTATTTCTAAATCCAGGAAAGATCCTTCTGATTGTGCTAGTTATAGGCCTATTAGCCTCCTTAACTGGAATCTCAAGTTTTTTCACTTAACTGCTAGCGGACCATTTGGGCTACTGGTTCGCACACATGTTAGACCAAATTCAGGTGGGCTTTGTAAGCTGTGGCATGCAGCACATTATTCACAATGTACCTATTGACCTAGCAGATTTGGTTAATCGGGTCCCTCCTACTCAAGTCTGGATGCTGACAAGACCTATGACTGCTGATTGGAACTTTATGTTTAGAAACTTTAGAGACCATTTTGGGTTTCAGGGACATTTCTGGCAGGCATTACAAGGGCCTCTACTTGTTACTGTCAGCTCACTCCTTACCCATTTATATCCGCAATGGAACCATGCCAAGGTTTCCCTTTGTTCCCACTCTCTTATATGTAGAGCATAGAGCTTTAGCTGTAATTAGACGCATTCGTTATTGTTGGCATACTGGCTAGGGATAAACCTTTTATAATCTCTATTTGCAGAATGTTCTATTCACGATAACAGATTAATTGACTTCCCTCCCCAACCTACATGCTGTGTGGGTGACTTTCAGCCTATCAGATAAACAACTCCAGACTGGATCGGCCTTTCTACAACATATTGTTTTCTTGATTAACCTTCCTGCTTACAATAAATATGGAGTGAAATACGAAGAATGGTGGGCTTCTCCAACTGGCACCCTAGTACTGTAATCTTGGGTACCCGACCAGATATCAAAATTTAACCTGGGGGCTTGCACCTATGGCCTTCACTGGAAGGAAAGTGCCAGATGAATTTTCATAGAGTGACACTCCAATCCACACTTACACACTTTCGGCCTTCCGCAAAACTTTCACCGACTGTAGCATATACAAAAGACATATCTAGAGAAAATACACTCACCAGCCACTTTATTAGGTACACCCTGTCCAACTGCTCGTTAAAACTTAATTTCTAATCAGCCATCACATGGCGGGCAACTCAGTGCATTTAGGCATGTAACATGGTCAAGACAATCTCATGCATTTCAAACCGGCATCATATGGGGAAGAAAGGTGATTTGAGTGGCCTTTGAACGTACATGTTGTTTGTGCCAAAGGGCGGCGAGTATTTCAGAAACTGCTGATCTAGCTGGGATTTTTCACGCACAACCATCTCTAGGGCTTACGAAGAATGGTCCGAAAAAGAAAACAATCCAGTGAGCTGCAGGTCTGTGGGCGGAAATGCCTTGTTGATGCCCAGAGGTCAGAGGAATGGGCAGACTGGTTCGAGCTGATAGAAAGGCAACAGTGACTCAAATCGCCACCCGTTACAACCAAGGTAGGCCAGAGAGCATCTCTGACGCACAGTACGTCGAACTTTGAGGCAGATGGGCTACAGCGCAGAATACCACACTGGGTGCCACTCTTTTCAGCTAGACAATAGAAACTGAGGCTACAATTTGCACAAGTCATCGAAATTGGACAGTAGAAGATTGGAAAAATGTTTGCCCCTGGTCTGATGAGTCTCGATTTCTGCTGCTGCTACATTCGGATGGTAGGGTCAGATTGGCGTCAACAACATGAAAGCATGGATCCATCCTGCCCTTGTATCAACGGTTTCAGGCTTGGTGGTGGTGTCATGTGTGGGGATATTTTCTTGGCACTCTTTGGGCCCCTTGGTGTACCAATTGACATCGTTGCAAGCCACATGAGGGCCTCATGATATTTTTGGCTGACCATGTCCATCCCTTTATACCACAAATGTCGCCAACTCGATGGCAGCTTTCACAGCAGGATAATGGCACCCTGTCCATAAAGGCTGGAATCTCTCAGACTGGTTTCTTAACATGACAATGCGTTCCACTGTAATTCAAATGGCCTCCACAGTCACACCAGATCTCAATCCAATAGAGCATATCCTTCTGATTGTGCTAGTTATAGGCCTATTAGCCTCCTTAACTGGAATCTCAAAGTTTTCACTTAACTGCTAGCGGACCATTTGGGCTACTGGTTACCACAGTGTATAGACCAAAATCAGGTGGGCTTTGTAAGCTGTAGGCATGCAGCACATTATTCACAATGTACCATTGACCTTACAGATTTGGTTAATCGGTCCCTCCTACTCAAGTCTGGATGCTGAAAAGACCTATGACTGCTTGAATTGGAACTTTATGTTTAGAAACTTAGACCATTTTGGGTTTCAGGGACATTTCTGCAGGCATTACAAGGGCTCTACTTGTTACTGTCAGCTCACTCCTTACCCATTTATATCCGCAATGGAACATGCCAAGGTTGCCCTTTGTTCCCACTCTCTTATATGTAGAGCATAGAGGCTTTAGCTGTAATTAGACTGCATTCGGTTATTGTTGGCATACTGGCTAGGGATAAACCTTTTATAATCTCTATTTGCAAATGATGTTCTATTCACGATAACAGATTAATTGACTTCCCTCCCCAACCTACATGCTGTGTGGGTGACTTTCAGCCTATCAGATAAACAACTCCAAGACTGGAGCGGCCTTTCTACAACATATTGTTTCTTTGATTTCCCTTCCTGCTTACAATAAATGGAGTGAAATAGAAAAATGGTGGCTTGCTCCAATGCACCCTAGTACTGTAATCTTGGGTACCCGACCAGATATACAAAATTTAACTGGGCTTGCACCTATGGCCTTCACTGAAGGAAATGCCAGATGAATTTTCATAGAGTGACACTCCAATCCACACTTACACACTTTCGATGAATTTTCATAGAGTGACACTCCAATCCACACTTACACACTTTCGGCCTTCGCAAAACTTTCACCGACTGTAGCATATACAATGAAGAGCAATATTAGAGAAAAATACACTCACCAGCCACTTTATTAGGTACACCTGTCCAACTGCTCGTTAACACTCACCAGCCACTTTATTAGGTACACCTGTCCAACTGCTCGTTAAAACTTAATTTCTAATCAGCCAATCACATGGCGGCAACTCAGTGCATTTAGGCATGTAGACATGGTCAAGACAATCTCATGCAGTTCAAACCGAGCATCAGTATGGGGAAGAAAGGTGATTTGAGTGCCTTTGAACGTGACATGGTTGTACTCAAATGGCCTCCACAGTCACCAGATCTCAATCCAATAGAGCATCTTTGGGATGTGGTGGAATGGGAGATTCGCATCATGGATGTGCAGCCAACAAATCTGCGGCAACTGTGTGATGCCATCATGTCAATATGGACCAAAATCTCTGAGGAATGCTTCCAGCACCTTGTTGAATCTATGCCACGAAGAATTGAGGCAACCCGTTACTAGCATGGTGTACCTAATAAAGTGGCCGGTGAGTGTATATGATCACTTGATTTTTTCAGAAAGAATGTAATCTCCATTGATCAACAATTAATGGATTTTTTTGTAAGGGGTACACCATGCACCCAGTGCTTTACAAAATAACCAATGTATATCAACATAAAACCTATATTTTGCAAAAATTGTGTTTATCATAATTAGAGAATATCAATGACTGTAGCACAGAGTAAAATTATAATTACATGTTCTGAAGGTTACAAGTGACCAATCCGTAGGAATTGTACAGGCATTTGCTTTGAATGACATAGGACATCACTAGTCTCTCACATGGCTCAGGAGTGATTTTGGCGATTCGAACCTCTGGCAAACGCGTGCCACAGACGGCCACGCGAGCCGTGTCTGTTGGCACGCGTACATCGCCGTAAGCCTCTGCCCGCTGCCCTTAAAAGTTTGTCTATGTGAGCGGCGGAACTACGCAGCCGCTCCATAGACAGAACTGCAGAGTTTTCGCACATGCGCAGTATTTATGTGCTGACTGACAGGGATGCGCTGCTGAATTTCCGCTCCCTTAGAACCAGGGGGGGGGGGGGGGGGCGCAAAAAAACAAACCTTCGCCGATGTCCTGCTGCCTCTCCGCCAGTCTGCCTATGCTGCTCGCTAATCCCCTCCCGTACTACGTTCGCACCGCCCTGCCGGCAAATCCTCTTTCCCGCTCGCTCTGCCTCCCCTCCCGGTCCGCTCGTTCCCTCCGCTATGCTCCCTCCCAGTCTAATTCGCACTGCTCTGTCTCCCTCCCTGTCCGCTCTGCTCTGTCCTTGTCCGCTCCGCACTGCTCTGCTTACTCTTCTCGTTCCGCTCCCCTCCCCCTTCTCCTCCGCTCCGTAGCCCCCCCTCTCCTCCGCTCCGTATCAGGGTCCCCCCTCATCGGGCTGCCGCTCTGTAGCCAGCCCCCTCTCTCCTCCGCTCTGTAGCCCCCCCTCTCCCCGCTCTGTTTTGCCGGCCGCCTGCCCCCCGCTCTCCCTCCTCTCTGTAGCCCCCCTCTCCTCCGCTCCGTAGCCCCCTCTCCTCCGCTCCATATCCCCCCCTCCTATCCTCCCCTTCCTCTCATAGCCCCCCCTCTCCTCGCTCAGTCTCCCCAACGCTTCCGGTCCCTCGTTGGGATTGCGTAGCAGATAACCTGGCATGCATTCCTGAAGACCTTCCTGTAGAATAAAAGAAAATAAAGTAGTTTATCTGTGTATATGTATGTAACTGGTGTATATGTATGTAATGTTGTATGTTTATGTCATGTGATGTAAATGTGTATATGTATTGTGAGTGCAATTTATGTGATGTGTATATGTAGGTTGTTTAATGTGGATATCTATACATATTAACCACACACATATATATTATATAATATATATTATATTCTTTCTGTATTTATACTACATGGTGATAGCGATATGCATTTTATAACTGCATGGCTTTGTACGCTGTATCATTTTATACTACAGAATGGCGACACGCTCTATGCATTTTATACTACCTGGCGATATGCTGTATGCATTTTATACTACATGGCGACACGCTCTATGGCATTTTGTATACACATGGCGACAAGCTGTATGCATTTTTATACTACATGGCGACAGTTGGTATGATTTTATACTACATGGCGACCAGTTGTACATGCATTTTATACTACATGGCGACAGTTGTATGCATTTTTATAACTCCAAAGCGGTACTCTTTGATAGTGTTTTTATTGTCATACAAAGATTGTTACGTTTGAGCTATTTTTCTTAATTAAACCCCTTGTTATTCTAGTTTACATTTTGTGGTGGCACTCTTCGCTTCAAGTCAGAAGGGTTTGGGGTTGCATTTTGGGCACTGCGGCCCCCTCTAAAAGTACGACGCCATCACTGTCCCTATGTCCATTCAAAGCAAATGCCTGTAACATTCCTACGGATTGGGTCACTTTTAACCTTCAGAAACATGTAATTATAATTTTAACAACTCTTGCTACAGTCATTGATATTCTCTTAATTAGGATAACACAATTTTTGCAAAATAATAGGTTTTAGTTGATGATACGTTGGTTATTTTGTAAAGCACTGGGTGCATGGTGTACCCTTACAAAAAATCCCATTATTGTTGATCAATGGAGATTACTCTTTCTGAAAAAAATCAAGTGATCATATACACTCAACACTCACCGGCCACTTTAATTAGTACACCATCTAGTAACGGGTTGCCTCAATTCTTCGTGGCTAGATATCACAACAAGGTTCTGGAAGCATTCCTCAGAGATTTTGGTCCATATTGACATGAATGGGCATCACACAGTTGCTCTGTCGCGCAGCGATTTGGTTGGCTGCACATCCATGATGCAATCTCCCATTCCATCCACATCCCAAAGATGCTCTATTTGGATTTGAGATCTGGTGACCTGTGAGGCCATTTGATACAGTGACTCATATGTAGTGTTCAAGAAACCATCTGAGATGATCCCAGCTTTATGACATGGTGCATTATCCTGCTGGAAGTATCCATCAGATGTTGGTTACATTGTGGTCATAAAGGGTGGACATGGTCAGCCAACAATTCTAGTAGGCTCATGTGGCGTTGCAACGGATGCTCAATTGTGGTACCTAAGGGGCCCAAAGAGTGCCAATAAAATATTCCCCACACCATGACACCACCACCACTCAGCCTGAACCGTTGATGCACAAGGCAGGATGGATCCATTCTTTCATGTTGTTGACGCTCAAATTCTGACCTACCATTCCGAAATGTTCGCAGCAGAAATGAGACTCATCAGACCAGGCAACATTTTTTTTCCAATCTTCTAACTGTCCACATTTTCGATTAGCTTGTCAAATTGTACCTCAGTTTTTCCTGTTCTTGCTGAAAAGAGTGGCACACAGTGTGGTCTTCTGCTGCTGTGCCCCTCTGCCTCAAAGTTTCGACGTACTGTGGTTCAGAGATGCTCTTCTGTCCTACCTTGGTTGTAACGGGTGGCGATTTTGAGGTCACTGTTGCGCTTTCTATCAGCTCGAACCCAGTCTGCCCTCTCCTCTACCCTGGCATCAACAAGGCATTTCCGCCCACAGAACTGCAGCTCACGGGTGTTTTCTCTTTTTTCGGACCATTCTCTGTAAGCCTGAGATGGTGTGCGTGCCAATCCCATTAGATCAGCAGTTTCTGCAATACTCCATACCAGCCCTTCTGGCACCACAACCATGCCACGTTTCAAAGGCACTCAATCCACCTTTCTTCTTCCCCATACTGATGCTCGTGTTTGGAACTGCATGAGATTGGTCTGACCATGTCTACATGCCTAAATTCACTGATTTCCAACCAGTGATTGGCTTGATTAGAAATTAATTGTTACGAGCAGTTGGGACAGTTTGTACGAATAAAGTGGCTGGTGAGTGTATTTTCTCTAATATTGCTCTTTCCTTGTTATGCTACAGTCGTGAAAGTTTGCGAAAAGCTTAAATTGTGTAGTTGGATTGGATGTCCCTCTATAAAATTCTCTGCATTTTCCTTCAGGAAGGCCATAGGTGCAAGCCCAGTTAAATTTTGTATATCGCTCGGGTACCCAAGATTACGTACTAGGGTGGCATTGGAGCACAGCCACCATTTTTTCTATTTCACTTTTCTATTTCACTCATTTATTGTTAAGCAGGAAGGGAAATCAAAGAAACCTATGTTGTAGAACGGCCGCTCCTTTCTTGGAGTTGTTTATCTGATGCTGAAAGTCAACCCACACAGCAATGTAGGTTGGGGAGGGAAGTCATTAAATCATGTTATCGTGAATAGAAACAATCATTTGCAAATGGATTATAAAAGGTTTATCCCTAGCCCGATGCCACCAATCACCGATGCATTCTACTTCAGCTAAAGCTCATGCTCGACATATAAGAGATGGGAACAAAGGGCAACCTTGGCAATGTTCCATTTGCGGATATAAATGGGTAAGGATGAGCTGACAGTAACAAGTAGAGCCCTTGTATGCCTGCAGAAATGTCCCCTGAAACCAAAATGTCCTAGTTTCTAAACATAAAGTTCCAATTCAACAGTCATAGTCTTTTCAGCATCCAGACTTGAGTAGGAGGGAACCCGATTACCACTCTGTAGGTCAATGGTACATTGTGAATAATGTGCTGCAATCCTACAGCTTACACAGCCCACCTGATTTTGTCTATACACTTTGGTACCAGTAGCCCAAATGGTCCGCTAGCAGTTAAGTGAAAACTTGAGATTCCAGTTAAGGAGGCTAATAGGCCCTATAAACTAGAGCACATCAGAAGGATCTTTCCTGATTTAGAAATAATGGTTGTATAGGAGGCTATGGGGAGAATTCCCCTTCCAGGAGCCATTAACCGCTTACCGACATGGACGTAGTAGTACGTCACATGCCAGGTCCCGTACATGGGAGGGGCTAGCGGGCCGATCCTCTCCATAGCCCGGAAGTTTTGCTTGCATATTGCAGCAAGGCTAACCATACACCCACAATCGGTGCGGTGTTTTCAGGCCTGGGCGCCGCCATCTTGTCTGAGGATCGTCACTTCCCCATGACGTCATCGGGGAGCGTGATCCATCGCCATGGTACTTCGGGTCTACAGGAAACCGAGGATACTTCGTTTTAACTATTCCTATACAATGTGCTATCAGCACTTGTAATGATGAGGAGTAAATCCCCATATACTACCATATTGTAGTATGGCAGTATATGATAGGATCTTACAGACCCCTATGTGTAATGTACCCTTGGGAGTTTGAAATGTAGTAAAAATAAAATTAAAATAGACAAAAAAATAAAAACCCTAAAAACCCAAATCCCCCCTCTCCTCCCTAGAACTGTATCAATAATAATAAACAGTAATATCATAAACACATTATTATCCGCCGCATCCGAAATGCTCCTAAATCAACTGCGTTTACGCCGTAGTCAAAGTCAAAAATGCCACTTCTTTGCCATTTAACAAAAAAAATGTTATTCTATAAAATTGATCAAAAGGACACAATCCTAAAAATGATAACATTGGTAACGTCATCAAAATCCGCAAAAAAACACACCACCCCACAGCACTCTATACACCAAAGTATAAAAAAGGTCATTAGCAGCCCCAGAAGATGGCAAATCCCCCAAAAATGTTTTTTAAATGTATGAAACATTATAAAACCTATATAAATTTGTACCCCGTAATCGTACCCGACCCAAAAGAATAAAGTAGACATTTGGGGGCGACGTGGAAATCCGTAAAAATCCAAGCCCACAGAACCGGCACAAATGCGTTTTTTTACCATTTCACTGCATTTGGATTTTTTTTTCCCGCCTCCCCAGTACACGCCATGGAATATTAAATACCAACATTTTGAAGTGTAATTTGTTTACGCAGAAAAATAAGCAGCGCTGTACTTGAACAAAGGTTGGGAGTGAAAAAAGAAAATCGCAAAAACGAAAAAAGGGCTGCGGCGTTAAGGGTTAAACAGCTGAACCATGTTACGGATAAGCATTTATAACATAGAAAGGAAAAAAAATCAGAGACTTGCGATTTACCAACCCGATGGTTTGACTTCGCTACACAATAATTTCTTGTCCTCGGTGATCAAGGGCCTCCCTAGGAACGCCTTGGTATTGAGAAACATGAGAGATCTTAGTCCTCAGATACTTTGTTTTTTCTAGTTTTGTTTTCTTCATCACGAAGTGAGGAAGCTAACTCCCTCCCTGGTTTGTCAGTTGGATTCAGGTCTAGGGGGACTTCATCCTTCGTCCGGACCGTCCGTATCATGGATCGCCGACAAGAACTCGTATGTTAAATTTGTCCCCTTGTTCTAAGGGGCACATTGCAGTCTATTTATTTTATACACAAACCAATCGAATTTAATTAATTAAGTATATAGACCAATTTTCACAACACTCCCCCTCACGACACAATATCAAAAATCATATGAAATGACGGTCCTCCTCTGACATGCAAATATTCAATAGTTTGACACGTTTTAAGCCCTAAGCACTTGCTATAACTTTCCCCCCTGAAACACTTTTTTGATGCTTTTTGTGCGTTTCCCACAGGTCGACCTCACATTAAGTTTCCGAGAATAATGGGCAGGGGCCAGTTTCAATGTAGCCCTCTCTGGAGTGTTGTGGGTACGATTAGTTTAGCAAACCAATGTGTAGAGTGAGAGGTGTGCACCCTATTGTAGCTAACAAAAACAATAGGACCGTGGTATGACCAACTGAATTATCACACACGGTTAGTACCCTGAGGGTTAATAAATTCCACGAATAATAATCTATTCGGTGTGGTGTAGAATTTAGTGGGAAAAAATTTGTATTTCTTAGTTGTAGGGTTATCCACTAGCAACAGTTTTTAATCATGAATGCTTTCAGATAAGCCTAGGAACTAGCAGTCAGACTGAAGGCTGTCAAACATTCTGAAATGGGTATTAAATTCACCACCATCAGGAGTACGTTCTTCTTGGGACTGAGACAAGCTTGCTAGTACTGAGTAGAAAAGGATGTGGAACGCAGGATTAGCACATATACAGGCATAACAACACATGGGATCACCAAAGATCTGACCTTAAGGATAACATAACACCAAGTATTCTAGCTAGATTTTCTTGGCTGAAAGACCTAGATATTAATTTGCTTCTCCTTCCCTTGCTTAGTTGGGGCATTTGTTTACATGAGCCCAATGTTACCAGTTGCCTGGCAAAATGGAAGACACCGTAGTGAGTAGAGCCACTGCTGTACATATTATTGAGGGGAGCCACGCTTGACATGTTTATTAGTGAGGGAATGCTGCTTCCTGGACATTTTTATTAGTGGGGGGAGGCCCGCATGCGGGGACGGTTATTAGGGACGGAGGCTGCTGCTGGACATTTATTAGGGACGGGAGGCTGCTGCTGGACATGTTATTAGTGGGGGGGGGCTGCCTGCTAGAACATGTTCTTAGTGATGGGAAGGCCTACTGTCAGGGAAATGTTATTAGTGGGGGAGGGCCGCGGCGGCCATGATTATTAGTGACTGGAGGGGCAGCCTTCTGCATGGACATTTTATTAGTGAGGGGATGGTCACTCGTGCTTTTGGACATGTTATTACTTACTGGGAGTGGCTGCTAGCTGGACATGGTTAGTAGTGAGGGGAGGCGCACTGACATGGAAATGTTATTAGTGGGGGAGAGCGCTAGCTGGACATGTTATGAGTCAGGGAGGGGAGCCTCGCTGGGACCATGTTTTGTTAACTAAGGGAGGCCAGCTACTGGCATGCTTAAGTACTGGTGGGTGGGAGGCCTTGCTGGGATTTATTTACGAGCTCGACTGCTGGACATTAGACTAGCAGCAGAATTTCCCACCGAAGACCTATACTCCGGTAACAATTTTCCATTATTTTTTTGTGTGGTACAAGTTTGGTACCCTCAGTTTTCCACCTGCGTATTGTGGTATGTATATTTTTTTTTCCTCACAGTAAAAATGATAAGACAAGAGGATATTTATAGGTGTCTGGGGTGTGGTCTGTTGTTTGGTTGTGTCGGGGGCGGGGGGTTGCTATAGAAAGGGATATAATAAAGTCCCCTTTTCTGTAGCCGTCTTCTTTCTAGACATTAAAAGAGCACTACAGAAAAAGGGGCCTATAAGGGGGCTCAGGAAGGGGATTTTAGACCAGGGGTTGCAGGATAGGGGGCATTATATGGGTTGGGGTTAATATGACTGTTTTGTCGGGGAACACAATTTGATTTTTCCAGGGACCATCTTTAGAGGGTTATTCTGGCCTGGTCCCTGTAAAATTTTTGGGTGCAGCCAGTTCCCCAGAGACAAAAAAGGTGGGGACCACTTCTTTAGAGTATGAACTTCAAGATTGGACATTATGAAGGTCTTTGTTTCCAGACCCCTTTAAGAACATGCCTAGAGTGCCCATGTCCCTCTTGGAAGGCATGGACTACAGGGCTTGGGGTTAGGGTGGACTTGTGGTGTCAAAACAGCCACTTCTGGGGAAGGAGTGGAAGTATAGCCATCTAAAAAACATGCTCACAAACTGATCTGGCCAGTACAGTATCTGGGAATGTAGCAGCGCTGGCACAGTGGGGGTGCAAGAGCAAGGCCGGTGGACAGGAGCTGTTCAAGGTCACGCAGCATTCATCACAGCCCTGGCAGCATAGATAGACAGCGAGACGGCCCCCACTACTTATTTAACACCACTCTGATGCTCCACCCCCCGATTCTCTGTACTTGCTCCTGCAAGTCTAGGTTTTGTGCCATGTCAGTACATGTGAGATGGTCCCCCACTAGCCCGCCGAGCCCCCCCCCGCTGCTGTTACTCCTTACCCCATCACACCCTCAACTGTCTAGCTGTGTTGAGATGTGCCGTGCTCACCACCTTGGCAAGATGAGCAGCCCGGTGCAGAGTTCAGGGCTATTTGCGGTCCGTTTTCCACCTCTTGGAATGTAACTCCCACTGATATTGATTTTTTAGTTTTTTCATTTTATATCATGTTATTAATGTCCTGTGGTCCACTACTATAACGTGATATCCCCATTTATCTAACTTTATGTTTTGCAAAATCGATATACACTCACCGGCCACTGTTTTTTGTTTTTTAATTATATACACCTGATGCTAGTAACGGGTTGGACCCCCTCCACGCTCGAACTGACCTCAATTCTTTGTGGTCATAATTCGACAAGGTCTGGAACATTCCTCAAGATTTTGGTCCATATTGACATGATGGCATCACACATTGCCGCATATTTGGTCGGCTGACATCCATGAATGCGAATCTCCTCCCGTTCCACCACTCCAAGATGTTCTATTGGATTGAGAGCTGTCGACGTGGAGGTCCATTCATTTGAGTACATTGAACTCATTGTCTGTTCAGAAACCAGTCTAATATGATCTCCAGCTTTCATTATGACATGGCACTTATCCTGCTGACATAGCCATCAGATGTTGGTTACATTGTGGTCATGTAAAGGGATGAACATGGTCAGCACCAATACTCAGGTAGGGACTGTGGCATCGCAGAGACGATGCTCAACATTGGTACCATAAGGGCGCAAAAGAGCCAAAAAATAGTCCGCACACCATGACACCAGCCACCACCAGAGTCCTGAACGTTCTGATAAAGCGGTATGGATCCATGCTTTCAAATGTTGTTGACGCCAAATTCTGACCCTACCATCCCGAATATCGTTGCTCGCTTGCCCTTCAATTCCTTTCGCTTTCCTGCGGCGCTCTTCCTTCCCGTCTCAACTCCCTTATACTCTCCCCGAGACTCATCAAGACCAGCAACGTTGTTTTTTCAAAGCTTCTACTGGCCCTTTTCGATGACTTGTGCAAATGGTAGCCTCAGTTTCCTGTTCTTAGCTGACAGGAGTGGGCACCCAGTGTGGTAATTCGCTGCTGTGTAGCCCATTTGCCACAAAGTTCGACGTACTGTACGTCAAAGATGCTCTTCTTTCTGCTACCTTGGTTGTAACTGGTGGCGATTTGAGTCACTGGTTGCCTTTCCTATCACTCGAACCAGTCTGCCATTTCTCCTCTGACCTCTGGCAATCAACAAGGCCATTTCGCCCACATAACTGCCCGCTCACGGATGTTTTTCTTTTTCTGACCATTCTCTGTAACCCTAGTTGTGCTGAAAATCCCATTAGTATCAGCAGTTTTCTGAAATACTCATACCAGCCCTTCTGGCACCAACAACCATGCCCTTTCAAATACACTCAATCACCTTTCTTCCCCCATACTGATGCTCGGTTTGAACGCAGGAGATTGCCTTGACCATAGTCCTACATGCCTAAATGCACTGATGACATAGGACATCACTAGTCTCTCACATGGCTCAGGAGTGATTTTGGTCCACTCTTCTTCAAATCTCATCCACAGTTCAGGGACTGTTGTGGGTTTCTCGGCCATAACTTTGTCACAATTGATTTTCAATTGGGTTTGCATCAGGACTGTGGGCTGGCCTTTTTGTTGTTTCAATGTTTTCTGTTTCAAGGGACTACTTTACCAATTTTGCTGTATGAGAGGGGACATTGTCCTGCATTGAAATAGCTGGCTGATTGAGTGACGATTGCAAGGAAGGAACCACGTGTTGTGGAAGAAGGTTTTAATACACACTTGCATTGACTTGCCATGTAGCTGAATGAGAGGTCCAGCTCCTGCTGCAGAAAACATTCCCAAAACAATGACACATTCTCCACCACCTTCTTCACACACTTTGAGTCCAATATTTCCCCACTTTGTCAACGAATATATAATGTTTCCCACCAGATCCAAATTAATTAAACTGACTTTTTATCTCTAAAGGGAACTGTGGACCACTTCTTCTCAGTCCACACAACATGCTACTCAGCAAAGGCGAGTCTAGCCTTTTGATTATTTTGGCTAATTAGAGGTTTGGTCATGGCATAGTGGGCTTTCTGTCCAAATACTCTTAAGCCAGATCCTCATCCTGTTCACTGCTGAACTGGCAAGCAATCGCAGCTGCAGTGTTGAAACGATTAACCATGGATATTCTTTGCATTATACTGTCCTCTCTTGCATTTGTCTTTCAAGGGGACTAGTCTTCTTGGGGGCTTGAATGAGTTTGTGATTTTGTAAAGATGCAATATTCTAGAAATCACAGATTTGGAACAACCAACTTCTCTTGAAATGACTTCTCTTGGCCTTCATCTGGAAAACCTGCTGCAGAAGGGTTTCAGTCACTTTTTCTTTTTAGCAGTACTCATGAATATTTTAAAGGGGAGCTGTGATTGGTTGCCATGGGCAACTAGAAATATTCTGACTTTCAGACAGCTTGATAAATCTGCCCCATAATGTTTCCCACCAGATCCAAATTAATTAAACTGACTTTTTATCTCTAAAGGGAACTGTGGACCACTTCTTCTCAGTCCACACAACATGCTACTCAGCAAAGGCGAGTCTAGCCTTTTGATTCTTTTGGCTAATTAGAGGTTTGGTCATGGCATAGTGGGCTTTCTGTCCAAATACTCTTAAGCCAGATCCTCATCCTGTTCACTGCTGAACTGGCAAGCAATCGCAGCTGCAGTGTTGAAACGATTAACCATGGATATTCATTGCATTATACTGTCCTCTCTTGCATTTGTCTTTCAAGGGGACCAGTCTTCTTGGGGGCTTGAATGAGTTTGTGATTTTGTAAAGATGCAATATTCTAGAAATCACAGATTTGGAACAACCAACTTCTCTTGAAATGGCTGATAGGGTCACCCCTTTGGCCTTCATCTGGAAAACCTGCTGCAGAAGGGTTTCAGTCACTTTGGAGCGGCAAACCATTTTTGCGAAGTCTGGAAAAGTCTGGAAAGCTGGAACGTTAGGCTGCCAGTTAGGTAGGGTTTGTCAGATAATTAAAGATATAAGCAGCAGATTGACGCCAATGACTTGCAGGTATCTGAAAGTATTTTTTAATTTTGATCAGTGTTGTTTTACAATTATCTCATTTATATTTTTATTCTATGCTTTAGGATATATACAATTCATGAAATAAGCTTAAAATACTGCTATTTTATTCAATGGTATATATTCATGGGTATATTCACATAGAAGTACACACATGGCCTTGACATTTAAGAAATTGTGTATTCTCTCATTTTGATTTGCACTGTGGACATACACCATTATATCGCCATTATGGGTTTATGGAGAGGGCTCTGTCAATACACAGAAGGTGTCATGTACAGTGAGAGAGAATAAATATTAATAATTATATTAATTATTACTAAAATGATATAGCAAACACCTGCTGTTAACTGCCGTGATCACTTCTTGGATGTTGAAATCCAATTGTGGCACCTAAACAGCAGTGGCACAGGTGTTCCTGCGACCCATGTGCCTCCATGTGCTTCCCAGGGCTGCCGGCACTCACACTTACCTCTCCCTGTTCTAGCAGCATCTCCCGGGGCTCGGCGTGTGAGCGCTGACACTGTGAACTTTAAAGGGCCGGCTATCAATTCTGTTAAATAGCTAGCCCCTTCCTGTGTCCCCTGCCGGATCTTTGTCCTCTATGTCTAAGAAAAATTTTGATCCATGCCCTTTGCGATGTTTGTTCCATGCCGTGTTGTGACCTCAATTCTGTTTCTGACTCCGATCCTGTGCTGCCTGTCTAGACCTCCTGCCTGTCCCCGACCATGAGTTTACCTTACGATTCAATAGCAAGTAAATCATAGGCTTTGTTATAAAATTATAAAGTTAGTTTTGTCCAAAAAATGTGTTATTAATAACACATTTTGATTTAACAACCCGTTGCTGCTACTTACTCAAAAGAAAAGCAGATTTAATTACCTTTATAAAAAATGTTCAGTTCTCAAAATAATATCAGTTAAAACACAATACACAGTATAAAAGTATAAAAAAAATGTTGTGGGTGTCAGAATATGGTGAAGCAAAAATATTTATTTTCCTAATTGTTTTTTAAAGGTATTAAGACATAACAAAACTATATAAATTAGCTATTTCTGTGATCAACTGTACTGACCTAAAGAATAAAGGTGATGTCTCATTTTGAGTGTACACTGATGTGTAGGGAGATTTATCTTTATTGTGGAAATTTACATCACTTTTTTTTTTAAGTTGTGGGCTTGTTTAATTTTATCTAAATCTTGCGCAATCACAATTGCGTAACCAATGCAATCCTGGCTCCCTATGGCATCGATGGATTGGAGTGTTTTTGTTCATAAAATTCTGACTCTTTTAAGAGCCTAGCAACAGTTTAAGGGCTTTAACATCAGTTAGTTTTAAATAAGGCGCAACACAGCATAACTCAGGCTGTGTAAACATGTCAGCAAGTCTTGGGCACAAAGACAAAGGGAAAACAAAAATGTGATAACTCACCCCCATTGTTTTTTGACTGCCAAATTGAAGCCGAAAGCAAAAAATAGATATGCAAAAAATGAAAAGTGTGGGGTCCTAAAGCAGTTCAAGAAACCACTTGAAGTCATATTTCAGTGAAGTGGAACGATTACTGGTGTCCATTAGGATATATTCACAGAATGACAGTCGATAATATTTGACCAGTGTAAATCTATCTTTACAGCCCTAGATGCTTTATGTTTATAATGTGGCACTTTTCACTGTTGCCTTTTGTTTTGTCTTAGGACCTTTACAGAGCAGGTTTCAGCGTCAACTTTTTGCTCTTTTTTTCTTAATAGAAGAACAAATCTAACAAGAAACTGAGCTATATTTTTATTCTTGTACAATAATTACAGAAACCACTAAATACTTTGCTTTACATAGACAACATGGAGTGAAAAACAATATGGTTCAAACATACAATTACTATGTGCAGTTTTGTGCACTTCCAGTATGTTAGAATATACATTCAATTGCCTATAATAATAGATCCCTACTAGTTACAAATTATATAGCTACCATAAATAGAATGTATTTCATTGGCTTTGTTATATATGTTAGGATAGCTTTATCCGAACAATGAACTAATAATTAATAACAAAGTTTGATTTAACAACCCATTGTTGCTACTTGCTGAAAAGAAAGCAGATTGAATTACCTACAGAATGAATCACTGAAGACCTACCTATAAACATTTTTGCCACAGCATGTCACTTTGAAGTACCCAGGTGCCTGCCTGTTTGATGTATTGGATTGACCCCAAAATATATTTTACAATCAAATACAGCCAGACAATGTATGTAACAGTATCAAAAGGGGAAGGAGACCTCCAAATATATTTCACTTTCAATGGTACCCATTAAGAAATAGCGGTGGATTTTATATTAACTAAAAAGGAAGGTGACACCCTAAAAATATTATTTAAATGTCAATTGAACCCAATAAGATACATCAGTATATTTTACACTAACTAAAAGGAAAGGTGAGCCCAATATAATATCACTCCACAAGCAATGATAAAAAAGGCAGGTAGTGCAGTTTTTCCAAGAAACTAAAGGGGAAAGTTATCCTAATATATTATGCAACAAGCAATTGCACCCTGGTAGATGTATTTCACACCAACTAAAGGGGAGATGACAACATACAAAAAATAGGCACCAGACACAAGCCATATACCATCAGAATCCGTCAGAATGTTTAGGTCCAAAAAATCATAGGAGGCAGCTTTAGCGGTATGAACAGTCTGCCTTGAGCCACAAAGTGATCAACTGCATCCTCTACTGTCAGCCCCAGGACTATGCCTTCCTATCCCTCCACTGTCCCTTACTCCTGCTCTGTTCTAGCCCACTACCCATATCCCTATGCTCGGTCAGTAAGCAAATGTTGGAGATCACACAGTATCAGACATTTATAGTGATTATAACAGCCTGTGACGTCACAGGTGATTTCCAAGTTCAGCCTCATTGTTGTGACCGTTTTATGGATAACTTTGTTTCCATAAATTATCATGAAATTTGAAATCATTAAATACTGAAGTTTTCCTTTACACTCTCAATTCCTTTTTCCAATTCCTTTACAAATTCAAGAAAGTGGTTTACATCAGCATAAATGTACCTTAAAAATTACTAATGGTATGTTGGAAACCAGCTTAACACTATTCAGATCACATTTTCATATTGGCATCCATCCACAACACCAACTTTGGAGTGAGATGTAAAATGGTTGCATAAAGTTATGGAGGTGGGACACCTGTAAGAGCAGAGGGCTGGGCCCGCAGGTTCTGCAGATACACAATGCCACACAGATAAACAACGGTATAAATTCTCAGGATAATGTTTACTCAGTAGCAAAAGGAAGTGAGACCTGAGTAAATTTGCAACAATGTATACAAAAACAGAAAGAAATTACAGAGAAATATTGAACAACAAACACTATACCCCTAGTTCCCATAGTTACTTGAAGTGGTGATAGGTACAAGTCCTTTAAGAACAAGTTTTTTCTGGCTCTGTCCCTTATGGGGGGGGGGGGGGTGAACCAACTTTAGCAACACAAAAGTATTTGCGTTGTACAGATACCCCACAATGGACATCCTGTAATTGGAGCAAAAATCACTCTATAAACTACGTGGATTTGACACGTATTTCTTTCTCTCAACTTTCAAAACACAAAAGTATGGGAATTTGTGTTATACAGATACCCCAGAATGGACACCCTGGGAGAGGAGCAGAAATCACTACAGCAGCTGCGTGGATATGACACAGATTTCTTCCTAGAGGCTTCAGGAACAAAAAAGAACTGCTATTTGGGATATACAGATCCCCCTAAACGCACACTCTAAGATTGGAGCAGAAATCGCTACAGCACATATAGTAGAAGCAGCTGGATGCTACAGAAAGCACATGCAGAGTGAAGTGCTGAGATTGCAAATGGCTGACAGTTTTTATAGGGCCAGTTTTTATATAATAAAAAATGGACTTAAAAAATAATAAAATTATATACTCACCCTCCGGTGGCCCCGTGTTTTTCTCCCGGGTGGCGCCTAGTATGACGTCAGCAGCGGTGTGTCATACTAGGCGCCGCCCGGGGGAGAACGATGGCTGCGCCCAGCCCGATGTTAAAGAAGCAAGAATGGGGGCAGGCTGGGCTGGCTGTATACTACTGGGGGCAAGCTGGGCAGGCTGTATACTGCAGGGGCAGGCTGTATATTATAGGGGGCAGGCTGGCTATATACTGGGGGGGTCTGTGACCAATGCATTTCCCACCCTCGGCCTATACTCGAGTCAATAGGTTTTCCCAGTTTTTGGTGGTAAAATTAGGGGTCTCGGCTTATACTCGGGTCGGCTTATACTCAAGTATATATGGTAGTTTCCAAAATAGGGTCAGTTCTTAGGGGTTTATACTAAACTGCCTGCCTAGTATTCAGCTCTGCCAGCTTGCCCCCCAGTAGATACAGCCAGCCCAGCTTTGCCCCCAAGTGTTAACAGGACCCTGCTCCATCAGCTATAGGTATACACCTGCCTTCCAGTAGTATAACTCCCCATATACACCACCCCAGCTGCCCCCAGTAAGTCTACAGAGATGCCCCCAGTAGTAATAGCACGCGTGCCCACCAGTAGTGTACAGCGTTGACCCCCACTAGTAAGTATAACGCCCCCAGCCTGCCCCCAGTAGTATTACAGCATAGCCACCCAATACACCCTGCCTCCCCAGTATTATGCAGACAGTGCACCCCTGTATACAACAAACCCATCCGCCGCCCAGTAAGTATACAGCCACCCCAGCCTGCCCCGGAGTATATACAGCGTGGCCCCCAGTTAGTGTACGTCTTGCCCCCAGTAGTATACAGCCCACCCTAGCCTGCCCCCAGTTACTATACAGCCTGCTACAGCGTCAGAGTTAGACAGCATAGCCCCCAGTTAGTATACAGCCTTGCCCCCAGTAGATACATGTCCACCCCAGCACTGGCCCCCAGTGAGTATACCAGCGTGCGTCGCCCGAGTAGGATAGAGCCTGCCGCCCCAGTAGTAACAGCCTTGCCCCCCAGTAGTATACATCCTGACCCCAGTAGATTAACAGTCTAGCCCGATATAAAAAAAAACTTATTAACGTGACCCTCCGTGGCCCCGATATTGCCGCAGTCGCTGCTCCCACCCAGTGTCATCGTGGCTCTCTTCTGGCTTCGCGCTCACCTCTTGCTTGGTTCTTTACATCGTGCGGGTCGGGCAGCATCGTTCTCTCCTCCTCCCCGAGCCGGCGCCTAGTATGATGACCAACCACCGACGCTGTGACGATTCACTAACTAGGCGGGCAATCCGAGGAGAAAACATCGGGCACGGAGGGTGATTATATAATTTTAATTATTCTTTAAGTCCATTTTTTCAATTATATAAAACACTGGCCCTATAAAAACTGTCAGCCGCGGGGTAGGTTTGGATCGCAGCACCTTCACTCTGAGATGTGCTTTCTGTAGCCTCCAGCTGCTTACTATATGTGCTGTAGCGGATTTCTGCCCGAATCTTCGAGTGTGCGTTTATGCGGGATCATGTATATCCCAATACAGTTGTTTTTTGTTCTGGAAGCCTTAGAAAGGAAATCTTGTCATATCACACAGCTGCCTGTATGATTTCTGCCCTCCTGCATCCACGGGTTGTCCCATTCTGGGGGTATTGTTATAATCACAATATTCCCCATACCTTTGTGGTTGTTTTTGAAAGTATTGAGAAGCAATGAAAATAGCGTGCAGAATCCACGTAGTTTTATAGGTGATTTTTGCTCCATTGACAGGCATTGGCGCAATGTGGGAGGATCAGTTTAGTAACGTCTGGATCAAGGGATTATTTTCAATCTTGTGGTTCCTAAGTTGGTCACCCAACCACCCCCCGCAAAAGGGACAGAGCCAGGAGAGAAAAACCTGTGTCTTAAGGACTTGTACCTATACACCACTTCAGGTAACTCTGGGAACTAGGGATAATAGTTTTTGTGTCAATATTTTCTGCTAATTCCTTTCTGTTTTTGTATACATTGTTGCAAATTTACTCAGGTCTCACTTTCCTTTTTGCTACTGAGTAAACAATTCCTGAGATGATGTGGTATAATCCGTTGTTATCTAGTGTGAGCATTGTGTATCTGCAGACTGCATGGGCCCGACCCTCTGCTCTTACAGGGGTGCCACCTCCATAACTTTATGCAACCATTTTACATTCTCACTCCAAAGTTGGGTGTGGATGATGATGCCAATATGAAAATGTGTGATTGAAGATAGTGTTTAAGCTGGTTTCGAACACCTACATGTAGTAATGTTTTAAGGGTACAATTTATGCTGATGAAACCCACTTCTTGAATTTGTAAAGGAATTGGAAAAAGGAATGAGAGTGTAAGGAAAACTTCAGTATTTAATGATTTCAAATTTCATGATAAGTTTATGGTAAACAATGTTTATCCATAAAACGGTACACAACAATGAGAGGCTATTACTTGCGAAATCAACTGTGACGTCACAGCCTGTTCTAATCATAAAGAGTTGATACTGTGCTGAGTCTCCACATTGTGCCTTACGGACGTGAGATAGGGATATGGTAGTGGGCTTAGTGAACAGAGCAGGAGTAAGGGACAGTGGAGGGAATAGGAGAGGCATAGTCCTGGGGCTGACCGTAGAGGATGCAGTGGTGTCACTTTGTGGCTCCCAAGGCAACTGTTACATACCGCATAAAGCGCCTCTATGATTTTTTTGGATCTCACCTAAACATTCTGACGTGATTTACTGATGGATATATGGTTGTGTCTCTGGTGCCTAGTTTTTTATGGTATGTGTCATCTACCCCTTTATTGGTGTGAAATACATCTACCAGGGTGCATATGCTTGTGCATAATACTTAGGATAACTTTCCCCTTTAGTTCTTGGAAAAAACTGCACTAACCTGCCTTTTTTATCATTGCTTGTGGAGTGATATTATATTTGGGCTACCTTTCCTTTTAGTTAGTGTAAAATATACTGATGCTACTATTGAGGTCCAAATTGACAATTTAAATAATTATTTTTAGGGTGTCACCTTTCCTTTTTAGTAATATAAAATCCACGCGCTATTTCTTAATGCGGTACATTGAATAGTGAAATATATTTGGAGGTCTCCTCCCTTTTGATACTGTACTCCATTGTCTGGTGTATTTGATTGTTAAAATATATTTTGGGGGTCTAATCCAATACATGCAACAGGCAGGCACCTGGTACTTCAAAGTGACATCTTGGCAAAAAAATGTTTATAGTAGGTCGTCAGTGATATCCATTTGTAGGTAATGTCAATCTGCTTTCTGTCAGCAAGTAGACCAACAATGAGGTTGTTAAATCAAACTTTGTTATATTATTAGTTCATGTGTCGGATAAAGCCTATCTCTAACTATAGATAACAAAGCCAATGAATACATTCTATTTATGGTAAGCATATTAATTTTGTAACCATTAGCGGATCTATATTTATAGGACAATTGATGTATAATTCTAACATACTGGAAGTGCACGAACAACTGCAATGTTAATTGTATGTTTATTACATATTGTTTTTCACTCCATGTGTGTGCTATTGTAAAGCAAGTATTTAGGCCAAATGGTTCTTCCTTCGTAATATTGTACAATGAATAAACAAATATGTAGGCCTCAGTTCTTGTTAGATTGTTCTTCTATTAAGAAAAAAAGGGCCAAAAGTTGACGCATGAACTCGCTCTCTGGTAAAGGTCCTAAGACAAACAAAAGGACAACAGTGAAAGTCCACATGTATAAACAAAAGCATCTAGGGCTGTAAGATAGATTACACTGGTCAAATATTATCGACTGTCTTCTGGGTGAATATATCCTAATTGGACACCAGTAACGTTCCACTTCACTGAATATGACTTAATTGGTTTCTTGACTGCTTTAGACCCCACAAACTTTTCATTGTTTGCATATTATTTTTTGCTTTCGGCCTATCAATTTGGCAGTCAAAAAAAACAATAGGGGTTGAATTATCACATTTTTGGTTCCCGGTCTTTGGCACCAAGACTTGCTGACATGTTTTTACCCAGCTGATGTTAAGTATCTGTGTTCCGCCTATTTAAAACGTAACTGATGTTAAATGTATATTATAGGGGGCAGGCTGGCTATATACTGGGGGGGTCTGTGACCAATGCATTTCCCACCCTCGGCCTATACTCGAGTCAATAGGTTTTCCCAGTTTTTGGTGGTAAAATTAGGGGTCTCGGCTTATACTCGGGTCGGCTTATACTCAAGTATATATGGTAGTTTCCAAAATAGGGTCAGTTCTTAGGGGTTTATACTAAACTGGTCCCTATTGGCATCTACAAATGCTTCATGCCAAAAAGAATTAAAAAATATGTAAAAAGTCTGAGCTCCAAATGCCATTTATTCCCTTTTGAGCCCTGTTGTGTCTGCATCCTACAGATTATTGCCACATATGGTATATTACCATATCCAGAAAGGTATATGGTATAAGGTAATGGTATATTACCATATCCGCAGAAAGATTTTTGGGGTGTTTGTCCCCAGTGGCATGAAGTGGGCTGAATTCATTTGTTACATGGCACATTTGTGAAAGCAATGCAATTTTTACTCTGCACCACTTACTTTGTATTACATTTGAGCCAGCATCATAGGGGTTAAAATGCTCATACAACCCTATTTCTAATGTTTCTATTGTACTGGTACCTAAGAGGCACCCCAACATCAATCTAGTGAAAACAGAGTTCCAAAACCTAAATTTCGCCCCTTTATTGCCACATATTGTGTATTGCCCTTACCAAGATAACCCGAGGAATGATTTTTGATGCGTTTGTCCCCAATGGCATGCGTTGGACTAAACATTTGTCACTACAATGGCCTATTTGATAAAATGTCTGCAATTTTTACTCTCGAGGTCACTTCTCGTCACTGGTGTCACTTCTCGGGGATTTCTATTCTACTGATTTGAATAGTTTAAGATGTTAGGTTCATAAAATTACTTGTGTGTTACTTGTGGGGGTTTATAGTACATAAGCCTCTATAGCAGGGGTTGGGAACCTATGGCTCGCGAGCCAGATGTGGCTCTTTTGATGGCCGCATCTGGCTCGCAGCCGGGGTTCCTATCCAGGGGCGTAACTGCAGCCACAGGAACTGCTAAGATGCCTGCCAAGAGGAGGGGCCTGTATTTGGCCGTATGTCCCGGGCCCCTGTTGTGCCCCTGACTGTAGTTATGCCCCTGGATGTATTCGGCAGCGCAGGGGGTACGCAGTGTTAATTCTGGGGCGGCACCTCCATCTCCCTCCCTGCAGCAGCCTCAGTGTGTGAGAGAGAGGGAGGGGAGGAGACTGCCTGCCTGCAGACAATCCCGGGGCTGGATGTAGCAGCGCGGGAGATTCATACAGAGGAGAGAGCTAAGGAGAAGGAGTCAGCAGCTGGGAATCAGCCAGAGATAAGTGCTCCCTCCCCCCAGTGCCTCCTCACACTCTGCACTAACCCCTTAGTGTCCTGTGTGCAGGAGCATTTGTCAAAACTATTACCAAAAGATAATAGGGAATTTTTGTAATGGTCTATACAAGATCCCCCCAGGAATGGACACCTCCGGGAGAGGAGCCAGAAATCACTACAGCACGCTGCGTGATTATACACAGATTCTTCCAGAGGCTTCAGAACAGAAAAAGAACTGCATTTGGGATATACAGCTCCCTAAACGCCACACCTCTATCCTAAGTTGGAGCAGAAATCGCTCCCACATAAGTAGAAGCACTGGATGCTACCAGAAAGCACAGTGCAGCAGGGAAGTGCTGAGATTGTCAAATGGCTGACAGTTTTATAGGGCCAAGTTTTATATATAAAGAAATGGACTTAAAAAATGGAATAAAATTATATAATCTCCAACCCACCGGTGGCCCGTCGTTTTTTCTCATCCTCGGGATCGCGCCTATCATGAACGTCAGCTAGCGGTGGTGGTCCATCTAGGCGCCGCCCGGTGGGGAGAACGCTGCCTTTGCGCCCAGCACAAGAAATGTTAAGAAGAATAGAAGAGGAGCCTGAATCCAGAAGAGAGCCAACATTGACTCGGGGATAGCAGCGCCTGCAGCATACGGGCCACCGAGGGTTGATATATAAATATTTTGTTTAATTCTGAGCTGACTGTATACTAACTGGGGCAGGCTGTTAAGGCAGCCGCATGTGAAGATAGCTGATCCTATCTGGGGTCAGGCTTAGTACTACTGGGGCTACCGTTATACTACCCTGGGGCTGCTGGCGTGGCTGGGTTGTATTAACTGGGGGGCGAGGGTCGTCTAATCACTGTTGGGCATGCTTATCTAACATACATAACGGGTTGCAGGCATGGTAATAGTACTGGTGGAGCAGGCTAGGGCTGGGCTTTACATAATTATGGGCACTACTGGGCTAACTGATCTAGGGGCACGCCTGTATACTACTGGTGGCAGGCTGGGGTGGGGCTGTATACTACTGGGGCAGCATGGGTGGTTGTATACACTGGGGCTAGCTGCAGACTCTGGGGCAGGGGGGGGTGGCTGTATACTATCTGCGAGAGCAGGCTGCTGGGGGTGGCTTGTATCTAATACTGGGGGCAACGCTGTACACTAACGTGGGGGCCTGCTGTAGATACTGGGGGCACTCTGTATACTACTGGGGCAGCTGAGGGTTGCTGTATACTACTGGGGGCAGTTGTATACTACTGTGGGCAGGCTGTATATGGCATGGGGACTGTGCATGGGCAGTGGCTGGGGCTGTATATCGCGATGGGCGGCGCATAAGGCAGGTGTATCAGTTATAGGGGGCATGCTGGCATGTATATACTGGGGGGGTCTGTGACAATGCATTTCCACCCATCGGCATATACTCCGAGTCAAGAGGTATGTTCCCAGTTTTTGGTGGTAAATTAGGGGTTCGGCTTATACTGCCGAGGTCTCGGCATTATCTACTACAAGTATACTGGTAGTTTATCCAACCATTAGGGTCAGTTTTTAGGGGCTTTTATACTAAATGAGCACTATTGGCATCTACAAATGTCATGCCAAAAATAATTAAAAATATGGTAAAAAAGTCTGAGCTCCAAATGCCATTATTCCCTTTTGAGCCTGTTGTGTCTGCATCCTACGATTATGCCACTTATGGATATATACCATATCCAGAAAAAGGTATATGGTATAAGGTAAGGTATATTACCATACCCGAAAGATTTTTTGGTGGTAGTTGTCCCCATGGCATGAGTGGCTTGAATTCATTGTTACATGGCACATTTGAATGAAGGCATGCATTTTTAATCTGGGCACCACTTATTTGTATTACATTTACGCAGCATCATAGGGGGTTAAATGTCTCATACAACCCTATTTCTAATGTTGCTATTGTACTGGTACCAAGAGGCACCCAAAATTCATCTAGTGAAAAAGAGTTCCAAAACTAAATTTCGCCCCTTTCATTGCCACATATTGTGTATGTGCCCTACCAAGTAGACCCGAGTCGAATGATTTTGATGCGTTTTCCCCATGGATGCGTTGGACGTAACACATTTGTCACTACATCCTATTTTGATAGAAATGTCTGCAATTTTTACTCTCTGAGTACTCTCGCGTCACTGGGTGTCACTTCTCGGGATTTAATTCTACTGATTTGAAGCTTTTAGAATGTTAGGGTCATAAAAAATTTAAACTTGGTGGTTACTTGTGGGGGTTGTTAGTACATAGGCCTCTATAGCAGGGTTGGGAACCTAATGCTCGCGAGCCAGATTTTGCTCTTTGATGGCCACCCGCATCTGGCTCGCAGCCGGGTTCCTATCACAGGGGCGAACTGAAGCCACAGGAACTGCTAAGATGCCCTGCCAAGAGGAGGGACCTGGTATTTGGCCCGTATGTCCGGGCCCATGTTGTGCCCCTGGACTGTAGTTATGCCCTGGATGTATTCGGCAGCGAGGGGGTGCCAGGGTTAATTCTGGGGCGGCACTCCATCTCCTCCCTGCGCAGCCTAAGTGTGTGAGAGAGAGGGAGTGGGAGGAGACTCATGCCTGCAGACAATCCCGGGCTAGATGTAGCAGCGGAGGAGAGATTTCATACAGAGGAGAGTGCATCTGCAGGAGAAGGAGTCAGCAGCTGGGAATTCAGCCAGAGATAAGTGCTCCCTCCCCCAGTGTCTCCTCACACTCGCAACCTAACCACTTAGTGTCCTGTGTGCAGGAGGCAGCTACGTGTCCCTTACAGACCCCCCTGATCATCCCTCATATTCCCCCCCACTCTGATTTCTTTCGCATGAATGTAGGTTCTGCAGCAGCTTAGACACAGTTTGCGTCTGTATGGGGATGTTCTGCAGCGGTTGGCTCATGTATAGGGATGTTCTGCAGCGGTTGGCTCATGTATGGGGATGTTCTGCAGCAGTTAGCGTCTGTATGGGGATGTTCTGCAGCGGTTGGCTCATGTATAGGGATGTTCTGCAGCGGTTGTCTCATGTATAGGGATGTTCTGCAGCAGTTGGCGTTTGTATAGGGATGTTCTGCAGCAGTTGGCGTATGTATAGGGATGTTCTGCAGCTGTTGGCATCTGTATAGGGGCAAGCTCGAATGTAAATTAGTTATTTTTTATTTTACAAGGAATTACCATTGTTTCGGTCCAGTGGAGGCTTAGTATAGGGGGGAGGAACACTCCTTGCTGTACTAATGACTGCTGGAGCGATTGTTCTGTCAGTGTCCCTTTAAACATAATGGGGCAGATTTACTTACCCGGTCCATTCGGGTCCGGACGGGATTTATTAAGGTAGTTCCTCCGCCGTCCACCAGGTGGCGCTGCTGCGCTGAAAAGCATCGGAACGCGATGGAGTTCACCGGCTCGGGCTGAGTGAAGGTAAGTGCAAGCTCCGTGACAGATTTTTTGTTTTAAATGCGGCGGTTTTTCCGAATCCGTCGGGTTTTTATTCGGCCAAGCCCCCCGATTTCTGTTGCGAGCATGCCAGTGCCGATGCGCCACAATCCGATCTTGTGCGCCAAAATCCCGGGGCAATTCAGGGGAAATCGGCACAAATTGGAAATATTCGGGTAACACGTTGGGAAAACGCGAATCGGGCCCTTAGTAAATGACCCCCATTGTACGGCTTTTGCAGAATTATATTTTAAAATATGTGGCGCTTATGGCTCTCTCAGCCAAAAAGGTTCCTGACCCCTGCTCTATAGGACACTTCAAAACTCAATTCGTCACCAAATATTTAGAATTTTTCAAATCTCTTACAATGTGTTGAAAAGTTATTACCACTGGCCACATTTTTTATAAAAGGACTGAGCCTTAACATACAAATAGGCTCCTGAAGGGGTTACTAGTGCTGGTATAATAACTAGAGATGAGCGAGCACTAAAATGCTCAGGTACTCGTTATTCGAGACGAACTTTTCCCGATGCTCGAGTGCTCGTCTCGAATAACGAGCCCCATTGAAGTCAATGGGAGACTCGAGCATTTTTCAAGGGGACCAAGGCTCTGCACAGGGAAGCTTGGCCAAACACCTGGGAACCTCAGAAAAGGATGGAAACACCACGGAAATGGACAGGAAACAGCAGGGGCAGCATGCATGGATGCCTCTGAGGCTGCTTAATCGCACCATTATGCCAAAATTATGGGCAACAGCATGGCCATGACAGAGTGACAGAATGAAGCTAGATAGCATCTAAAACATCCAATAATTGACCCTGACACTATAGGGGACGGCATGCAGAGGCAGCGGCAGCAGGCTAGA
The DNA here is from genome assembly GCA_019512145.1 of Engystomops pustulosus. NCBI lineage: Eukaryota > Metazoa > Chordata > Amphibia > Anura > Leptodactylidae > Engystomops > Engystomops pustulosus. The sequence goes on along the minus strand of CM033643.1, from coordinate 103,231,619 downwards.
GAGTGGCATGGCGACATACCCTAAATGGACTCAGGCTTCAAACCAATGGGTGGCAGAGAGGAACCAAAGGAGGTGAGCAAGAAGCGCTCAAATAATATCGGTACATGATAAAAGTTTGCCAGTATATTTTGTGGATTACACAGCAGGGTGGCGACAAAGTTAACATGGAAGCCATGAAAACAACCCAAAATTCTGCCTGACACAGCTCGTTTGATAAGGGGACCATGTATGGAGGCAGTGAACTAGTAGTAGATTAAAGGTGCTGCAGTTAAAACTATGTTAGTTGGATCTTGGCATGGAGCTGGCGCTCCGCTGCCAGGCGAGCTTTCGCCAATCCAAGCCCCTGTCTCT